>CP045899.1:22389045-22421322 GCA_013387185.1 Caligus rogercresseyi | reverse complement strand
TAAAAAGCACTCAAGTGTACAATTGAGATGTAATAGAAGGCAATTATATCCTTACCCTTGTATTTATCTAAATTACAATCCTTATGAGTCTAGTTTATTTTTATATGTAATGATACATTGTCACATTAACCAACGCACAAATTATTATATTGCCTAATGCTTTGCTTCATTTGCATTTGAGCATCCTCACTTTTATCTAAATTAAGTGAGGAGGAGGAAGGCAAGATGAAGGGTGTTCATTGCTTTACTATATTTTAAAAAGGGAATTGCTGACATTCCTTTTTTTTACGTTTACATTAGTTCATGCATTAAATATGCATACAGTATATTTGTGCGTTGCTCAATTATATACATATTTAATAGTATTTCCGAAAAGCTACATCCTTGCTTACTTATCATTTAAAGGGGACTTGCACATTTTCTAAGTCATTCCCCCAAAAACAGATAACAAATCATTTGAAAAAGGCTTTATAACGCTTAACCTATTATCCATTTATTTTACATATCACTTTATTAGGGCGTTTTTTCATTCTTATGGCCGTTAAGCTTAATTTAAGTGTAATATGATATATTTTTATATTTTTTGTATACTTTTATTAAATACATTTTACCGAAGAAGTGTAAGTTCTTCCTGAGAGTATAAAATAAATAAACAACAATCTTTGAGTTATGTTTTAAATTATATTAGCTTCATTCAATTTTTCTTAAACGATATTAAACATAAAAATCCAAAATAACTTAAGGTGTTTTCAACTCTCAATGTGGAGGGGCGCAGTTTCGAATCCTGAAGGTGAAATCCAGCTTTGGTCTACCTAATTGATAAAATCCTAGGGTTGATAGATTAATTATAATGCTATAATGCTCATTTATAGCCAGTCGGATGCACTAATATTGCGAACCATATAGTCGCAAAATAGAAAAAGTCCATTTTGAATATATATAGCTCATATTATAAAGTTAAGAATAAAAAAAATAGAAGACCATATCCCAATTTTTTTTTTAAGATAAAAACCCTATCCATCAAATAAGACAAACACATATTATAATTATGCGATGAGTGCTTCTGCTTTGGCGGTTTTAGATGTTTTAATATATTATATATATATATATGATATATAGCTAATAATTATAATATATATATAGAATAAATACATTAAATTGTATATATATGTATATATACTTTAGTGTATGTATATATATATATATTATACTATACTAGTATATATATATATATATATATATATTATTATAATAGAGTATAGATATATATAAACATGATTTATATTTATTTTGGTTCGCAAATACCATATTTAACAAAATTGATGTTGTCGAAGGTTGACATATTTCACTATTTGTAGCTCAATACAACAAATCCTCATAGCCCCCCTTGATACACTGAAGGGTAAACTAAATCAGATAGAGTGCTTTGACGTTTTTATCAATGCATCGTCATCACACCCATTGCAATGCACGTTATTCATGCGGCTCTCAGCATATAGATACTTTCATATCTTTTACTTTGAGACCTTCATTGATAATTTGTTATGTATTATTTAAAGGGCTCTCGAGAGAGAGAGAAAGGATAGAATCATAAGAATTATGTCCATTGCTAAAGCAGTCTATCATATTGGTCACCATTATAAATTTTAGGGAGACTGGAAGTTTCTATATATACTCTTTATTTATGTCTATTTTTATTTCAGGTACGTCTCAAACCTCGAAGTTATTCGTGCAAAAGGTGTAATATTATAAGTTTAAAACAACTATAGGACGATATAAAGGTTATTTCATATTAATAAAGAGGAGCGACTATTTCACAAATATATTCAGTTACAAACATAGAATCTTTATTAGAGTGTTAATATTCCATGGAAAGCTTTGATGTTGTTTGTCATTTCAATTATTTGTTGTATAAAGTGTCTCTGATAGACCATGAAGGTCTCCTTTCAGAGTTGGATATTATAGGTTTAGCAATATAAAGTTAAATACTCCATATATAAATATAGACAGCTTGCGTGGCTGTATGTATTACTACTTTTCTTGTTTATCTTGTTAGTACAAACTTAGGGTTTGAGTATCCTTTGACTGGTATTTAACACTACCGGCATGACACTGGCCATGTAATTAACCCCCCGCCCATCTATATAACAACTTGAATGCACTATAAGTACAATAAAAATCTTTTTTCGTCTCAGCAAACTGGAACAAATAAGAGAAGGTAATCCCTGGAGTAGTCTAAATATCAAGTCACAAGGAGTAAAGAGAAATTTTAAAGTATGTAACATCCAGTGACGTCATTTTAAGGGCCTACTGTTTAGGAACACAGTGACTTAGAGTAGAGAGTCTGGACGAAAGACTGAAGAGTCATAACTGAGCTGACAAAAACCCATCAACAACAATTCATATCATAAATTAATTTAGTTGTTGGATTTAATAGCAAATTTAATGTTATTTGCATAAATCAAAGGGGATATATTTTAATGTAAATAGATGGCAATTGAGTTGAATTTGCTATGAATTGCATTATTTTTATGATTTTGCCACTATTTTGAGCAGAAATAGGATTTTATGTTGAATAACAATATTATTGCATTTCTAATTTTATTCGTAATGTGGGCAGCCCTTCATAATCACGAAACCTTTTTGTTTTATATTTTTATCTCTAGAATCGTCATCAAAATAGGGTTTTCTTAAAACTTTACCCAGAATAAGAGCAACAAATGATCTTTCCGAGTAAAAAAAAAACCATTGGAAGCATTTCACATAATGCCACCTGAGAAAACTTAACGTCGAAAGGCAATCCTATCGACATCGCAAAATTCAAGAGTAGAATGAGGCTACTGCCAATACTCTCATTCTACTCTTGAAACTGATTGGACTCCGGAACGGTCATTTGTTGCTCTTATTCTGGGTAAAGTTTCAAGAAAAACCTATTTTGATGACTGTTCCTAGAGATATAAAAACAAAAGGCAATTATATCGTACATCGCACAATCAAGAGTAGAATGAGCCTACTGCCAATAGTTTTCGTATCTACTCTTTAACTGATTGGACTCCGGAACGATCATTTGTGCTTTTGTTCTGGTTAAAGTATTACGCGAAACCTATTTTGGTGATTGATCCTAAAGATATAAGAACAAAAAGGTTTCGTGATTGACGAAGGCTGCCCACATTACGAATAGAATTATACTTGCAATAATATTGTTATTCAACATATAATCCTATTTCTACTTTATATTTTATATCTCTAGAATCAGTCATCAAAATAGGTTTTTCTTAAAAACAAGAAAATTATCAAATAGAATGAGACGAACTTTTGCTTTTTAAAACGTAAGTCCTATAAAGCTTTCATAGGTTTTGGTATATAATGTGTATTACTGCTCTTGATTAGATGAAAAGTAAAGGAAAAGATTAGATTTACTAAAACCTCGGGTTTTCAATTATTTTTCTTTGTATATAATTTTAAATGAACAACTACATGGCAGATCAATTACTTGTACTGAAATAAGTTTAAAAGCGTAAGACTAAATATATATTCTTAGTAGAAATAAGTAGAATAATTGTTTGTAGATTTTTCTTAGAACAATGGTTATTATGCTAAGATTTTTGGAAATGACGTAGCTAAACCACAAATAAATCAAACTGCGTAAAATATATATGCTACATGTTCTGGAGAACTCATTATGTTTACCAATTACAAGCTTGCTTGCAGGAATTCATATTCAGTTTCCATTGAGGCACCATGCTAATGCTGCAATCATTTTTTTACCCTCAAATTGTCTCAGGAAATGCTGTAATTGTGCGTTAATGTATAAAAGATATGTGTATATGTTAATATAAAACCAGAGCATTATGGACTTATATTACTAGAATATATATATATATATCAGGAAACTAACCGGGTACCCGTCCCGGGTCCCGGCAGTTTTTTTGAGCGTCCCGTCCCGGCCCGGTGTCCCGGGTTTTTTTAGACACCGGGCCGGGACATCAATATTTTCTTTCGTTTGTCATTCAAAAAATTTATTTAGAAAATAATTACCATAAAAAAGTGAGGACTTTTTTTTAGAAAAAAACGTCATCACTTTTTGAGATTCTTTTCTAAAAAACATCATCACTTTTTGAGATTCTTTTCTAAATAAAACGTCATCACTTTTTTTTTTGGAAATTCTTCACTTCAGAATGTCGAAGGGCTAAAATATATATATTATGCCCCGGCCCGGCTTGAAAAACTTAAGTCCTGGCCCGGCCCTGGCGAAAAAAAGTGTCCTGGTCGTTTCCTGATATATTATATATATATAATATGAAAAACGTAGTTATATATGAAGGCAATACGTCAGTATTCATAGCGTCGTCTTTCAAACATCAACTTAAAGTCCCAATATTTTTTATTAAGCTCGATATTTTGTGAGATCACACTTTTATTCATTTTATATGTTCAGTCGACTAACTCGACGCCTTGTAATTTGACTATACTATACGCACCCATGCATAATGCTCATTATTTGAAATAATGACCTAGAAACTAAAGCGGTAATATTTTTTTGCCATATTATCAATGTTTTCTTATTATTTGTGCATAGAAAGCCTCAATATATAAAGTCACAGGACCATTTTCTAATATCATCTTCTGATTGTTCGGGTTTCTTATTTTTAGTTCCGCTTTTTTGCATTGCATTCTTTCTAATAATGGATATCGATAATTTTTATGAGGCTGCTCCCCCAAATTATACTTTCTCTGACTCTTCTTTGAGCAATTGATACGCATTCATATCAAATAAAGCCACCGTATACAAATACTAGTGATGGGTCACGAGCTTAAATTTTACTACTCGAGCTTGGGCGAGTAGTAAGAAACATTACTCGAGTATTTGCGAGTTTTTACTCGTAACTCGGGCAAAATTTAAAACTCGCAAAAAACTCGTTACTTGTATGAGCTCATTTATTTAATATATATGAAAGGAAAAAAAATTGATACTCCCAGGAATACTTGTATTTTTTAGATCATCCTTAACATTCTTATTGGTATGAATAATCATACATACGATATAGAAGTTCTATGCAGTTCGGGATTTCTTGCTCATTTGAAAAAATGGGGGTTGAGTCCTTTATTTTGTAAAATTCTAAAATTTATCCTTCGCGTTCAGTTTTAATATAATTGATATTTTTTTAGGATTTACAGTTTTTTGAGCTAGAAGTGATATTTTTTTATAAATTACTTGATATCCAAGTCTAAATTAATATTCAGTTCTTCAAAGCAAACTTCTGGTTCGTTGAAATACTTGTTCCATTGACATTGTATATTTTGAACAAAATTGTCTTGATTAAGACTAGTGGATCGAAAAAATCCCCTCAAACACTAGATTGAGGCTTTTTGAGATAATTAGTAACGTTTCCAAGTAATTTTATGAGACTGAAGATTCTTCTTCACTGGATTGATCCATTTGCAGTTGCTTGATAATATCAAGACATTCCAAAAACATTATTATTATTTATGCATATAAAAAAGAGAGATTTTTTTTATTCACAGCTCAAATATTATGTATATATATATTATTATATCAAAAACGACCGGGTACCCGGCCCGGCTGTTTTTTAAACTTCCGTCCCGGTGTCTAAAAATCACGGACCGGGACTTTAATATATTCGTTCCCTCGTCATTCTGAAAGTGAGGACGTTTTTTTTTCAAAATAATTCTTAATATTTCAAAAAAATATTTAAATTGTTTTTCTAAAAAACGACCTCACTTTATTTTTTTTATTTTTAAAAATAATAGGAAACATTCTTTTTTTTAACGTCGTCTCTTTCAGAATTATAAAGGAACGAATATATTAAAGTACCGGTCCGGATCTTGGTGAAAAAACGTATCCAGGTCGTTTCCTGACTTTTAGATTTATATTTATTTTTATGAAGCTAGGATGATTAGTAAAGAAACAGTAATTCTATTTAAAACAATAAATTATAACATATTCATTACATAAAGTACCATAATAAGACCGTCTCATTACTAATTATTATTAAGAATCATTGCCTTTTGAGCTCTTGATTGGTCCAGACATATTATTTGAAGGGACAAATTTTTCGTTGAATAAGAAATTTACACGTGGGTTACACGAGTTTGTCTCCGAGTAACGAGTTTTTCTCCGAGTAACGAGTTTTCCTCCGAGTACGAGTAAAAGCTCGTCGATTTCATGCACGAGTCGAGTATTTGAAGACTTTTTTTACCTACTAAATAAAACTCGAGTATTAAAAAACGAGTTTTACTCGTGACACATTACTAACAAATACTATGACATCACTCATGACCCTAAGGGTTCATATTTTTTTTTCGTTGTCCTTTTATTAAATCATAATAGCCTTGAGCTTGACACCTCAATACGTAACTTTCTCGTAAGTTTATATTAAAATTGACAACGATTACTTTGAAGGGACTTTTGAAAGTGTGAATTCAAAACTTTAAATTGACACTATTTTTACTTCAAATGTAGGTCCAAAAAATAATTCATGCAGGATTTTGCATTGTCAAGCTCTAGTGTTTCAATAGAATGCTAATAACTTATGGAATATTTCGTTTCATAGGCAAAAAATATATAAATACTCAATTTAATTAATAGTCTTGGACTTAATGTGAGATTTTATTAACGACTTTATAATAAGAAATAATTTTTCAATTATATAAATTGATAGGTTTGGTAAGCCAAACGGATCTCATGATATTTTAATGAAAGAACTGTAAAAATTTTTTTTTTTTGAAAATATTATTTTTTAAATTGAAAGAAACTTTTTTTAAACATTCTCGTTTGTGGATGTTAATTGTATCTCTTAAGACGGTTCCAACCCTTTTTGACCATCATGTTTTTGTTATTTGTTACTCTTATTTCTTAAGAATGTGTATCATTTATACAATCAAGTGAGTTAACCCCAAATTTGTTGACCAGTGTAACTGATAGGCGTAGGGGAGATGTTTGGTTTGGGGGGGGGGCAGAATTTAATTTTCCCGAATTTTAACAAGAACTGTTAAATCGATGAAAAATAACCGAAAGAAAAAGCTATTTAAATTATTTTTTTCTTTATGGTAATTACATACAATTTATTAGATTATATTTATTTTGTTATACATCAAAATTCGGTTGCTTTCATAATTTTAATTTTTTCTTCAACTGAAATGCCCGAATACCTCAACCAATTTGCCCGAATTTTGTGGGGGCAGTTGCCCCCCTTGCCCCCTGTCTCCTACACCTATGGTGTACTTATTCCTTACATGGAAATAACGTTTAAAATAATGATATAGCGACCATGATCATAAAATTTCATTTGTTTAAGAATGGATGGTTTTCCCACTATTTAAAGAGAAGAACAAATATTAGGATCCCCCTTAACCTATTTAATGTCTTATAAATTGCTTGTAAAAACAACACCCGAGAAGAAATGTTTCTTTTTTTACTCTGTCTCATTTCCTCCAGTTCTATACCTCACGTGACTTAATTTAAAAGGTAGAAAGTTATTCCCCCTCTCTTTGTGCTTATTGTTGATTGTGCCAAGCGTCTTTTAATTTGAAAAACAAGAGTTGTTTGTTTATTTACCCCTCCTAAAAACAATTATCCAGGAAAGGAAGAAAGAGTCTTTAAAAAGTGGGTAAAAGGTAAAAAAAAAGTAAGGATTTGTGTATTTTTAATTTTGACAAGGTCGAACTACATTTTTATGAAAATAGCCTCGGCTAGGAGATTAACCACAATCTTTAAGGAGATTTTCTCAATGGTGAGAGTCTTTCATTTCACACCGATAGGCTCGACCTCATCCAATATGATTATTTTAGTATTTAATACACTAATAAAAATTATACGTAAATATTTAATTATATTTTAATATGTATTTCTAAATTAACCATCTGAGTTAAAAATTATGAAGCAAAGACATTAGTTTTGACATTAGTTTTTTTACGTAGTAAATATGTTTTCAAAACATATAATAAAACAAGTCTATATACAAGTCAAGAAAGTTTATCGATGGGATTAGAAACATTATCATCATTATTATGTTTATTTACACGCAATATATATTTACTTACCTTAAATAGTTTGAGTATATTTCTCATTGGGAAATAATGGTTTGAAAACATGAAAAAATGAGAGAGTTAAAGTGATAATTTCATGGCTTCAAAGTAATCCTTTTTATAATTTGGTAATTGGAGACCGAAATCAGAGTCTGCACATTGTTTGGATTTTATATAACATTTCAACGACCCACAACTTATTCAAAATATTCTATTAATATTGAAGAAATGATACATTAATTCCAGGCATCTATTTTTTGAATAGTACCTATACTAAATTGATATAAATAAAGCATAATTTACTACACATATTTTTTTAGTGAGATCTAACGAAAATTAATACATCTAATTTGTTGAATGAATCATTTCAAAAATAATTAAAGATATTTATTTGTTCTTTATCTTGTCACATATCGAAAGCTTTGCTTGACATATTCAAAAGTTCTCATGAAAGCTTTCAAACTAAGATGTACTATTTTTGTATAAAGATAAAACGGTCATTTTGTTCCAAATTATTGAAATATACATATTTTATTTATGCTTTATATAAAATTTGATGTAAAGAAAATTATATCGAACGTTATATATAACTTTTTCTCTTAAAGCAAATGCTGTTAACGAAAGATATTAAGTCATTGACTCTCATCTTTCAAGAATATTTTTTTCTAATACCTAATTTTATATTAATCCATGAAAAACTTTATTGATACTGTTCAAATAAGAAAGTACAAACCGAATAGTTCCTTTTGGATGTTTTACATCCCAAATAGAGCCAGTTGAAAGGGCTGTGTCAGAATTTGTGCGTATATCGCATTTTAATAAAAGCATATAGGTGTTTGATTTGGTGTATTTGTTCACCTTTTTAAATAAAGTAACGTTGAACGACCGCAGAGAAATAATTGTATATTCAACGTTTACTTACCGACGATAAGGATTAAAAAATGATAATCAGTTTCTTAAGGAAAACTATATTAAAAAAACTCGTTACAAAACAACGTTGTAAAAGCAATCATGGGGCGCAAAAGGGAGGAACACATCGCGGTTTAAAGACTCAGGACGCCAATCTCGCCACCTTGATACAAACTGACGTAAAGGCCATCACTATTGAATCGTAAAGACAGTCCACAGTATTGATGGACCTGCTGGCGACTGGAATTCCAAAAAAACGTAGTAGGAGGGACCAAAGCTAGAAATCGCACTGATAACTCGAAATAGAGCTGTTGGCTACGTTGAGGAACCAATAGGCCAACGGACATTTACATCGGCGACGGATAGAGTTGGAAATATCTCCCTTTAACCAAGATTTGCCCAGAGTCGAAAGGAAGCAAGAGCAGTTGCTCAAATCTAGTCCTTTATTTCCTTACTTTTAAATAACTAAGTATTTCATAATATTTTATGTTTGGGTTTTAAACATTTTAGACCAGCTTATAATTCCAAGCCGAACGGTTACATTTGTAATACTTCCAAATAAACTAGATCACACATCTTTACATTCATTTAATCTATTATCACCCGGTAGTTAAATATCCAGAAACCACACTCTCTATTTAAAACCTTTATACAAAAAGGTAGGAAATCTTAAGAATCTTGGTATATATTTTCTCAAAGACTTGAAACACTTTAAAAAAATATATATATTCAATTGCATGGATATTAACCATTTAGAAATAACATGAACCTATGCGAGAAGTAAGAATGGCCTGACTATGCATAAACACTTAATGGGAATGTATACTAAAAAAAGCTGAAACAAAATATTATAAGGAATTTCAAGTACATACACACATATATATCATATATTTTATGCTTACATGAGAATTACAATTTTCTCCATTTCATCTAACGAATGCATATGTAAATTAGGTGTGATGAAGTAAATCGAATTATACAATCTAGAATACTGTCTTGGATAAATGCACTGTCACTTATATTCATCTGAGGAAAACTAACTATCTTACGAGTTGTTAAGCATCTTTCAATGGAGAATATGAAGTCATCTTATTGATTTAATAAAGTTTGAAATATACAAGTGAGCAGTTCCTACATGTCGAAATTGTTTAGTTTATATATATGTATAAAAAATATATATATATATATATATATATATATATATATATACTTATTTATAAATAAATAGATATATGAAGGAAATCTGTATTTTTAGTTAAGCTATACTAAAAATAATATTATACTTGCAGAAATGTAATTTTTTTTCACTTGATACAAGAAATATGGCAAGCACTTAAGCTTTGGGACTCCAAGTTAGAGCTTTGAGTCGATCCTCCCGAGCTGGCAGAATAGAATGTCTAGCAATTATATATGTTTACATACATGTTAACCAACATAGGTTATATATAAAAACTATGTGTGTTCAATTTATTTCAAAAACAACTACCATTATTTGTAATTTGCAATTATTTGAAGTAACTTCGCACCTAATCAACCCATTTTTTTCTCTTTTAATTAAAAAAAAATACACATTGGGCCATCAGGAGGGATCGTAAAACGGTCTGATATTCCTTTTCTGGTCACTTTTGATTTTTTATGGAATCACCGTCATCTTGTCCCAGTTGATGAGGGTTGGGATTTTGAGGGTTCTCATGATCTCAAACTCAACTCTCACGTGTGTTTAGTCAACCTACCCTTGAAAACGCGCTCCTTCATGGAAGTCGGATATTGAATTTATTGGAATGATACGAAGCTAGGGCGTTCCTACATCTATGTCGGCCAAATAGAAGAAAAATGAACTCTCTTGGAAACAATTCTTTATACCCTTTAAAAAGGAATAGAAATCAATTAAATGAAATGAAGTGTAGAAATTGTCTCCCTCTTCCATTCTTGTATTGGATAACTATTTCATCAGAAATAATAGCAAATAATATATCAGTTCATGTAAATAAAACACGCCCAAAAAGCAATAGTTATTTACTATTTGTCCAATAACATCATTAAAACTACTGTTGCAAAAAAGGGGGTATTTTCTAATTAAAACATTCATTATTTTTGTAATATATTTCTCTTTTGTTTGACATGAAAATTGATAAACTACGGGCAAGGCACTTTCAGTTTTGACATCTATGTATATTATATATATATATATATATATATATATATATGAAGCCTCCATTTATTGTGGGTGTTTTTCATGTACCTGTGTTCCCTCAAGAATGGAGATTGCAACAACACGTCGATATGCTAAGATAATTTGCTTCTTTTTCTATATTCCCTATGATTCCGTTCAAATGAACTTACAGACACGTCCAACTGTATTTACTTCACAGTAGTAACTATTTAAATGATAATAGCCTATTCCTTCTTGCAGGCAAGACAGCATGCTACATTCTTCCAGTACGGAGAAAGATCATGAGATAAAATTAATGCACATAAGCTTGTTTTTATAGTGATATATTTTTAGCTATGAGAAAATAAGGATTATATTTCAAAATTTAGGTGCTTTGCAAAGACAGGAGGAAGGAATTAATGTAACATAAAGAAGGAAAATTAAATTAAGTTTTTCCATTGTTTACTTAAGGTTATAGCGTATAGGTATGCACATATAACAGCTCGGTATTGATAGCTTCTATAACAGAGGGAGATTCAGTTATTGTATTTATTAATATGAAAAATAAATCGGCATGTAACAAACTTTTATTAGATATTAATTTACTACTCACTTCAGTCTATGGTTGGATAGTTAAAATATTTTTATGTTAACTGACACTGCCAATATAAAATTTGAAATAATAAATAATATTATGATGGATTTAACATTTCTTGCACTGAAATAGTTGAAGTAGCATTGTTGGTATATTTGAACAACTGATTGACATATAAATGTTTAATATATTAAGACAAATCACCCATTTTAGGTATCAAATACTTTTAGTGATGTTATTCACAATAATATATAGTTACACGATATAGACTCAGAACAAAACTTCACATTATCATAACAACCAAAAATATATATAAAATATGTAAATATTTTGTAAAAATAATTATGATCAAAATTGAAAATCAATTTAGGAAATCAAAAACAAAGAAACCTTTTAAATTATTTTGATATAATCAAAATATTAGAAAGCTTACTATCAACAAATATGTACACTGAATGGACTTTCAACTCCATGAAGTAAAACTCTATCAAGTTTTCAAGGTCTTTGCAATTAAAGTATTTTGTCTGGCACAATGTTATGTGGAAAAATAAACTGCTTAATATATATTTATGTGTTCCATCGTGAGCAACTGATTCATTTTATCTACCTATGTATATGACAGTATTTGCGATTTGAAATATTTGTTTATCTCTTATCCCTGCACAGCATTGTTGTTTCGTTTTAATTTTGAAAGTATTTCCCATGGGTTTTAGCAAGACAAATGATGATATGCTAATGTTATGCAGGACTTGAGTGATAGCGATTAACTATATAAATCCATTAAACAAAACATGTTGATGATAGCCTATTTTATGTTGGGAAGAAAGCATCCTTACACACACTTAATAATGAAGCATGTTGTATATATTAAAAGGGAGGAAATATTTTCATATAATGCATAAATAACTCACAAACGCCATGGGAATATATATTTATATATAAAACTTTTGAGAATTTATATGTTCCAAAATGCATGGAGAAAAACACACTCATATGTACAGTACGTGCAAGTGAGAGTAAGTAAATGCAATGGGGAATTGTTGATCAGAGGGTGTCTTTGAAGGGCTAATTTTCTTCTTTGTCTTTGACTCAAAGGAGCGCGGCGTTTGTACTTTTGTGGTTGAAATTCACTAAAACGATTGAACATTTCCCTGGACGAGCAAATGTACACAATAAAAAGTGTTTTTTGATTTTCTACTTGATTCTATCTCTTGTGCATAACGGATATAAGATTTAAAATATTTCCTTTTTTATTATCATTTCACTTGACAAGTAAAATTTATCATTTTTGAGCATATTTTTTAACATAAAAATTATAAGAATATGGGCATTAATTTTCCCCGTGGTTTTTAAAGTACTTCATTTTTTCCTTGGGGTTTGGAATAATGGTATCACTGCCAGGCTTCCAGCCCGAGAGACAGACCTCTCCGTGGGATATAAGTTTATTCAACAAAAATCAGCTGGGGACTGAGCCTAGAAAGTACCTAAGCAAACGTAATGATATTAATATTTAACAGTTTTAAGTTGAAAAAATATTGTTTCCCATTTAAATTCCCATTTTTCATATTTTTGAATACTATTTGTCCTAGTGGTTCCATTTGAGTTGCTTGTGTGTAGATATAAATAAGTATAAAAACATTATAAACGAGTCTTTTTAGTCTAGAATTGAAGATATAAATTAATTATTATCGAGATGTTTGGTTGTATTCAACGTTTTTAAATTGGATTAAAAACAATGTGATCCCCTTTTGCTGTTTAATTCGAATATATATATGAATACAGATAAAGATTGTATGTAATGTTATAACAACAATTACTTATTGGTTTATTATAATTAAAAATACATACAAAAGTTCCGCCTGTCTGCTCCAGTTTGTTCTATGCTAATAAAATAAATCCGTTTGCGAATAAAGTATCTCAACAGATCGAACATTAATAATATATCGGCTGATAAAATGTTGTTGCCTCCATTGGTATTGAAATTGCACAAAACTGATAAGCTGTGAATGGTGCAAGTCAACTTTATTCATTCAAAAGTATCTTTTGTCACAAGATCGACTCTTAACCGATTAAATGTGCGTTCAGGCGTGTTCAACTCTCAATGTTGGGGGCTCAGGTTCGAATCCTGAGAGGGGATGGCCATTTTTGGTTTTATTTATATCCAGTCGGATGCAATTCTATCGAACCATATTGTCAAAAACATATTTTTGATAAACTATAGCTTTATTTTCACTTTTCACTCTCAAAGTTTTCATCTCCAACATTTTTTTATTTTGTTCATATTTATCTGGTACTAAATATCTTCCTCTATTTAAAACAAGAGCATTATCTAATACTTTGAGTCATTGAATCTCTTATCCAGGTACACCCAAAATATTTGGATCCCATTTTGTGAAAGGCTTATTTGGCAACTACTTCTTGAAATTTAGAATATAAATGCTTAGGGCGAAGGTTCCCAGAGGGAAATGACTTTATGAGCAACCTTATGGAAACAAAACAGGATTCAAAGTACATTGCATGCTATAATTATTATTCATATATACACAAATGCAACTCAATTTTTACCAATGAGTAAAATACATTTATTATTCATATTTAAAAAGTTTGAAAAGCACATGTAAAATATCATACATTCAAAAATATTATATATTAATCTTGGTATAAAAAAATTATGAATGGTAATATATTAAATATTTATTTGTATAATTAATTAAAAAAGAAATAATAATTTCTTTAAATTCATATTCTACCATTTAAAACAATAATTACTTACCATAGACCAAATATTTTCATTTTTGCGTTTTCAGTTCGATATAATTGCATTCGTCTGGACAAGATTAAGAATAATAGAATTAAAATTACTCTATCGAACCAAGGATTTTTTGAATTTAGTCCAGCAAGAGTCGAACCTATCATAACAACAACAAAACTAAACATTGAGAGTCGAACATGTTTCCACTGAGTGAACGACCTATTTTTTTTTTTGCCTATAAGGGTCGATTGAGTTTGCCTCTGTGAGTCAGCATTTAAGCATACAAATGACTCAATCCACTTAACTTTTTAATGAGGTTACTAAAAAAAATCTGCACCCTTAACATTGCTAAAGCGTTAAAGTAAAGTAACACATGCAAGGAAAAAGTAAATAAAAAAATAGGCCAATTTTTTATATATTTTCTTTAACGTTAGATGTCGCTAGTCTATGAAATTATGTCACAATCATATTTAAAACCGGTTTAAAGGGATTATGTTTGATGATTTGAAATATATCAAATCACTACAACATTGTGCGAGATTCCAAATATGAATAATAAAAGGACTTTGTTATTATTTTCAAAGAGCTCTAGCATCAAAGCAGCGCCCCTTACGGACTAAAGAAGAACTAAAAATTTGACCCATTCCTTTTGGAAAAAAGGAAGAATTTTATGTTATGCATGCGCTACTTTACATTAACGCTTTAAACATTGCTAGTTGTACACGCACATGTTTTGATGTTACTTTAAATACATATATTGAATTAAGAAACTATTGTTTGAATATACCGTTCAATATATTTTTTTGTGCTTCAAAATTGATAAAATATTAATAAATATTTTTATATGTAAAACCAAAGTAAAAGTAAAATAATAAAGGAATATATATTTTAAGCCACACAAAGAAAATTGCTACATTAATTGATGTTTTTTTAATATCATTTTATAGGACGCATAGCTAAAAAAATAAATTAAAGTCATCATATAAAGTATGAAATCATATTTTGACACTTTTAGTGCACATTTTTTCTGTTATACGTAATCATACAATTGTTAAAATTGCTTATATGCCAGCAGTTTGTTACCTTTTTTTTTCATCATGCATATAAAGAAATATTTGACTTAATTACTCATGCAAAGAGTAAACTAACTAATGGTAAAAAGCAAAGATGGCAAACAAAAATGTTTTAATGCCTACAACTTGTAGCTCCAGTTTTTTAATGCACAGCTTTTCATTTCATGTGTTTTTTTTGGCAGTTTTTCCTTAACCCATTGTTTACAAAAGAAAGGAGTAATAAAAAATATAAAACTTTGAAGGGGTTTTTCATCAAGTTTAAGGTTTATAAACAATTTTTGTGACCCAAGCACCCTGAAAACACTTCAATCCATGGCATAAAAAAATATTCATGAGCGACAGCAATGTATAATGAAAGCTATAATAATATATATTGGCAATTTGAATCCGAATTAAGATGTTTCTAAAAATGTTTTTGAGCCGATAACATTGATTTTTTCTCTTATTTAATAAAAATATCATAAATACATTAAAAAATAGCATTGTATTAAATACTTATTTGTTTTTAAATATTGTCTTTAGTGACAGTGAAAGGCTCAGAGAATGGAAAAAAAAAGTAATTTCAATCTGAATCCTTGTAAGGTTTTTGTGCCGTTTAAATTGATTTTTAGCTTTTTCCTTTTATTTGCACTTTTATAAAAAAACATAATGCGTTTTAAATGTAATATATATATAATACTTCTTTGAAAGAACGACTATAAAAGACAGCTCCACCTGTGTTTTTAACGAGATCCCATTTTATACATAAATACCCAAAGGAAACGTATTCCTTGACTTCTTCATTACTTTGAGTATTGTTTTTTCTATCATCATTAAGCACTTTAATTTTGTATCCCTCTGCTTTTACTCTATCCCCAGCAAACAAAAAACACACGCGTCCCATAATGGTCCTCGTAATTACAGTCATACATTACAACAACACAAACAATGAGAGAATATCCTCTTTGCAAAGGGGGAAGGAGTATTTTCAAATAAGAGGGGAAAAGATACAATTATGTATATATATTTTGGATCCTTTCGGATTATGTCATTAGAGCACGATTATTTGTTGTTTTATATCTCCTTGATATTCTTCCATGATGATTATGGTTTGTTATAACGTCAAACCGACCACCCGGAAGAATGGCATTAGTATTATTGTATTTCTTCCTGCAAACGTCATCAAAAATATAAGGTAATTTAACTTTAATGATGATAAAAATTGTAATAAGATACCTCACGTTTTCCTATCACTGAAAACTTGAAAGAAACATACCTAATATTCTATATTCCTTAACCTAAACTACCTTCAAATTACTTAAAGCGAAGGATGCAAATCTATAAATTCATAGGTATTGTGTTTTACTCTTAATATCAATTGTTTTCTGCTATATTATTTTTATAACAAATAATTACAATGTTTCTTATATACCATTAATGATATATGTATAATTGCAATATGTTAATGTCTCTCTCACTCTCTTTATATATTGTATATATATATATATATATATATATATATATATATATATATATATATATATATATATATATATATATATATATATATATATATATATATATGTGGTGTGTGTGTGTTTGTGTGATGTATTTGCTTAAAATGACGTTTGAGATTAAAAGAAAAAGAAGAGAAATTCGCCTTTTTTTGTTTCTATGTAGATATTTGTTATTCATAAGCAAAGAGCACATACATAATATTCCTTAAATTTTTAACCTCTTTTATACAACTTATAAAATGAATCAGCACATCAAACTATACAAGAGGGTTTATATTTCCATATAAAGCTTCTGAAAATGCACAATTGACTCCTAAAATTGTAGAATAATTTATTTAGTCATAGACGATGAGCAACTGTTGTTGTTGTTAACTGATGCATATCAACTAGTTCTTATCTTACATCTCATACGTGTCATCCAAGGAAACAATACTTTGTTTGCCCCTCTTTGCCCTTATATTTTATTGCATATAAAATAAAAACGCGAAATATACCAACTATTGTAGCATATTTATTTTTAACAGGATTTTTGTGAATGATTCAATGTTCAAAAGTGCTTTTTTCAGCGACTTATTCGAAAGTTGTTATTAAAAATGTAGTGCATCTTTCATATTCGTAGATAGCAAACGCTTGTTTGTGTTAAAGAAACATAGCTACATAGTTATAGAGACGAGCTACTTAAAAAAAAAATATATATATATATATATATGAATTATTCCTCTAAGTGTGTAGCTTTGAGATATGTACGAAATATGGTATATTTAATAGGAATAAAGTTATTAAAAACCGCTCTTTTTATTTTTGTACTGCTGAAGGTATCGGAATGAATGAGGAAAGAGAATATTCTTTGAGAAGACAAGTGTATGTATTTCTTGATCATCGATTCAGCAAATACTGATACAGTATAATGAGAAACAATAGCATAACTTTGTTAGCATAATTAGTTATGATGCGCAGTGATGCTACTAAAACATCAACATGTCGTCGTGCGCAATCATTTTCATATATATATATATTTATATGTATAAATTAAGAAATCTAGTTAAAATAAATTAGGCTTTTTTATTTTAAGCAGCTGTACGTTCAGTGACAAAAAATAAGAGTACTATACTTTTTTGAGTACAAATTTAATTGATAGAAAATGTAATTGAGAAAAATGACAAAAGTTATTATTCAAAAAACATTGATCTTATTTGGATATTGTAAGCCGTATATGGCCTTTTTCATGTTTATTAGCAAAATATGATGAATATTAATTTCACTCAATCAAAAAATGCCTACCAATCACCAGCTATTTTTACTTAAAAAAGCATTTTTCCAAAATGTTTCCCAAAAACAACTTTTTATTTGATTGATGGTGGTTTTTTGGTATATATATTAGTACAACACTTTATTATCTTTCATAATTATTCAAAACAAATTTCAATTAATCATATGATTCGAAAGAAAGACAAGCTCTATTGATTAAAACATTTATGTAAGTGGGGTTTGAAACTCACTCAAAGGAGGAAACATCTTAATTATATAAAATTAGTTGTACTTTAGTTGTACTTTAGTTGTTAAAAATGGTTTTCTTTTTGGTTATGACTTATGTAAAAATAAGTAAAATCTTTCGGAGTTATATGTAATTAAATTAAACTTTAATAAAATTAAAGGGGTACAATGGCCGTACGAAGGGGTGCGATAGCCGTGCGTGCTAAAGCGTGTTCAACTCTCAATGTTGGGGGCGCAGGTTCGAATACTCCCGAGAGGGAATGGTCATTTTTGGTTTACCTCATTGATAAGATCCTAGGTTCGATAGACTAATTTTAATGCTATAATGCTTATTTATATCATGTTGGATGCAATTATATCGAACCATATAGCCAAAAAAAAATATATACATATATATGTTCTAAAGTTGTCAAAATTGATGAACACTTGACAAGAAAATGGTTTATAATTTTTATCTATTCTTGCAAAAGGTGAACAGTCCATTTACATTTTCAAAAGATAAAGTGTTGAAAACTATAGATACAGTTATGAGATTTTTCCCTGTATAATCTAATATATCAAAGAATCAAATAGACAATATTTGAGACTATTTATGATATTGAATGCAAGGGTTTTCTTATATTTAAGATTATTACCTCCGCCGAAGGAGGTATTGTTTTCACTGGCGTTGGTTTGTTGGTTTGTTTGTCAGCAGGATAACTCAAAAAGTACGGAACGGATTCGGATGAAACTTGGTGGAGTTATTGGAAATGTCAAAAATAACAAGTGATTAAATTTTGGCATCATAATAAATATTTCAAGTTAGCCTACTCTGCCAATAGATGTCGCTGTGCTGTAAAATCGGGTGCTGGGAGCGTCTTTCTCTCGGAATTTCCGTCGAGGGGAACCCTCCCCCGTCCCTCTACGCCGCCCCAGTCGTGAAAATCCGCCTCGGAAGGTTCATAAGGACCCCTTGACGGCGGAGGTTTGCACTCTCTGAGTATATATATGCCTCTAGTTAGCATTATTACTTGTTTTGTTCACTTTTTCCCCCAACTCTTTTTCTACAAACATCAATGATTAGCCTTTAACTGTTATGGAAAGATATTATAACTATATCCTAGGCCAAGATTTCGCCCTTTTATCGCCACATTGTGTAAAAGAATCAAATACAGCATTCAAATATTTGCATCCTATTATATTTGTAAACTTTAAAAAAATTGAGCACTAATAGAAAATAACAGTTTTATAAAGATTTACTTTTTTTTCCTATATGTTTCGATAGAATTGCATCCAACAGGATATAAATAATTATTATAGCATATTTACTTTACATGTTTTTAGGTATCAAACTAAGTTTAAATATGTTCATTGTATTTTAATTAAATAATGCATAGGCCAATGACATGTTCCCTCACCATAGTTCCCTATAAATATGCTGCATTTGATAATGTTTTTTTCTGAACAAAGACTTGTATGAACAATAATCTCTGCATATATTAGGAAGGATTTTTAAATGGAGGATGCCATAAAACTAATATTAGACAATATATGTAGATATGAAAATATATATGGCAATTGTTATGGCTAAAAAAATGAGTAGTAGGCAAAAGCCTTTTCTGAATATATTATACATATACATTAAGAGATATGTATAGCAATAAGAGAAAATATATTCCAGACCAATAAGAAGACAAATATGAATGCTGGAAACTGTTCAAATATTTTTATGTCTGTATCGACATGAAAAAATAGAGGATAAAGTAAATATGTGTTACAATATATATTATTAGGTTTTTTACATACTTTTTATATTAAATTTAGTATACACATCAAACCATAACAATTAAAACATAAAACGATTTTTTTCTCATGCATGAAAGTCCAGTAAAGTTGTATTTATTTATACAAAACATATATAAAATAGACAAATAGAGACGCCCATCCTAAAAAAAACATATTATATATTAGTTTTCCAGGAAAAGTAATTAAGTTTCTTTAGGAAAATGAACCAAAATGTTTAATAGTTTCACACACGTCTTCAATGAAACTATTTAACACTTAAAAAATAACGAGGTAAAAGAAATAAATCATTTATCTTCAAAGACAAAGTGAACCAAAAAATATATATTATATTAAAATGTGAGAAGAAAGGCAAATAATTTCTTTCGTTTGGGAAACCGTAATAAGTACATATGTTAAATAACGTTACTCATTTTTTGTGTATCGATTTTTTGGCAATATAATTATACGGGACAGCATTAATACACAAGGCCTGGTTTTTAGACATGTGGTTTGTTCAGGGGATCATAAATATTCCTTCTTTCTTTTCTTTATTTCTTCAGTGGCTGACTTCAAAAATCCTCTTTATTTTTTTTTCAGTCTACTGTGCATTCAGTTCTTTTTCTAAGTCGGTGATTATATCTGGTTTTGCAGTAAATCATTGTATTATTTTCAACCACCATATTTTCCATAGGAAGTTATTTATTTTTTATAGTGTCTATTTATAAAATTATTTAATTGTATGCATATATATATGTCCATTTTTTAATATTATTATTACTAGCGAATGTTACCCGGTGCTGCCCGGGATTTTCCAACTGACAATAGTCTGGAATGGAAAAAAATAACACGAATAATTTTAGTAATGCCATCGCAAGAAAAAAGTTGTTATTTTCCATAAACTTTAAATTTTGGGGGAAGACAGGGACAAAAAAAAAACTATTTTTATGTTATCATATGGAAAACAAATTTCCTTTAACCACTCAAAAGCATAACAACACGTCTTACTACCTCAATCTCCTCCACATAAAATTTGGTCAAAATCTAACGTGGCAATTTTAAAAATGGCGAATTTTCTGGGAGTTGGCAATCCACTAAAACACTCCCTGAGTTCTCAAAACTATTCACTGAAAATTTTGTCAAGATCTAATGAACCGTTTGGGAGATACAGGGAAACGAACGAACAGAATTCTTTTTTTATTAGTATAGATTTGATAAGTTGAAGAAGAGAAACAAGATTATGTACTCTCTTTCTCAGTGTATTTGATGTGAAGTAAAGGTATGTTATACTCTAATAGCTGGTGGCTAAAGACTTAATTTGAGCCGGAAGGAAAACTCTTCCTCCACAATTTTTTTAAAAGAGACATTGGTATATTAAATATTATGCAGTAGTCAAGAAAAGTTATGAAAATGCCATAATGCACTTCTCAACCGCAATAACATTTATAAATAAGCATTAGGAACTTTTAAATGCTGTATTAGTCGTAATTTCCTTAGGAGAGGGTCATTTGAATGGACAAACGAAACCCTTCTTCTTATTAACAGACATAAGATTGCGATTTCTTATGTTTCTCATTCTTAATATAATTTAAACACAAATATGCCTAGAACATGACTTCATATTGCATTACTCTGATAATGAGATATCAATGAAATAGTCCTTCTTGAGATGCAGTGGCGTTTAAAGGGTAATTTGACGATTCAACAGCCCATAAATCCTTTCCTGTATTCCTTTAACGATTTAAAATTAGATTTATTTTCTTCTTAACATTATCAAGACGTATAAAAACTACGACAAACATGATATTTTATGTGTACGCAATACGAAGGAATCTATAAAAACTTATTTCAACTGTAATATAGCACTTTACTAAACACAAATTTGACTCATAACTAGAGCTGGGCATGCCGTGAGTGAAAAAAAGCTTTTAAATTCCAAAGATATTGAACGAAAAGTACTTGATATTTGGAAAGAATGACGAAATATGCAGAAAGAATGACGAAATATGTGTAAAGAATGGTGAAATATGCGTAAGAATGGTGAAATATGCGAATAGGTATGAAATATCCCTTTCTAGAATCCATTCATCTATGACAAGTGTCAGATACATTTCGTCATTTTGTCTCCAACTGATGTGGAAACTAACTTTGTTGAAAGTACCATTTTTATGTTGTCTCTTTTAAGTGAATAGGCGATGATACAAAATTATGTAAGGAGAGCGTACGCTATAAATATAGAAAAGAAGAGAGAGTCATCAGTCAAGAATTTACGCGCTACGAGAAGTGTGTGTGCAAAAAAGAAACACCAATTGCAAAATAAAATGCAAAAACTGTTTAAAAGTTAGCAAAATATGCGGAGAAAACTAAAAAAAATGTTTTATCATATTGCTAAACGTATTTTGGTTTCTAATTTATATTCTCGTATTTTTCTTATGGGCATGCAAACGAAAATAATGATTTTTAGCCTACAGGGTTCCATTGGGTTGCATCTCTGTGGATATGATCAACCCAATTAATCTAGAATGTAACTGTTTATTTTTTATGATAAATAGATTTTATAATAAAATTATTTTTGTCTTTATACGTAGTAGCAGTAATAATACTCCTGCAATAAAAAAGTATAATGCTAACAAAGACGGAACCCCTCGTTTTAGCTAACCCATTTATCCTTCAAACTAAATGCATTACTACATGCTTGTTGTGCAAATTGAGTATTTCCAGATCTCCTTTCATGTTTATGTGATGCACAAACCAGTAATAACCTCAAATAACTTTGTAGATTATTAGGTATACACTTGTCAATTAAAGACAATAGAAAAGGAACAAAAGCAAAAGAGAATCCTCCAAGGAATCCTTCTTTGCACTTCTTTCATGTACTCATATAATTACTCTTTTTCCTTACACATCGTTTGTTACACATCTGTCAAAGCTCCTGAGGTGTTTTCCCCATTAGTGTTTGAATTTTCCTTTTACAATCCATTGCCACCTTAAAATCATGGCTTCTTTTACGTAGTAATTAAAGATACATTATCTATTCCTCTTTCAGGTAAGATACATCATTCTCTCCAACTATTCGGTACCATTTTGTTCATACTCGTAATGAAGTATTTACGGATATCCTATTCATCAGCTGTTTACTTCTTCTATGTTAACGTTATGACATGTGACTAGGCAACGTGCTTATATCGGCTTACTGGTAGTTGGATTGAAATCCAAATATGTCATATGCAGCCCAATATGTGTTTATTTCAAAACTTTAATATGATTTCTGTTCGCAACGAAAAAAAAAAAGAATCTGGATCGAGGAGATACCATAGAGAAAATAGAGTGCCGAAGCAACGTTTGATAGCGCTGAATATTTGAAAATGATAATACCCCGTGACGTCGTTTTCAGGGACGACTTTTCTATGAAACATACGAACGATTACATGTATGGAATATTCGTAGGATTTATTTTATTATATTCTAAAACTTCGTTGTTTCACGAATCGGTGCAGCCATTTTCATTTGTTATAAATCATAAAAACGATCTATGAGTAGAATGAATTTGTATTCTCTGTTGAGTATTCAGTTAATTTATAGTGCGGTATCTACTTCATACACCGTTACACCCTTGCCAACACCTTCGATAGATGTTATATATCATGAACTATGACGCAAGGTATACACAATATGCTTTCATATATAATGAAAATGTAATCAATATTTTTATTATTTACGACGTATGAAAAATACTTTGCAACAAAAGATGTTTGATGACGTACGCTGGAATATATCATTACCAATGATATTCTTCCCGCTTCACGATTTGATGTCCTTAAAATTCGTTCCTTGTTCTTTAATTACCTTGCTTTGAAGTAGTGATTAGATATATCCCAAACAATCAAACTCAATCCCTATGAACTGGTTTGAAAGAGGTTCGTGACGTCATTTATGGATGGCGACATCTAACGTTAAAAATTAACTAACATTTGGGCCAGGAACTTATTGTTTCAATACTTTAGGAGGCTGTAATAACAAACAAAAAACAGAAATTGAAAACACACGATTCCCTATAATATTATTGTCATGAAAGCACCAACAACACTGATTATATAATCATATGATATGATTGTAAAATAAGACTCTTGAAGACATTTATTTTTGATATCAAAAATTATCATGTACTTAAGTACATAATTCAGATCCAATTGGATGATTCACTATTATTGAAGTACATACGAAAGCTTATATAACAGTTCTTCCATATTTATAATAGAGTTGTTAATTTTTTTTTGGCTGATATGGTTCGATGGAATTGCAGTATCCGACAGGATATAAATAAGCATATTAGCATTAAAATTAGTCCTCGAACCTAGGATCTTATCAATGAAGTACACCCAAAATGACCATCCCCTCTCGGGACGATTCGAACCTGCGCCCCCAACATTGATAGTTGAACACACATTAACGCACTGAGCTATCGAACTTGTTAAACAATTTTAAGGCTTATCTTATAAAGATTTTTAAAAAAGTATGTAATGTTAAAAACGTGGAAATGTCTGGTGGTTTTTGAATTATTTATATCCAATCGCAGGCTCAAATAAGGGATGACAGAGTCCACTATTTTGGTGACTAAAGAGGTCAAACTGACTGAACTTTATAAAATAATAAAATGAATGAAAACAGAAAAATATTTTATTATTGCTCTATTTTTATGCTATGCACTTTAATTTATATATGTTGAAGAAAAAAAATTCAACAAATTGCAGAGAATGATTGAATGCTGAGGAATGCCGAAAGATGGTTTCTAAAAAACACACAATTTTCTGTACAATCCATAGAGTTTTCCAACCACGAATGCATTGATGAATCAAATACTTTTTATTGATTAGATGCCGATGCCTCAGGGTGTATAAGCGTAAGCTTGTGCTTCCAAATAAGAAAAATGGGTCAACTTTAACAAGTTTATTTTGATTAATAATTTCTAATATATTATAGATTTATTTTTCAATTGAAGAAATATACTTTAGTTAGATGGGAAATAATGGTATATAGAAAATACAACGTAATGAAATAAGGCTTCACTTGATTAGTGGCTGTTGAGGTGTAAACATCAACTTACAAGAGATCCAATCATCACACTTACCAACACACCTTTGATGCCATTTTACGAACCATTAAATTTCTACTAATTTTTTAATTTATATCAATGATAAAAAAATATTAAGAATTTTATTTATTCTCACATTTAATGTAAACCAAATTGAAAAGCAACCATAACTAAAGGCATATATACACTCAGAGAGTGCAAACCTCCGCCGTCACGGGTCCTTATGAGCCTTCCGAGGCGGATTTTTCACGACTGGGGCGGCGTAGAGGGACGGGGGGAGGGTTCCCCTCGACGGAATTCCGAGAGGAAGACGCTCCCGGCACCCGATTTCACAGCACAGCGACATCTATTGGCAGAGTAGGCTAACTTGAAATATTTATTGTATTTAGCTCATTCTGCATCTTAATTCTGCACTCAGAGATGCCAAAATCCTCCGCCGAAGGAGGTATTGTTTTCACTGGCGTTTGTTGGTTTGTTTGTCAGCAGGATAACTCAAAAAGTACTGAACGGATTCAAATGAAACTTTGTGGAGTTTTTGGAAATGCCAAAAGGAACAAGTGATTAAATTTTGGCATCTCTAAGTGCTTTTTTAATATGCAAAATGAGCAAAATACTAAATGAAATGGGGTTCTCTATTCAGGGAGTAGGAAAGAACAAACGCTAAAAATATTCATTGACGTATTATTGTTCATATATCAGCTCAGAACTATGTTAACCCAGTGACGTAGCTTAAACTTCTTCCGTCTTCCCATCTCTGAGTGCTTTTTAATATGCAAAATGAGCTAACAGAGAGGAAACAATGATTAGAGATAGAAAATCGGGCGTGTGAAAGGAGAATGTTTGAATGGGAATGTTGTGGGGATCGGCGGAGGTACACACTCTCTGAGTGTATATATGCCTCTAGTTTTATTATTTTTAATGGCATATTTTTTTTTTTAATATTACTATTCCAAGTAGCTTTTTATGACGTCACACCAAAAGACAAAAGTCAGCTTTCTTCGCAATACAAATTTACTTTGTAATACCCTGTCCTGAACTCTTAAATACACAACTAAATCACAAATTTTTCCTAATCAGTCACTTTAAAATGGTAATTTCTTATTTAGATGTCATAATACTTAAAACATATGAGGGAGTGCCATAGCCGTGTGGGTTAAGACGTGTTCAACTCTTAATGTTGGGGGCCAGGTTCGAATACTCCCGAGAGGGGATTATCATTTTTGATGTGCCTCATTGATGAGATTCTAGGTTCGATAGACTATTTTTTCATCAGCAAGGCCTTTATTCTATTTAAAATGTATACAATGCATAACTAAATATAAATAACCGATAATAAAAAGAAAAATGTTGTGTTCATAAAAACATAAATAAACATTCTAGTAACAAATTTTAATGCTATATTGCTTATTTATATCCTGCCGGATGTTTTTCTATCGAACCATATAGGCAAAAAAATGTATATATAGTTAATTATATAAATAATAGACGGGCTGTTATCTATCGTCTTCAAAGAATAAACAATTTAGCATATATATATATATATATATATATATACATATTGAGTTTTTAAATAACTATTCATAAGATAAATTTTTCCTGAGAACATATGTTAAAATCATAGATACTCTTCTTTGTTTATTCAACAGTTTATTTTAAAAGATATGTCAACAGAATCCATAAAAACCTTATTTCTTGCTATATAATACAATGTCCTAAATAATAGTCTTTAAGGTTTGTGTGTTGTAAAGTTTCTTCTTCTCTCTCCTCCAAATGAATCATTTGTATCTTCCCAACATTCTTTGCATTAATAATTCACCTACACAAACCAGGATGGAAAACAAAAAATGGAGTAGTGTTGCTGAGGAAAGACAAAGCAAAGGGGGGGGGGGGGGTATATGAAAGGAAGAAGAAATTTTAGAGTAAACTTTCTTGTATATTAAATATAATAATAATAAGGTAGAAATAAGGTCTAAAAACTTTGTGTTCTCTCTTGGGATCCAAGGCTTTAAGGGGCTTAAATAGATGTTAGAAGGGATCTGACTCAGAGAAAGAGAAAAGGCATCAATTTTGTATGTTGAACATTATACAAGAGTTGGGATTTCAGATTTGAAAGAGTTCTCTTAGATCACAAGTCTTTAAAAAGGCAACTAAACTAATTAATTACATCGATTGTGAATGTTTCCCCTCCCCCCTAATATACTTTATTGCTTCATCATCTAAATTGAGAGAAGAAGGTGAATACGTCTTGGAGGACCTCTGAAGGATATTCTAAAAGGCCTACAGTCTAATCCAGGGCTATTCAATTGGCGGCCCGCGGGCCAGATACGGCGCCGGACGCGGCCCAGATGCGGCCCGGACACGGCCAACATGTTTGGGTCAACATACACTTGCAATCGAGCTTTTCTCACGTGAATGCAATTAGAACAGTTATCGGTGTTCCCTAACAGACAACAAAATTCACCAGTGCCTTAGGATTGCATTGACATCTTATGAGCCAAACATCAGGATCTTGTGCAAAACAAGAAATGCCACTTCTCTCACTAAAGTCACCGGCAGCAGTGGGCTAAATAGCCCTGTTCTGTTTAGCAGCCAGCCTCATGAACATGAGAAATGTTTGAGTTAAATGTTCTATTTTTTGTTTGTTTTAAATAAAGGAGATGGAGCAGAGTTGTGTTTGTGTGCATTTTATAGGCTTATTCAATTTTGAAAGCTAAAAAGGTCATATAAATAGGCCTAAATAAAATAATAATAGGCATAGTAACCATCGGCCTAATAATACTAATAGTAATACTACTAAAGTTAAATAAAAAAACATAATAATATACTTATTTGAAAAAAAAGTGGCGCGGAAATTTTGCGGCCCACTCAAGTTCTTGGATTCCAATGTGGCCCACTTGGAAAAACTAATTGAATAGCCCTGGTCTAATCATTGAAGTCACACTCTGTTATGGTTTAAATAAAGAGTAGTTATCTTACCCATTCTCACGTTAGGAAACATCTACGGATGAAAGGCATTGCTTTTTTCTTAGGAGCTACTTGGAGATGTCAAAGCATTTCATTTATGTTGCTAAAATTTAGTCTATGAGAGATCAGTTTTAACGACTTTTTAATGTAAAACTACTTCATAAATATTGTTGTTTTTCTTTTATGTAGCACATCATCAAAAAGTAATTAATTTTATTAGGAATAAAATGCCTTTTATATTTATAATTTACGTATTTAAACATACCCAATAAATTTTCCTAATATTATGGATCATATGGTAATTAAATGTTGTTTTAAATGATTCATGGTGCATTTGTAATGTATTGTTTTATTAAACAAAAATGCTCTTTTGTTATCTGTTTTAGGGTTTTTTCGGCGGAATATGTTACATCAAAATGATTGAATAAGTTAAGCCGTTGGAGCGTATAAAAAAATAAAACTTTATGGTATTAAATATAAATACATTTTAAAATATATAAAAGAACATTATAGTTTAAAAACTAAGTCACCCAAAAAAACTATTTTTGATATCCCTCGACCATAATATTATATATTTTTGGAAGGTATTTGTCCCGATATTATTAAGGATATAGAACTTCCAATCCATATGATGGTTTTTGTTATTATTGTTTAATATTTTCAATTACGTTGACGTCTCCAGAAAGAAAAAATATTATACAGATAAAATATCGCAATAAAGGATCCAAAAGGTTTTTGCAAAGATAAAAGTATTAAAAACTGTGCTACCAATAATGAAAATATATCTGATGTTAATGATTTACATCTTCCTCCCTAATTGATCTGATAGAACTCCATCCGACTGGATATTAATAAGCATTAAGGTGTTTAAATTAGTCTGTCGAACCTAGGATCTTATCAATAAGGTTAAACAAAAATGCCTTTCCCCACTCAGGATTCGAACCTACGCGCCCCCAACACGCCTTAACACACTAAGTTATCGCACTCCCTCATAATTACCTACTTTAAATGGATAATCCTTACACTACCAGGATTTACGTTACTCTTATAATTTTAATGTATATAATTTTATATAATTCAGTGGGATTGCAACAATCATCTTAAAACAATATACTATATTGCAACAATTAATGCAAAAAGTTAAGCTACAGTGTTTTGTATGACCACAAAACATATAAGGGAATTGGAGCTTCATTTTCTCTCTCAGGAACATAAAAACTTTTTGAATTCCGTCCCTTTCTGGAAGATTACATCTACATACATACCCTGTGACAATTAACACTTTTTTAGGCTCCCACTTATATGTATGTATATAGGAAAACTCTCCGAACTTAATACAACAACAGCAAAAAAAAACAGTCATGAAGGATATTTAAGTACGCTCTTATATGTTTAGTTGAAGGAAATAATGTTTGTTACTTCGTAAATGAAAAGGTGGAGGAGGGAGTGTTGTTGGCTCACAATACTCCAATGCTGTGTGTGTGTGTTTGAGTTAAAAGGAGGCATTGAAGACAAGAGGTACATAATTTGAACGTAAAATAATATAGCTAATATATATATATATATATATATATATATAGTATATATATTTTAATGAAGACCATTAATTAGGAGACCCATGAAGGTGGTTTGCTCTTCAATTGTAATTAATGGGATGTGAGAGTATAGACGTTAAGTGAGATTGCCATTAGGCTAGGCATACAAATACTGTTAGTAAGGGTTTTTCTGTTGTTCTAAACTCACCCAATAATTCTATTTTTAAGTAAGCAGCTCCATTTTCTATCATTTTCCTGCGTGATATTGTGAAGTGATGATGGGACAAGATGCATCGTTAGATTCTGAGACTGAGGAGTTGTTTATTGAGTAATGGAAACAATTGGTGAATATTTTTTAAGAGGTTTGAAAACTGTTCATTAGGGAAGACACTTCGTAGTGGGGGGAAATCTTTATATTTGAATTGATGTCTACATCAATCTGCCGTGAGTGGTGTGATGTCTTAATTGTAAGGTCAATTGCTTTTCATTTTACTTTTCCGGTTCGAAGAATAGGTTCCACTAGCTATACTTTTTTGTGCCATTCATTTAAAAAAAGAAAATACAAAGAATGGATAATCAAAATATGTATCTATAAAAAAGGAACACTTTATTGTACATAGATCTCGTAAATCAGCAGATATATCATTTTCAGTCCTTAAACTCAATTTAATTCTTTCTTTATGTCTTCATATAATAGTATTGATAGTTATATATCGTCAATATATGTGTAAAACTAAAACACATTGGATTATTTCCTTGAGCATGAGAAGTTGCATGAACACATAAACAATATTTGGGAGTCATACAAGGATTACTAAATGTTATTTATTGAGACATAAGAAGTAAAACACTCTGTGGTTTTAAAGTATACGAGTCTTGTCTCTGAGACGACGTTCAATCCTCAGAAGCCGAAAGGGAACCATGCCTCATTTCATAATGCCAACTATTTGTATTATTAATGCCACTTCCTTTCTTTTGAAACAATCACTTTATAAAAAAGGTACCCTTTTTTTTTCTTAGCCCTTGAAATTATCTGAGAGTAATGATTATTATCGAATGATTTAGATAAAGTATTCAATGGCCATTGTTGAATCCATAGCCAGATCAGTTACTAACGACTGGATCCTTTCGTCCCAAACCTAATCAAATACCTAAAATGTTTAATTATGTATTTACACACTAACATCATTTTATATACATTTACTTATTTGTGCTTGTATATTCTTTATGGACTGTTGAATAAAAAAAATACCTAATGAAAGTGATGGCTTCAATGGAAACAAGCTGTAAGAACTTTGCCAATGATGTAATATTAAAAAAAGTTATATCAAACTCCAGGCCTACATAGCGAGTTGTTTGACGAAAAAAATAAATGGTAAAACATCTATTCTTTGATCTATGATTCTCTCTGCTGCCGCCACATACACCGCCCTCTTCCTCAAGATTCCCTTCGACAACGAGGACCATGGGTCCATGAAGGGAACGTATCAAATTGTATCCATCCAAATCAAAAAAAATTTTAGATTATGCAAAAAAATGTAGAAATATTTAAATAGATATGATATATTTTATTTTTACCTCTTGTTTAGATTTTATTATAAAGTATATGTTTATTTTACTTATATATTACTTTTATAATCTTATATATAATCTAAACAAAAAAGGAGAAAAATGAATTAAAAAAAGGAACGGATTACTCCGCATTGATAATTTATTCTTTATGAATGGTTTGCAACCAAGCCTTTAGGCCAGGCATGGGCAAACTAAGGCCCGCGGGCCGTATACGGCCCGTTAGATTAATAATCCGGCCACGAGTTTGTCCAGTAATAAAATAATGTGCTTCATAAATCATTCATTACGTCTGTCCATACAATACTGCAGCCGCGCCTTACTTTTATTTCTCTCTTGAATTTTCTTATTGTCATTTGAGTCCTTCTGAAAGAAATGATGCGGACCACCAAGAAAAGGAAGTGGACAATCAATGTTGCGCTGGGTCCCTTTTTCAATTTTTTTTAGCCATAGTGGCCCACAGTCAAAAAGTTTGCCCATCCTGCTTTAAAAATGTTTAAAACTATATAAAATATATGAATGACCTCAGTCATATTTTATTTAAAGCAAAGTAAACACTTTTTTTAATATAAAAATCTGATGAATAGCAGATATACTATATTTTCTTCGTTATTCACATAGATCCAAGATATACCATATCTTTAGACAGATATACAAAAAGTAAAATAAATAAGAGAGAAAATCCTATCTTGTAGAAAATAAATTCGTGATAAGAAATTTTACTTCCTCCACTGATATATGGCTCTTTCAAGAGGAGAGGAGGAAATGAGGAAAAAATAGAGGAGAGAAATCGTATTCTCATTAAGCTGAAGGGTAGGAAGAGGCGGGGGGGGGGG
>CP045899.1:22361799-22382883 GCA_013387185.1 Caligus rogercresseyi | reverse complement strand
GGCCTTGATTTGTCCGGGCAGCCCGTTCCCATCCAAGCCAACATTAAGTTGGACAAATAGTCTTAACAATTTTTAAAGTGGGCAATCCACAAAAGCATGAACTGTGTATTAAAAATAAAACCGCAGTCCTTGCATGGATGGAGTTATATATCGTTTTGTATCGTGTAGTTATATTAAATCCTAATAGCTTTCGTGTGAAATATAAAAGTCGCAAGAATTCGTCAATCATTGGAAAGCAAAAAATGCGTAGGTTAAAAAAACGGACTTTTCCCATCTATTCAAAAGGCGTGACCTTAAAAAAGACGAAGTAAATACGTTCGTAAGGACTATTAGATATCCCTTACCAATGGTAAAACAATAAGAACTTAGTATATGATATGCACTGGATCTTTTGCTGCACTATTCAAGATGGAGAAAGGCTCAAAGAAGATCTGCTTGTGCTGTGATGTCCCAAACAAAAGCGGCGCTCATCTTTCGAAACTGCAAAAACTTTGAGGAGCTAATATGTCTATTTTCAAGACAAGTTGAAAGTGACTTTGGACTAGGGTTGTCCTCCACTACTTGCACTACTCACTCATGACACCTCAACACTAGTGACAATACGTCACTAGGCGCAATATATAAGGAAAACCTGTTTATTGACATTGGCATGTGAATTATTTTATATGTGATTTTTTATGGATGTCTTGTAACTTGGATTTTACACAACACTTTAAAGATTGTTGTGCACTTTTACACATGTAGTGCGTTCCCTTGAACACACAACCACTTTATCAATGTAGTTTACTCATTCTACTTCAAACAAGTCACCCATGATACAATCAAAGTTATGTTTAATACATCAATGAATTTTATTCTGTTAAACATAAATATGATTCCCGACCAGCTTGTTGGATAAAAGTTAAAAAAATATTGCAGACAAAAGAAATAGTCTCTCGGTACCAGTATTTATAAAGACATATGGCATACACTAAAAGGAAAATTACATGAGCTCTGATTGCGTGACTGACAAGCCACTGAAGGCGTTGTATGTTCTGTCGAGATGGCATGATATTGTCCTTGTCCTTTGATATTGTGGTAATAAATAATATATGTATATTATTAGCATAAGGTCTTTTTCTTAGATATGCTTAATAAACTTCCCATGCAAGAAGTATCTTGGCAATATATTCCTGCATATAAATTGACAAATACATATGAGCCAAGAAAATAGGACATATTCTTATTTCAAAAATATTAATATTCTAAACAGTCTAATCATTTTTAAAAGAACAAAGTCACTTAATAAGAAAAAATAAAATTTCTCTAGATGGATACCATTAATAAATATATATATGTATATGTCTATTGATTTTCAGTACTCTAATATAATAAATAAACTGCTAATACGATAAAAGTCACTCACAAACTCTGTAGATATTCTACATTAGATATCCTCTCTCTTGATATATATATATATATATATATATAAAATATAACATTTATTCACCCGACTTTTTTTTGTTCAATCACAAAGTTACAGATATAAATGTTATGACAGTCAACAATAGAATATTATATCCATAAAACAATGTAATGTAAAATAAAGTAAAAGGATGGTTGTATGTTTTATTATGACGAAATCATATTGAAATTAAATAATTGTTTAAAAATCTAATAAAAAATATTTGGCGGAAATTAACTTTTTTAATATCTAATTACTTTTAAAAGGAGTGTTTATTTCAACTTTAGTGATGAGTTTATTTTTCGTTTCTTATAATAATAAGATAAATATTTATGTGGCGAATACATCATCAATATTTTACTTAAAATTCTAACTAACAGCTAGGTATTTGATTACAATTAAAACATGTAATTCACTATAATCCTATGCAGTTTATTTTCAATAAATCTAAATAAACCAAAAACTTTTTTCCTTATAGGAAACTTAAAAATAGAAACTCCTGAAACAATTTATATTGGTGTATTTTGTCCTGAATATTTAGAACTAGTTAAATATATAATTAAATATCTAACCCAATTCTCGATTATTCCATTACAGATCTATAAAATCAGTTATATACGTATTCATTAAAATTATATATTTTAAATGACTTAGATCTATCGGCAACGTAATGAATGCACAAAAATTGCAATGGCCATCTCTAATTTTCCCTTGCAACCCTTCATTCATTAATGTATTTTTTCCTCCAAAGACTACTACAATTTATAACATTTCTTCTGCATCTATTATTATTATTATTTATTGCATTAGTGCACTTTGTAAAAATGCACTCTTGGTCCAAACTTTCATCGATTAAACTCAAAGTATGACTGAAAGAATGGTGTAAAAATAAAGAAACGAATTAAACAATTGTTCAAAAATAGAAGGATAAATATACCTACCTATATTCAAATGATGTATGAAAAACAAAGAATGTTTACTAAGGAATGACATGTCAATAGTCATATGTTTATCTCGCAATGAAAGTTATACCTAAGGGTGCATTATTATTTATTCTTATTGCCAGATTAGTAGAATGGAGCTAAGATGTGGGGGGCTTATTTTGGAACAAAGTGAATTAATTGATAAATGCTTAGTTTTCATATCTTATTGTAATTTAATCTTTTCAATATCCAGCAAAAAGATTATACTTTTTAAATAATTAATTGCTTAGTGCTGCGTGATATATATATATATATATATATATATATATATAAGAGTAGAGAACACGTACATAGATCAAAATAAATAATTAAAAAATAAATCATAACATTCAAAGACATAAGGCTCTAGCAGACTATTAATTTAGACAAATAAGGGACATCAAAAAACATAGCAATCAATAATATAACTTTTATTATAATTAAACAAATTAGAGATATCATTGAATGCCCATTAAATAGAAGTCTTTCCTATAATTGTCAAGACGTACAATGGATTGCGTTCAATGAGGACATTTATAATTAGTCATTTATTCTCACAAACAATTATTTTAATCATTCTACAGGTAAATTATATAGGTAAATACAGGTAAATAAATAAATAAATACAGGTAAAAAAAAAAATAAAAAAAAAAAATATATATATATATACATGGCATTTGTTTACATGAAGTAGTTTTTACAAAACCTTTTAAGATTGTCAAACTTTCGTAGGTAAATAATTCTTTAGACTAATAATCGAAAATAAATTCATATATATATATATATACATATTTCTACATCATTATTGACAGACTAAGAGATTTATGTCAATTCCTCTTTTAAAAAAACTCTGTGAGAGTTGTATACATACTTCATATTTGTATTTGATGATATATCATATCCTACACACACAACAACGAATTTATAACGTAGATATTAAAAAAAGAGTTCAACGTTGGGGAACTTACTTATATAACATATAGGTAGGTAGGTTTCCAGAGTCTATATAATACATATTCTGAGTAAATGTAGTGAAGAGAGGAATATCCTACATTATATTAAACTAAATATGGATTCCATACCTAGTTTATAGACAACTTTATACAGTTCTCATGCTTTTAGCTTATTTGACAACATTCCAAGAAAATATATATATATGAATAAAAGATACATAGAGTTTTTAACTCTCTTTTCATAAATATTGAGTTTACCAAGCTATGATATTAACTATTTTAAATGATGCTTTCTGTATTGAGAATGAACTGGGTGAGGAGGGGAATCCCCCTTTGATGTATTATTGACTTTTTAATCAATAGTTGTACAAGGAAGAAAAAGGGATTCGTCTTCTTCTTATCGCTTTTCGTCAATTGGGAAACACGAATAAAGGAAAACATTAACAAATGCGGTTTGTGCATGAGAAGGCAAATAAATAAAAAAATATCGCTTTAGGCCTTCGATGATCTCTGACCACACAACTTGAGGTCAATCGTCGCTACAATTCCGGAGATGATCTACTATAATATAAACTAGCTTTTTTATTATTCCTACCTTGCAGTGTGAACTCCTTTAACATATACAGTCTTTCAATGATCTATGACCACAAAACTTGAGGTCAATCGGTGCTACAATTTGGTAGATGCTTTACTATATTTTAAACGGGTACGGTTACTTCGATCTCCTACCTGAGCTAGAAACAAAGAGAAACCACACTTCAACACGGCCATCGTGCTAACATTCCTCACAAACCTCTCTATTAATTTACTTATTATAGAAGAAGAAGGAAAAAAGGTATTCGTCATCCAGAGTGCTCCTGCCTTGTTCTTATTATTGTTATTGTTTACATTGATTCATCATTGCTTGGGATCAAATTTCTCGAATGGGAGTGGACGGGTGGCATGATTCCAGTCATTATATTTGCCCCGTCTCGTCTCATCCTCCTCCTCAATGATCGGAGGAGGAGACGAGACGTTTGGGAGCTCCTTCATCAATGTGGTCGCTCCTAGCACTGACTCAGCTCATGAATATGTTCAACGGGACTCGCGGATCCAGATCCTTCTATAATAAGTACAATAATAGAGAGGTTTGTGAGGAATGTTAGCACGATGGCCGTGTTGAAGTGTGGTTTCTCTTTGTTTCTAGCTCAGGTAGGAGATCGAAGTAACCGTACCCTTTTAAACTAGCTTTTTTGTTCTTCATAACTTGAACAATGAGCTCCTTTAATATATGCAATTTATTTGCTTTATTTTTTTTCCTTCTAAGTATATTTGTCGCTTTGCTTCAACTGGGAACGCACAATATGTGATTATCAAGTCATTCACAGTCATGGAAACTGAAAAATAGATTATTTTTCCTATTGGGTTTGAATGAATTCCATCTATGTGAATATGAATAAGCATTATAGCATTGCCTTTGGTCCATTGAAGCATGGATCTTTTCAATGAAGTTGATAAATGTTGGCTTGCCCCTAATTTTGCCTTTAAAGTATACATTTGCCGAATAAGATTTTCTTTTTACTCACGACAAATTTTTGTTATTATCTAATATTTTTATTACTTCTCAAAAAAATAATTCAAAAATAATGTTATAATTTTTTTTGTACAACATTTAACCATTTTTTTGTACAACATTTAACCATTTTTTTTACTATATTAAAAAATATACAAGTAACATAATTATGACATAAAAAGAAGATCAAATGTATATGGTCAGGCCTTTTTGATGTCTTTTAAAAATAAATATAATACAATGATACAATTTTATAAGTAACAAGTAATTTTAAAAAGTTTATGCTTTATATACATATATTTTGCAATGTGAGAGAAATAGTTCTTTTCATACTTCTTTTAAGTTTTTAGGTCATGCTAGGGCCTTTGCATTTTTTTACAGCTTTGAAAAAATAAAATGTCGATTTAGTTTCATCGAAATCAAAACTTTTATTTTAATTAAATATGGAGAATTAAATAAGAGGGAATGAAGAATGTATATAGATATATTTTATGCTGAGTAAGGTTTCAAATAAAACGTTATGTCACGACATCGATATTGTATTACTCATAAATGATATTGTATGTATATATTTACAAAACTGCTTAGTCAGATGAAATTATTGTCGAAGAATTTCAAAAAAGTGATAGGCCCTTGTTTGTTCCGAGTGGCTCATGCATTGAACTTGAAAAGGGCATTATTCTCATATGGCAGATGAAATTGCAATATTAATCATATGAAAAGAGATTTACCAACACAAATATTATGTTGTCCTTCAAGATTTGAGCGTTACTTTAGGAGTTTTGACAATACAATCAAGTTTTAAATTTTTTATTCAAAATTTATCTCTCTAAGTGTACACAATATGAAAAATAGCAACATTTATGCCATTAAATTGATATAGATAATTAAAAGACTTTATATATATATATATCCATATTTCTATCATTTTAAATTGGCACATCTGACAATATTTACTTTATATATATATTTTTTTGTTATTTTTTTATAATTAATATTTTATTATTATTATTTGTATAATTATTTGTTTGTATATAAAGATACATGTTTTTTATATTAGTAGCCATGAAGGCTAGGGCTATAGAAGCTCTGTAATAAATCATACAACAACAACATCGATTCAGCTAACATCTCTCCGTATAGTTCATTTGTCATTGTCTATTTCAATTCGTACTTCGGGATCCTACTCCATACAAACATTCAAACTTCTCTACTTTATAATTTAGCCTGAAGTTCAGATGAGAGATCCTTTATAGTTTATTTAATATGTACCACCAAAGCATGGGAAAGTATAGAAAACTATCGTGTTAAATGTCACTTGCTGCTGATTGACCATCGAAAATATGATTACAACAGAGTAAAAGTTAATCTGATGAATCAAATGTTATGAAACTTGTACTCAAAAGACGATACACGGATCTTCATTCTTATGATAATAAAAGGTTTAAAAATTTATTAGGTTTATCAATAAGTTAATGGAGCTATCATAAAAGTATCCTTATTTAGTAATCTGACATTCTACGTTTTATAGTCAGAGTAATGTTCAATTTATCGTCATATTTGATGACGTAAGGAAGCCTATGAGATAGAGCATCTGGTATCCACGGTTCAAAGGTCTTCTATGCATCAAGAACGGACGGATCTGGACTCCCTGTGGGTCTCCATCGCCTCGTCGGAAGACATATAGAAACTCTTCGTTCGGTCTCCAGTGCGTCAAACGACAACAATGGGGAGTACAAATGTAAACAATCTATTTTCCCTTCGTGTGGACTGAGAAGATCAAGCTGCCACTATTTTAACAACCAGATCTTTTAAGTTCCCTTTTATTTTTATTATTACTCTTAATTTCTTGCCTTATGGGCGTATTCCTTTATTGCTTTTATTATGTGTTTGAGAGTACAAAATTGATATAATGCACGTTTGCAACGTGCGGAATGTAAGATACCCTAGAAGAATGAAATAAATAAAATTATCATAAAAAATGACGTAAGGAAATCATCCTATATTTTGCTTAAAGATTTATTTATATATTTTAATAAGCCTTGCTTATATATATATATATAATTTTGTGTGACTCGTGAATATTTAAGTATATATTACTAATTTCTATTTGCAGGAGACGAAGATTTCCCCGAGGCATGTCAGGCGTGTCATCCCTCTTGGCGTCTACAGCCAAGCACACCTAGGAGCACTCAAGGAGCAGCATCATTGAATAAGACGACAACAAAACATGGATACTCGTAGAAAGCATTTTTGATAGCAGTATAAGAATATCTGCCTCAGATATCATCAACTATTCAGGAATGCTGTTGGAACAAGACTATAAACAAAAGTGATTTAAAGGAGTTCTTCATTTTTTCTTTGGATATTGGAAGTGAATGGTGGTGGTCTTTCTACAATATATAACAATTACATTTAACATGGAGCATAACGTCTTGGACTTTTATTTTTTATATTTCTTCATTGTCTCTTCATCATGCCAGGTAAGGTTCGTTTGAGTATGTTTAAGTATTATAAAACAGTTTTCATATTCGAAAAAACAAATATGATTTTTATTTTATATATCAAATGTTTTGAAGTGCACAAAATAGTATTTTATATACAGAAAAAATATAAAGCTACATTAATCTAACGGGATATCCATTGTAAGATGGAACTTTAGTACAAAACTAGTCATTGATGAAATTTATTTTAATACTATTTGTATTTATTAAATAAACCTTTAATGAACGTTTTATTTACAGCTATTTATTTACAATTTTTTGGACTTTAAAACACGTTTTTACTCCAGATTTGTCCACCCTACAATTGATCATGATACTTAATAAGATTTCGTTGTAGAAAAATGGCTGGTTGAAAAAAAGGAGAATGAATAAGAATAATAATTAATCGACGTCATTATTTTACTCGTGGTTGTTGGAATTTATAAACCTGAGTTAAATTTTGACCATTCATTTGTAATTTGTTTGACGAAAGAACAACAAAAAAAATTGTTTGTTAGTTTAGTTTACAAAAATCTTAAGTAACATGTAGCTTTGTACTTATTCTAAATATCTTGGCGCTAAAAAAAGAAGTATTTTCCACAGACTAGAAGTGTTGTACTTTTTAAAATCCTTTTTATATGGGGAAACATCCTTTCTAAAAAAACGTCGTCACTTTTCTTCATAATGAAGAACGACAAACGAATCACGATCGATTCAATATTAAAACAAACGTTGAACGACGAACGATAACTTTACTGAAGGACAAACTAATGACGAACGACATTGTTTCACGAACGTTAACAGGTCTGATAAAAAATTAATGTACTACAAAGGAACATCTGAAATAAAAATGAACCATCGAAAAGAAAAGTGGTTTGGGTATGTTTTTTTATTGGAAAAAATCTATTTAATTGCAATGACAGCCGATCAAAAAACCCGTTATGTTTCTCATTTAGCTATCACGAATATTTAGAAGGCTCACTTTGAAAATTATAAAAGTCTCGTCTTGCATCTCTTGAGCTTTTAAAATTTTATGGATCAAAGATTCATTAATTCATTATGGGCATGCATAAAAATAAAAGTTTTTTTATTACATGTAAAGCACGTAATCGAACGAAGAACAATAATAACATGTTAAAAATGTAAATGCTATTACATATATATTTATATTGTAGGTATTTATTTTGCCACTGTGTTAACAATTATTTAACATCTTTTTTTATTTGCACATTCAAATATCATATTTTTTAATTCTTCATGCTTGAATTATCCCAGTTAAATTTTTGCATTTCATATATGTATATTTTTCAAGTTTTTAAATAAACAAACACTTTGCATTGGCCTATAAATGTGACTAAGATACAAATGGAAACAAAAGAATGAAGAAACAGAATTATCATTTGGAAACTTTTACCACAAAAAGTAATAGAAGTTGTAAAAAAGAATGCCCCTTCATTACAATAAAACAACAAAAACTTACCCCCCCCCCCCAAAGTTTTCTACTTTGCAAATACATATATTTCACGTAAAAGATATACTTTATTATTCTGTTGTAAATGCCAATGAATATACAATATCTAAGAGGGAGTAGCCAGATAAACGAGTGGATTTTTTTCCTCTCAAGGTCTTCTAGGCAAAAGGGGCAATTATTGGTTAAAGGACCTTCTACCCGATCTAATATTCAGGGTGCGTGTTCATATCCTTAGATATGAAATTGAAAGAATCAATACTAAGAGTAATATGTTTTAAATTCGTCTAAATATAACCCTCTATCATTTATTGAGATACATCCAAATTGTTGTATCATTTTCACTAATTACCTCCGCCGAAGGAGGTATTGTTTTCACTGGCGTTGGTTTGTTTGTTGGTTTGTTTGTCAGCTGAATAACTCAAAAAGTACAAACGGATTCGGATGAAACTTTGTGGAGTTGTTGCAAATGACAAAAGGAACAAGTGATTAAATTTTGGCACCTCTGAGTGCAGAATTAAGATGCAAAATGAGCTAAATACTAATAAATATTTCAAGTTAGCCTACTTTGCCAATAGATGTCGCTGTGCTGTAAAATCGGGTGCCGGGAGCGTCTTCCTCTCGGAATTTCCGTCGAGGGAAACCTCCCCCGTCCCCCTACGCCGCCCCAGTCGTGAAAAATCCGCCTCGGAAGGCTCATAATGACCCCGTGACGGCGGAGGTTTGCACTCTCTGAGTGTATATATGCCTCTAGTTAATATTGTAACTCACCCAATATTAAAAGACCTTGCTTATAATAAATAATAATTTTATGAGCCGAGGCCTTGGCTTTTACACTCTGGCTCAGAGTTGACACAATCGTGCTTTGTTATCGTATTTACATGTATTTTCAAACACTTGCAATATTATTTTGTCTTATACACATGATTTGTTTTTCATTGAAGAAAAAAATGAACTATCTAACGACGTAAATGTTTGCATTTCGGCTTTTAAAATAAAGGTTTAAATTAAAGTCTTTCATGAGTACTTACTTGTATTTTCAAACCATAAAATCATATTCACAAAGAAATGAATATTATGCCCGAGTACATATATAATAATATAAAGGGAGCTCGATAGCCGTGTGTGTTAAGGCGTGTTCAACTCTCAATGTTGGGGGCGCAGGTTCGAATACTCCCGAGAGGGGATGGTCATTTTGGTCTACCTCATTGATAAGATCGTAGGTTCAATGAACTAATTTTAACGCTATAATGCTATTTATATCCTATCGGATGCAATTCTATCGAACCATATAGGCAAAAAATAAATAAATAATATAATTAGTTGCAGCTCGGTACACAGCTTTTGCTCTAAGAATTCCGAATCTCGGTGGAGGATCTTGGGATAGCGCGTCCGTACTCGTCAAATACTTCCCGTCAACTTATCCGTACTACGCCAAGGCCATCAGAATAATTATTAGAATTACTATAAAAATAATAAGAAATTTGAAAAAGAATCTTAGTTTTTACTGTAAGAAAACTCTTTATTGTGTACCTCTTTTACTACGTTTTAAGATTTAAATATCAATAGGATGTTAAGGTCTTATGCGAAATATTAATTTTAAGCTATAATGTTTATTTATGTTTTTACCAAACACAAATATTCCCCTTTTTTATATCTATTTTTTTTATACTATTTTATTATATGAATGAAATAAAGACCTTTGCCATGGAAAAAAAATTTTATATTTTACTTAACCAACTAGGTAATATTATAAACATCTCAAATGACTTCACCTACTTCATTCAATCTTGTACAAATTAAGTTGACCTTCAATGTAGTTTTCAGTTAAGGAGAAAAGTCTAAGTTTTGATTTAGTTTGTATAAAATAGATCCAGATAAGCTTCATTTGAAATCGTTTATTATTTGCATTGATATAAATTTATTTAATTGAATAAATACAATCATACAAAAAAAACTCAAATATTATTTTAAAATAGATATATGATGTAATTGAATATTTGAAAGCCATGAATAATTAAGAAGAGATAGTTAGGGGTTTTGCAGATACAACGAATTTAAGTGATTTGATAATATATTGTAAGAAATACATCAACATTCCTTTATTTAATCTTTTACATCTAAACTGATATGTTTTTTTAGATAAGAGGGGAATATTATCTAAAAGCCGTATTTGATACAGAAGGAAGATGTTTTAAAGATCCTTAATTAATGTTGACATTACAACACAATATTAAAATGCACCATATAATATTTCGACGTTATTTTAATGAGAATAAAAACCTGCAAAAGGATCAATGCTTTCACATTGTTTAAAAATATGAAATGAAACAGCACAATTAACTTCTTCAATCAATCATGAAATAACTAATTTGATTATTTCTTTGAACAGTATCATGTTCCGGCGTAGAAAATATATCTTTTGTTAAATTTTTTCAGACTACAAAAGAACCAGGCAAACACAATGTTCCTTCTGAATACATCAAACATCAGATACAATGGAATGGGATTCTTTTGTAAAAGGAAAATCATCCTAAAATACAAGGATATATTTTGTTCAAGTTGTATAAATATTTAATTCCTTATAATTCAATAAGGTTCATATGCTTTTAAACCTCTTTTCTAAATTGTTTTTGTTCCTTTTCAAATATGTAGTTGTAGAAAATAAACCGATTTTAACATATTCCTTACAATTCTTCTTGTGGACTATGAAATGAATTGCCTACATCAAGGTTGACTGATAGTTTATTTTAGTTTATATATTACAGGCGATTATTATATACTCCCTTGATAGTTGTTCTTACAAATCAATTTTAATTTAAAAAAACTAGAGGCATATATACACTCAGAGAGTGTGTACCTCCGCCGATCCCACAACATTCCATTCAAACATTCTCCCTTTCACACGCCCGATTTTCTATCTCTAATCATTGTTTACTCTCTGTTAGCTCATTTTGCTATTAAAAAAGCACTCAGAGACGGGAAGAGGAAGAAGTTTAAGCTACGTCACTGGGGATAAAATAGTCCTGAGCTGATGAAATGAAACAATAATACGTCAATGAATATTTTTTTAGCGTTTGTTCTTTCCTACTCCCTGAATAGAGACCCCATTTCATTATTATTAGTAGTAGTATTTTGCTCATTTGCATCTTAATTCTGCTCTCAGAGATGCCAAAATTTAATCACTTGTTTCTTTGGCATTTCCAACAACTCCACAAAGTTTCATTTGAATCCGTTCAGTACTTTTTGAGTTATCCTGCTGACAAACAAATAAACCAACAAACGCAGTGAAACAATACCTCCTTCGGCGGAGGTAATGAATGATTTTATATGATATATGTATTGTCTCTTTATATGTTTAGACAAAAAATGAACGTTATACACATTTATTTACTGTGTTTCAAGGAATATTTTGACAACTTTAACACCGACCAAGAAGAGTCTCTATGATGAAATTATGTTGTTTTTATATAATAATAAAAATTTGAAAGTCCTGAAATGTAATGAAATTTTTAAGTAAATCTTTGAAAAAATAAACATGTAACTAGCGTTAAATATTGGCACCAAAATTTGTCCATAGCAATACTATGAAAAATAATCTATACGCTGTTTAATCGGCAAACCGATATATCGCTCGGCTTTTAATCTTTACCAATTATGCTTTCATAATCTCCAAAAACATTAATCATAAAAAAGTAACAATCATGAATCGTTTTTTGTTTTTGTCATATTTTTTTCTATTAGATAATACATACCAGAGTAAAATATATACTATACTAAAATCCTCGATAACTCATTAAATTTTAAAAGATTACGACAGTTGTGTTAAACAAAATAACATACATGAGCATTTTGAATTGTTCCTGAATACAATATTAATACAAAATTTAGAAAAAGAAAATATTTTGTATAAATATCATCCTGTATTTTAATAACTATATCTCAAAGATAATTAGTAACAAATTGAGAAACAGATCATCTGGTGAAAGTTTGAAAGAAATTGAATAACGTTACGTGTCTCCTCACCTGAACTTACTGTTATTTTGGCAAACCTATGTTGTATTTTTTCGCCTTTCAATTGTCTGTTATGTCCTAAATAAAAATGTTATTTTAAAATGATTGGGAGCAAAATGTAGATAGATCTGAAAGATTTCAAATTACTTTTTTTATATATACATACAAAATACTCTTGTAATTCAAGTTTCGAAATAGTGAATCTTAGCATGTTTTTGGAAAAAATGACGAATTAAAAACTTTAAATACTCACATATTTTTATATACAACACCAAAACTAATTTGAAAATTCTTAAGAGCCTACCAACATTTTGCAACAATTTTCTTAGAAATATCATTTATATTGAGAACATTAGATGCATTCAAATGGTGGAAATAAATTGTTACATAAGCTTACCTACTAGCAAACTTTTAAGTCCGTTGAGGAGACACGTTATTCCATTTCGTTCAAACTTTCACAAGATGATCTCAACGCACACAGGTAAAATCCTAGGGGGTGCCGCCGACTCTCCTATTCTTAAAATGTAAAGTAAGAATCAGCCTAATATATATTATTTATATAGATATAATTTCACTTTATTATGCACGGACCATTACTTGGATATGTTAAATCTATGATATCAAGTTGCATAATAGAAGAAGAAGTACAGTTACATACATGTTCGTATAAATACAACTTTTACTATAGAAGAAAGTTACTCTTTCAAAAATATATGTAGCTTTTTAAACGAAGCTAATTATGTTACTAAAGCATCAATTATTTTTAATACTTGTTTTGCTAGTTCACGTAAATATATATTTTTTTTTTTCTAACACATGTTGAAGAAACAAAATATTAGAAATGATCATCTATTAAGAAGTTTTAATGTTGGATACGATTTAATTAGGGCAAAAATATGCTTAGAAGATTTATTCTTAATTAAATCGAAGCCTTATATAATTCAACTTGACTGTTATTTCAAGTTATATTGAAAATAAGACAGTTTTAAACATTTTCGACATAAGCTTTCGTATCCATTCGATTTAGACTTGAGAAGCACTTATGATATCTCCGGATTTCTTCGACAATATGCAACAATATATCTTCATCTTTTTGTATCCTTAAATTTGAGGCTGCCACTTTAAAGGCTAAAGGCAAATATTAAATTTATTGTAATATGGGTTAAAAGACTATTTTTAATGTTATATGCTTATTTTTAGTCACATAAATGTAATTCTATACAAAAACAATGAGCCAAAAATAAATTTAGAGTCTTAAGAAATATTTTATTATTATTTGACATGTGTAGTTATGATTTAGTAATATCAAGTGTGAAAATATCTTTAATAGAAGAGGGATTTTTATCGTTAAACTAATTTATTTATAGCAAAAAAGGGTGATGAACCAAAAGGTAGTCCAAGCTTTTAGGACTTTCTTAACTGAGGACTGTACTAACTATTCTGAAAAATATCATAAGTGCTAAGTAACATAATCACTTATATGAAAGATTTGTTTCCTAACAATAGTAAATTTATACCTTCTGATATATATTTAAATCTTTATAGAAAAAAGTTGTCAACTTCGATCATGAAATATGATATGCTTTGTTTATTATTATAATATATATACACATAATATATATATATAGAGAGAAAAATAAATTGAAGTGTGAAAGATTGAAGGTATTGACAACAAGCACACACAACTTGCAACATTGGCAAACTCTTATTACTAATACATGCTGCAAGAAAGCTTTCAGGATCTTTTATAAGAAATAATGTAACAAAAACTGTTTTGTGTTCCTTTCCATTTTCACAAAAAACTTTTACAAGTGGAAAGAAAGTCAATCTTTTTTTGGTTAAGATGTTTATTTAATAGTTAAATTAATATAGTGTAAAGAATAAAAATACACTAGAAAGATAAAAAACACAATCCTAAGACAGTTACGTTAAAAACAAAACATAAATGAACATTATAATTCTAAAATACAAAACCATAATTTAAAATGACTTATTAAAGTTATTTCTTATTGAAAATAAAACGTTTATGTCGTCTTATTGTCGATTTGAGGTATTCGAGAGAATTTGAAGGAATAAACGATCTTTACAAGAATATGAAAATGAATTTTCAACATGATTTTATCCAAATTCTTTTTTTCATTAGAGACGTTAATGAGAAGTTATATAAATATTTTTAATTGATGCGTAGATAAGCATTAAATTGCCATTTTTATACACTTTTTGTTTGCTGCTAAAAAAAAGACTATTTCCATCAAGAAAATCTGCTGTATATCATTGCCATGAATGAGATTACTTTAGTTTGAAACTATGGATTGCATTGAAACATTCAATACAATTAAATTGATAGTAACAACCTTAAAGAATATGTTAGTGTATTAAAATTAATTTTTTGTTTCGACTATCCAAGATGTTTTGGTATTTTTTTAATATCATACATTCTTTAATAATATTACTTACAAAACTGTGTAAAAACGACTGGAAACAATATAAGGACAAAGAAAAATGATATATATTTAAATAATGAACTTTTTGTGACATAATAGATAGAATATAGAGGCTGAAATGGACGAAAAACAACAAAGACTTCTAAGGGTTTTGATATTCGTTGTGAATACAAAAATAATAGTTAGTTATCAGGCAATAAGGAAAATGTTAACGTTTGTATCAATATAAGGGCAACTGTTCGGTGATATTTTAAGTACATAGTTTTTTAGTGGATAGCTTTGCCTATTTGGATGGATAGAATTGCATCCAGGTGGAGTTAAATGAATATTACAGTGCTTAAAAAAATTCTAAGTGAATTAAATAATTTGACTAATAAAATATTTAAGCATTGTAACGTCTGTGAGCCGATCTCGGGGTTCCAAACTGGAATGACGGGAAGTTTAACGTACTCCAAATTGTAGGTATGTACAAAAGCTTTTATTAAAGAGTTTGCTATTAAAAAACAAACACACACAGAGATTTTATTTATACATATATTAAGCAACAGAACAATAATAAACTACTAACTTAGTCCTAATTACAAGTAATAGAAAAAGGAGATGACGATAAGAGATTTAGAAGAATCAGGCAAATGTAGGAAAAGTTCTTTCGGACTAAATGACTGAATTTAAAATGACAATATGGAAATCAAGAGACTCGCAGAGGACTAACTTTTCTATTGCCGGTATGACGTCATTAAAACCCACCTGCATACATAAAAAATAACATGCTTATATATTTATGATGAAGTCAAAATAATAATAAGATTGATCACGTTGCACAACCTACGAAAACATAAAAATCAACATACCTCGTACTCGATATAGTTAACGTGACGAAGTGTTAATAAAAAAAGGATGGGAGTATGTTCATTTATTCATCTTATTAATTTATTTTTATTCTTAATTTATTTAAACATCAATAATGAAATTCTTTCACAAACATATAATATCTTTAAAAATATGAACAATACTAGAGGCATATCTACACTCAGAGAGTGCAAACCTCCGCCGATCCCCCCTAATGAATCACTTAACAGAATACAATCCAATCATATATGTCCCATAAGTAGGTGGTTTTGGTGAAAATGAGTGAGGAGAGAGCCATCCTATAAAAAAATATCCATTGACGTCATACTATTTTATCACTGGATGTTTAAACTCCTTTCTTTTCTCCATCATGCTCTTAATATTAGCATTATATTTTATTTAATATTATATTAAGAGGAAGACGGAAGAGAAAGAAGTTTAAGCACCCAGTGACGTAGTCCTAAGCTGATAAATGAATAATATTACGTCAATGGATATTTTAAGCGTTTGTTCTTTCCTACTCCCTGAATAGAGACCCCATTTCATTATTATTAGTAGTAGTATTTTGCTCATTTTGCATATTAAAAAGCACTCAGAGATGCCAAAATGTAATCACTTGTTTCTTTTAGCATTTCCAACAACTCCACAAGTTTCATTTGAATCCGTTCAGTACTTTTTGAGTTATCCTGCTGACAAACCAACAAACGCCAGTGAAAACAATACCTCCTTCGGCGGAGGTAATAATTATAGCATGAGTATAATAATATTATTTAGAAATTGTATCGTCATATGCGTCCTCTACAAGTCTATTCATCTACCACAGATGAAAAAAATTAGCATTAATACTATTTATACCATGTCACTCAAAGATAGAGAATTTGTATATGTTTGTCTATGATATAAATTGGATTTCAACCAATGCTTGAAGTATGCAAGTAATTTGTATATTTTATATGTATATTCCTACTTTGAAAGGGGGGAATCCATTTTTCTAATATGTTGGTGGGATTTATTAAAGAAACTACATCAAAATGATGGCATGGTCAAAATGAATTACGTAAATAATTATTGATCGGCTATTGATGAAAAAGGGATGTTTTTATACATAAAAATAAGATATTTCTTTAGAATGAAGCGAATATATATATATATAGATATATTATATATATATATATATAAAGTAAACAAGTCTGGTTTAGATATATGTAGCATTTAAAGAATAAAGGGATGAAAATTGAAGGGAGCTCAGTGCGTTAAAGCGTGTTCAACTCTCAATTTTTAGGGCACAGGTTCATATCCTGAGAGTCTACCTCATTGATAAGAGTATCCTATGCTCGATAGACTAATTGAAATGCTATAATGCTTATTATATCCAGTCGAATGCAATTCCTTCGAAGGCAAAAAAGGGAAACAAATTCAATCTCCTTGTTTCATTGCATACTGATAACCAAGCATATTTTTTTACAGACTTTAAACAGGATTTTGATGACGTCAGACATTGCATTTAATTCATAAAGTATGTACTCTCAGCCATTTAAAACCATTTTTAAGGACAACATTCAATATAATTAACGTATTTTGTCTTTCGATCTTTAAACAGGTTATATTGGAAAATCTAAGGGTTTAAAAATCTTATTCTATCTGCCTTACTTAATGTCCTACGACTTGTTTTTGTGTTTATTTAAGCACCAACAACTGAACATGCATATTCAACAAATAATATTATTTCTTTACCACTGACGTCACTCATTTTCTTCTTCAACAATATTCATATTGTATTTCTGTAACCATGATTAGGTAAAGCAAGAAGACCGCAAATGAACAATCTTTTATATTGATATTTTTATTTGTGGTCCTTATAATCATAGTTTTTCATAAATTCAGACTTTTTTGTTGTATTTAGTAATTTTATATGGTGGAAGATTTTATTATTATATTTTATTTGTTGTTATATTTTAAGAATGCTTAGTACCGTAAATATTTATGGACTAAAAAAGGAATTATTTGTGAGATAAAGTGTTAAGTTATTCAATTTAAGCGCAAATTAACTAGCTTATAGTAAATATTTTACATTATTCGATATTCATTATTGTACAATATATATTCTTGTCGATTAAAAAACATTTATATAATAACTCAAAAAGTATGTCTGTGATAACAGGATTAAATACAATGCAAGACCAACACGAAAGCTTCGACCTAAAATAATTTTTGCCCGACCCTCCAAAATTTGGAATGAGCAATTGGAGCCCTGCAGGGAGTAAGATGAGGATCGGGTGTCAGTAGGAAAAATCAGATGGGCTGGTATTATTTTTACGAACAATTTCATACACTCTTTGACGATTGATATATTTAATAAAATGTTACCCGTTTTACCTGAAAGATTAAAATATTTTTGAAGTTTTATAAGAATTTATAGTCTTTATATGTTTAAAAAATAAAATCATTATATATTTATTTTATAAAGTAATTAATATTACATTATCGACCTTTTATTCATATATATAATCTACATATATAATAAATGTCTTCTTGTCGTACGGAGAATGAGTCCAGTGACCACTTTTATATGACTGAAAATATCTTAGCCCTTTATATAAATCCGCTCCCAACTTTTTTTTGACAATTTCAGTTTTATCAGCCTAAGAGAAGTGATTTCATGGCCTTTTATGTTGATCTCTATGAACATTTATTAATTCTATCATTACAAAAAACTCAGCATGTACTATATACCAGAAGAAGTGCATCATGCAACGATATTTTTGGGGATTTTATAAATGGTTTAAGCACCACTTTAAAGTTTTAAAGGATGATTGTCGTATGAAATAAGGTTTTTCCCTCAAATGTTTGTTCAAGCTTTTTTATATAATATGTCTATTGTTTGTTCTATTAGTTGAAATATAAAATGAAGCCTGTTGGCTAAGAAAACACATTTGCTTCTGCGATTAGTGACAAATTAAATATAACAAAATATATTTTTTGGTACCTTTATTATTAGTTTAAAAGATAATAAAGAATGAAAGCAAAATATTGTTCCTTTGTTCCCCAAAAACATTTTAATTATAAAGAAAGCCTTTCTACTAGAATGCACGAATTAATTAGATTAAAAAAAACTAGTAATAAGACGGTGTAGACTCTGGGGAAATTAAGGGATATCCACATCAAAGTATTTCATTGTTATTCCATTTGAGCCATGACATTTCGAATCATTAGATAAAAGTTTGTGAGGAGGGGTATTAGTTTGCGGTGTGGTGGTGGTGTTTTTTTTGAGAGAGAGATAAGGAAATGCATTTTTTCTTTGTTTATCCATAGTTTTGATTACAAGCCCTATTTGATAATCATCTATGCAAGGCACAAATAGGTTTGAATTATGAATTCGTTTAAAAAAACAGCTTATATTAAGAGTTTTTTTCTTGGATAAATGTGTGCCAAGCCGTACATAACTGTTGGTGTACAATGTAAAGAGGCTAGAAGGAAGGAATAATGTGCATTGACGTTTAAAATGAGGAAAAGAAGAATTGAAATAATTCCGCAATCTTAGGTTCTTAATATGTATTTTTATTTGATACAAATATAATAAAGAAATAACATTATAACTAAATACAAATTGGATTTTGATAATATTAATAATGCTAGTTTCAAGATTGTCATGTAACCGGGATAAAATATTTTGATGTTGTCGGCGTCCACTTCTTTTTCCTTCTAGGCATTGCCCCCACTTTTATCCTCGTACCATATTATTTTTCAAGCAGGCTCCAAGCATCTATTTTACAAAACTTTAGTAAAAAAGATTTTCATTCTTCACTTACACGTTAGATGAAATACAGAAAAGGAACCATAAAGAGCAAGATTATAGCAGGTTCTCAATTGTCATCACGGACTCCGTAGGCCTCCCATCTTGATCCCTGCTATAACTTCACTATCCCATTAAAAACTGCAAATAGTCTTGACAGGCAGACTCTCAGCGCCCTGTCTCTTTCCAACGGCCCCTAGCTGTAATCCTTACTCCATCCCTATATATTAAGAACTCCCTTGTTATGGAGACATGAGAGCATGTACAGTTGTTTATTTGTTGGATATTATGACTATATGTGCATCACGGATGAATTCATCCGGATGGGGGAGAGATACGAGAGTGCCAGTGCTGCAGATACTCATTTCTGAGCTTGAAAATGTCTCTGAAACTGTATTATTCTGCAGAGGGAGTAGCTTCAGTTCTCCAGTCCACAGACGTCTCAGCAAAGATGGTAGTTATATCATCAGGGCCGATGCTCCAAAGACACTATCAAAACAAAAATATACTTTGATATTTAACCAAATGATAGGTTTGACACGATAGTCGTCTTTACAAAATGGCGAAAACAGGAACCGCCAAGTCACCTTATCGACTCCCCATCCTCCATCAGCTCTTTTTTCTCTTGATTGTTGCTGCACAGTACGGGAAATAACGAATTAGATTCACAAGAAAGAAAGATTCTAGCAACAGGAGCAACGTCTATGCTATAAAAAAAATTATGTATGGTTAAACTATTTGATAATAACAATTTAACTCATAAGTATGCCACTATCGGCTAATACCGTATTAGTTCCGAGTATGCAGGGTTAATCAAAGAACCGAAACAAAAAACTTCATTGCACAAAAAATTGAATTGCTTCTTCTTATGTTATTAAGAAAGACAAATTCAGTATATATGAAATGTATACCGAAAAAAGATATATAAGGTAACTTTTTGACTCCATACAAGGAGTAAGTATCAAAAGATAGATAAGCAGATACAAAGCACATTTCCTTCTTCCCAATCAAAAATATCAAATACACTTGGAGTTCTAAATGAATTAAGTAACCTTTATATTACCCAACTCCTGTCAAGGAATGTTTATTTGCTCCATTTTCCCTCCATACTTACATGGAAAA
>CP045899.1:22342378-22361699 GCA_013387185.1 Caligus rogercresseyi | reverse complement strand
TTATATATATATAGCTATATATATATATATATAGAGATATATATATATTATTATATATAATATATATATATTATAATATATATATATTATATATATATTAGGGTTGTTCTTATTTTTCAAAAGTTTGAAATGTTAGCAACATTGTGGAATTTCTGTTTCTTGGTGATAAAAGAAGACGACATACAAAGTTTGAACAAAATCGGTCAACATTACGAGGTCTCGCAACGAGGTCGAAGTTTTAAAAATTAGTAAAAATAAAGTTTTTCGCAAATTTCTTCAAAATGGTGGACGTTACAGACTTCAATAATTTTTATTAATTTAAAGGAAATCTAATTTACTACCAGACGTAGGTTGGATGTTTTTTAATAAAACAAATTTTTAGTAAAAACAAAGGAAAAAATGGAGTGTGTATTGTTAGTTATTTCATAGCTTTTTTGTATCAATTAACTTCACTCGCCTGTAGAAGATGACTGGTTCGCTTCAGAGTAAAATAGTACTTTTAATTTAGTAAAACTTTAGATGGTAAATCCAAAAATGACCTTGGTTGCATTCTATCAATCAGAATTCAGTACAATCTGAGTTTACATCATATGATCAGAGCCTGTATTGACCTATAAGAAATCGATTATGAAAAAAATAAAAAATAATGTGTTTCTTAGATTTGTGTCAAGGTATCCTCTCAAAATTTTACTTTGTCTGACGCATTTATAATCCATTATATGCGTCATTTTTTACGGGAGATAGGCTTTTTTTAATTTACATATAACTCTCTACTTATTATATTACATGATTTAGTATACCAAAAAATTAAAGTGGTTAACCAAGCTTGCATTTGATATGTTTGGTGTTCTACAAATCGCTATACTTTTAAGAGATATAAGCAAATACGTACATCCCCCAAAAATTGATCTTTTGATATGAGAATATACTATTACCATATGGTAATGCTGTTAGTGTTACCTAGATAGAAAGAGGGAAAGAGAAGGGAGGGAGTATTTTCCCTCAATTCTCCATTCTCTTTCTTTTTTTTCTCTTCTACAATGTGGATGTTGGACCCCTCAAATTTATCAAATTATAAATTATAATATATATTATATTAGTATATATTATAGATATAATATATATATATATTATATATATATATATATATATATATTGTGTATCTACAGAGACAGAATTTTATATGTTCGAATAATCAATAATTGTAAAATAAATAATTAAAAAATTAATTACAGCGCGATAGCCGTGTGCAATAAGGCGTGTTCAATTCTCAATGGTGGGGGTGCAACATTCGAATCCTCCCGAGGCGGGATGGCTATTTTTGGGGCTACATTATTGATAAGAGTATCTTAGGTTTGATAGACTAATTTACATCCTAGGAGCTTATTTATATCTGTCGGAAGGTGTAACTCTATCGAACCAAATAGGCAAAAAATAATAATTAAATAAATTTAAGTATATCCATTATGACCGAAGCCGTCTCTCAATATAATTTGACCTATGTTGTGTCTGACCATAAGTTTTTTTTTCCTCTAGCTTTTCTTAGTTATGATCATCTATAAGCCTAAGCAGTTGAGCATGATCGAATTCATTTTTATGTAGGGCTCGAAGATAAATTCATACCTTCTTTCAAATAAAAATACCATGTGCAATAAAGAGTTCCTTATGCAACGAATAAAGAAAATATGCATTTTGATTTATGCTCCACAAATATGCTCGTGAGAGAAATATGATTCTATATGTCTCAAGTTCATGTTTTATTTGGTATTTCTCAATGAGATACTTATATATGAAGGAATTACATTTCATTCCGCAAACTCAGCTTGTATTCTTATGATTAATTATCTATATATTAGTTTACCAATCTCTGTCCGTCCGTCTGTATGTCCGCAAGCTATCTCCTCCCACAATTATGGTCAGATTTGAACTTTGAGGTAACTATGGAATCCTTGGGTCAAGGCAGACCTAATAAAACTATTTGAAAAGTAATGGGACCATAAATGAAACAGAAAAATCACTTTCTGATTTTACTACCTACTTTTCAAGGTAAAAGATATGAAAAAAGAAAAGGTGGAGGAGGAGTTACAGAAATAGAAAAAAGCATCTCATGTGACTTAAAACTAGACATTGAAAAGCGAGGTATATTTGGCGTGTGAAAAGGTGAGAATGTGTGAATGGTGCAATTGAGTTCAGGCTCTTGTTATCACTATTCTCTTTCCTCTTTTGAGTCCTACAGGTATACAGAACAGAAGCAAAAACAGAGATTCAAATAAAAGAAAATACCTTCCATTCCGGCTGACTTGGCCTACTTCATAAATGAAATAAATATTCCTCAAGAGAGGAAAATATAATAGTGATAAAAACCTACCATTCCCCGAAGGGCGAACATATGGGCGCCGTAGGCGCCCAAAAATGCGAGTTGTTATTATTGGGCCTTGATAACGAGGGTGACTTACTTGGGCCTCTCTGCTATAAACATGTTTAATTCAGACATCAAATGTGATTTAACAGAAAAAAAAAAAAAAATAAGGATTAACACATCAATGTAGGAAAAAGTAAGGAAAATCTGAGGATGGGACAAGTTTGGGCACGCGGATTTCATTAAAAGCCGTTGTTTTCATTTACTTGTTGAGAGCAATGACTAGATGGAATGTTAAACTATGAAGCATATTTCAGACTTTTTTGTTGTTGTTATAACAGCTTTTATTTCATATCTGCTACCACAATACAGTGTAATATAAAATAAACATTTACAACAAATAAAACCCCTTTGAAACCATTGCGTAACACAAAACATAAATGAATATAATAGTTTAAATTTATTTTTCAAAGTGACCTAATGATCAAATGTAGATTGATTGGTAAATCCAAAAACGCCGGTATTTCCTTAAAATCCTATTGGCAGACTTTGAAAAATTTAACTGAAGGGATTGGGAGGAATCGTACGGTATTTCCATCTCATTTCCAATCATCTGATGTTGTGTTCGGAATCTTAATTTGCAGGACTGAGTAGGGAGCGGCGGCTCCAATGCTTATTGCCTTAGGTCTTCGACCTTGAGGAATGAGTTTGTCGTACATTTTTTGCAATTAAGGGCTTAATTTAAAAGTGCTGAGTCTATAGCTTTGTGTCTCAAGTGGGAACATTATTTTTACGTTTGTAAGCACCAAAAAGAATATAGATTTTTTAAAGAAATGATCTACTTATTTCGATTTCACAAACATTTATTGGAATAAAAAAATTGACTACCACAAGAAAAGGACAATTTACAAACGCATGAATGACCGAATTGAATAAAATCCACAATTATTGCATGGACAATAAAATTTAAGTAATTGAGTAGAAATCTGAATTGAGCTATACATTTCGCACTATCAATTTTACCAAAAGTCGACAAAAAAACCTAAGCTTCCATGATTGAGGAAAACCTAGTAAATATGAAATGTCTTTGATTTAGATCCCAAAGAAGAGGGCTCCTCACTATTTGTGTCAAAAAAAAATACACAGCTAAGTATTACTGGAACGTGTTAAAGGAAAACGAAAACATAAAAGCCAGGCATCGAGGTCATGGAGTGTAAAACCATTTGATGCAAGGCGATTCTCTCCAAGGCAGCAGGATAACCAAAATTCAATTACAAAAGGTTTTTCCTCCTATTCTAATAAAACATATCTACAGTAGAATCGGAAAAGTAAAACGAGCTGAGCCGTCCATAAAATTATTGTTATTGAAGCTAACAAGTGAGAGGAGGATTCCAATTCTAGGTTCCTTAAAATAGCATCCAAAATGAAACCAGTAGTAAATCCAGAGGATGTATAGAAAGTCTCTAATCTTTGTCACATAAAGCACTTATTCTTCTACGATTCGTAGATAAAATTTAGATAAGATAGAGCCTAACTGTCAAAATCCCACACATAATTTTTTAAAGACACTTTTAGGAGGAACGACTTGTGCAAAAGGACCGATCAACCAAGAGTCTTCTTTCATGATTGATAATTCAGCAAGAAATGGGACGGACGTGGCCTCTACATATATGATTGTAAGACATGGGATTCATTTGAGGCCAAATAAACTCTCTGAAACAATAATTTTCTCCACTCAAGCCAAGAATGCTACCAGAATACACAACCTGGCAATTACGAAAAACTGAGCTATCCGGGTACCAGGAACCCAACAGAAGGCTGGCAGATTTGTTAGGATTAAGTGTTAATCCGGAATAACGTTCGAATTTGTTAAAGGGCGAAAACAGTATTTCAATCCACTTTATTAATTGTTTTTCTGAGCAGGCTTTCTACCACAAGGGTTACGTGGTCCGAATCGATTTCAATCAGGTGTTTCACACCATTAAAAGACACAACAACAAATATTTTTCAACCCCTGTGATAAAATTGTAAATTCAAAATATTTACTTATTTGATTTTTCATAACATATCTTAGGTATTATGTAGTGTATGTACATATCATAAAAATGAACTTTTGAATAAAAACATCCCGAGTATCAGATTTTAACTCAGAAAAATGATATGATACGAAGTATGCAACCAAAGATATTTGGCTGTATTTGAAACAGTTTTTCATAAGTAACTTTTAAACAAATGCTATCCTTTAGTAAAAGAATGAAAGGAAATCAGATTGTATGAAAAATGTAGTTAAACTAATTCTGGGTATATTAAATTTATATCTTTAAGATTACTTTTTTTCATCAGCAATTTCTTTATTTTATATAATGTACATAAAAAATTGTAATAGGAAAATGTGTTAGATAAAAAAACAAAAATAAGCAGAATAGTTTTTTATTCTTAAGTAACTCTTATCTTACCATTATTATTCCTTTTAAAAATAGTTATTAAGGTTTCATGCACCACAAGTTCTTTCCAAACCCATTTATTTTTTAATGCATTATTAAAAATCCAAATTTATTATTTCATTTATCAGATAAACTTTTTTGGCTATGACTCAAAGAAAATTGTTAAAACAGGTTTTTCTTTCTTACATGAAAAACATGAACTCCCCTTCTGTTGTTTGTGTTATTGGAATAGCTCCAATGAACTTTTTCTTCTCGAAATAAATCAATCAAGAGGAGTACATATATCCTGTCTATCTATACTATATACATATATAAATGTCTACTAAATCAATGAGGCCTCAAGTGGCTTTTCTTTAAAAAAAGATACTTGATGTAAAACCAGAGCTCATGTTAATATATTTTACCTTGGCATGAGGGTGTGGATTTTTTTCCTTACAATTATGTATCAAATTTGTCTCTAAATAAGACTTATTGAATGTAAATACAATAAAAATATGGAAAATAATGAAAGTTTAAAATTAAAACTCTCGAAAAAAAAATCTATGCAAAGCAATTAAATAAAGTGTTCTTAAAAGGGAAAGGGTCTTCCAAAAAAAATGAAGGGAAGAACAAATAAAGCAAAAAACTTAGTATTTGTGACGCTAATGAAAGCTAATTTTATCATTATATGTTCTAACTTTATATACATATATATATATATATACATTGGTCATTGCAGTTTTCCTAAGATTTTTGAGTTTTTGCCTATTGTATTCGACAACTTGTAAATAATGATGTCTCTGCCTTCATCCGTTGTAGCAAAGTAACTAACAATTTTTGCTCCTCTCTTAGCGACATCAATCGTCAATTTTACTGATATTAAAACATTACAGCGCTTTTTAGATAAGAGGAGCTATGTGCCCAAGTCTTCCCAGGAGTTGTTGCCAATTACAATTTAACCCAAAGCATCAAATAAAAAGTGCGATTCAGGTCCGATAAGGTCTAAGAATGTTGTTCTATGAGTAATCGGGAAACATTATTCTTTTCTGTGGTTCTCTGGCTTCTCTGTTTTGGATAACTTACCTGCGACCATTTCTTAAAAGTTTTGTTCATACTTTCGTGTAAGTTAAACTATACAAACACTACTGTTTCCAGGGGTGAGGTACCAACGGTGGTTCTTTAGTTTATTGAAAAAAATAAGTTGCTACTTCACTGTCTTGACGAAAATTGAAGCAGTTTTGAAAAGATGAAGATCGTTATTGGAGCATCAGCATCAGATGCTGACGTAGATGTTATCAAGTAGCTTGTGTAAAACAAAGCCAAGAACTAGATTTATCTCTTTATCTTGGAAGTATTGTTGTTGGAATACTGCAGTTTTCAGAGGAATGAACAACTTCATAGCGTAAATATTCTTCGCCATCCAACGTGGTGAAGGGCGCCTGGTTTGGTCCAATGGATGGCTAAAGGATTTTTTGTCTCAGCATCAGGCACAACTCTGCTACTTCTCTATAATCAACTCTAGTTGAAATCGGTAAAGTCGTCACATATAACATAAACATACCACAAAATTGAACTTCAATGTTCATTAAAGTATTTTGCAACTGCCCTTAATAGTTTTACTTTGTTTCTGTATATTATTTTAGTGTATTTTATTTTACCCTGTATAAAATTTTGCAGTTACCGAATAAAATGTTTTTAACTGAAAAAAAATATGTATCCTTCTATTGCATCAGCTTCCTTTGTTTTCTTTGTCTATATGTCTAAAAACTAAGTAATATAGACGCACATATGGTGGGCATCATATATTATGTAACAATTTTTTATAAATTTATTATTATATAAAGAGAACATTTAAAATTTTATTTTTCTCCTTTTACAATGTTGAAATATATTAAATACGACGTAATACATAGCTGTCTAACAACATACGTATCTAGTCGGTTGTACATATGTAGTCGGTTACTAAATAAACTTGAAATAAATAAAAACACCAAATTGATATTTTAGTAAAATATGTTTTATTTGTTATACCCTTTTTGCATCATACTTTTTTATACGAATCTCATTTCAACTACTCAATCATTAAAAGAAAACTCAGTTTTCATTGGTGCCGCCCTAAACGGTCCATGTGTAAGGCATTCCAGGGTCCCAATTTAATAAAATATTTTTCCTGTCGATTATTTAAGCCTTGGAGAACAAGAAAATTATCGATTTGAATACTTTTTAAAGAAAAGTGTTAAATTTGAACAAGTCTACGCTACGTATTTCTATAAAGTAAAATGAATGACGATTAATATACATAAATATATTTATTATTCGTTGAGAACTATTTTTATAAGGACATACACATTTGAAGCAAACACTTCATTGTTGGTTTTAACCATTTATTAATTTATTTCCTTGGATTTTTTTACATCCTTGAAACTTAAAGCAAGGTTCTGCCCAAGAAATAGACTATAATATTTTATTTTATTTATTTATTATACAGTTCATCATAAAAATACAGACACAAAAAAATGTATATAAAATGATGTGAATGCGTACAAAACTTATAATGTATTTTGTATGCTCCCGGTGAAACCAAAACATTTTTTTAAAACCTTTGATGCAAGATGTTTGAGGAAAAAAGTGAGGTGAAATGTGGTAGGTGACTTGCTTGTCATGCACTCTATTACCAATAATAAAAACAAGTATTTGTAGCTGCATTAAATAGCTGCGCATTAAAGGAAAATAATTATAATACAAGCTCGTATGAAGTTGATGATGCTCCTTGTGGAGAATGTTGATGTCATAGAGATATAAAGACATAAAGGGCTTATTAGATTCTTCAGAGAATTCCGTCATATTGCCCAATATAAGCAATTTTCTATCTCTATGATCAACTTACGATGTCGTAGTATAAATTACTTTGTTTTTATGGAGCACAGAAATACAGCTGAACGACGATGTTTCTCTGCTTTATGTCTCTATGGTTGATGTAGATGAATCAAGGTACTTGAGGATGGCGAGTCGATTCTCTACAATGGATTGTTTTATAGTGTATGTTAGTTTTTATTTTTGTTACCCATAAAATAGACATTTTTTTTCAATAAAAACTCTATTAAAGGCTATGACAGGTTTCTTGTGGATGTTTTATTTAGCCTTGGAGGCACTTCCAGTATTGGGGTTCCAAGATATTTGATAACTAAAGAATGCAAAACAACTGTTAGGGTCCCGTGGATTATAACTATAGAATACTGCCAACTGGCCCAAGGTTCTGCCAATCATACCAATGGGAATTTGTTGTTTTATACTCTCTGCCAATAGGTCCCCGGTCCTGCGGATCACACCAATGATATTTTGGAGTTTTCTAACACACCGAATATATGCCCTCATCATAAATCATAGTGGCGTTGCAAGCCCATCGACAATGGGTTACACCAATCATACCAAAGAACCCATTGGATTAGCAAATTATAATTGTAATAGGTAGAACCTGAGGGCACATTGGCGGGGGCTTACAATCCCAATATACCATTGATGTGATCAGCGGAACCAGATGGCCCAATATACCATCGGTATGATCGGAAGAGTCCGAGGGCCCATGTGATGTTGTGGTTTCAAACCTTAATATCGTTGTCATCAGTGGACCTCGAGGGCCCGTTTTCGGTGAATTATTCCTCATTGGTAACCCGGAGAACTCAAGATCCTAGATAAGCGATGGATATGTAACCCCAATATGAAATAATTGTGGCTAGTGAACCCAAGGACCAAGAATGGGTTTATAAAAATACTTATTAACTGTTTGGCATTTTATATGTAGGAAAATTGATACTTTTGGACACCCTATTAGGAAAAATGATATAATTTATGGATATACTTAAAACTTTATCGTTTCTTACTTTAGTTAAAGATCCCCCCAAAAAACTTTTTTTATTTCCAAAGATGCCTCTCATTTTCTTTCTTTCTCTGAAAGTTTGTCTCTCCTTAATAAATGATACTGTTCTCATATACTTACAACATTCTCACTGCCATTTCTCAAATAATCTAGTTGACTCATTAAATGATATAAAAGATGTGTTTTATGATTTATGTACACTTTTCTCTTACATATAAAAAATAATAGCAGGAACTACGCTCATATTTTTATCTTCCATAAAGAAGCTTTCAAAAACATAATTATCGAAACATGGTTTTAACCTAGAAAAAAAACAATTGCATATTTTGTTTCTGTAAAGTGTTTTTCTATTAGTTTTTCTTCGTCAAAAGTAAAAAAGATTGAATTAAAAACTATAGTGCCATCATTATATAATACAAATTGCATTTCTTTCTTGGTACTACCTCTATCAGTATATTGGTAGATCCTCTATCGTCTCCAGCCAGTGACTCACAGCCTAATAAGAATCTATCAGCCCTAGCTTCGTCCTCTAATAAAAGGTCAGTCTTTGCGAAAAACTCCTCTTCCCATTCAAAGCCACATTGGCAATTCTGTAATTTGGTTCTCCGTAACGAAAAAGGGTACTCTCCCAGAGGGAGGCGACCTTCTTGACTTTGATGTGACTAAAATCGCTATTCAAAAATTAGGCTTCCCCGCGTATGAGTTATCACACCTAAGCTCCGAGATGGAACCCAGTAAAGGCTTGAAAAACTCCATTGGTTCGGGTTCTGTCATTTACGAAGGACCCGACGACAATTCCGTCCCTCTTACCAGTCAAAGGGAAACCAATTAGATTAAGTTTCCCTAACATGAAGAAGCAATGCTTAAATTGTCTGCGCTTCGGTCATATATTCAATTCATGTGCTAAAGAAAGACCTGAATAAAGGACTAAAAAGAGTTCCTCCGTTCAAGCTTGGCAACTACAGAGAAGACAGAGGATGTGCCGAAAGGTCAAAGAAAAGAAGGGAGTTTCTCTAAATGAAGCACCTGCTTCAGAACCCCCCATGAAGGATTAAAGAGTCTTATAAATACAGAAGGCAACGATATAACTTCCCCTAAATCTAACATTGAAACTACATGTTCAAATCCAACACTCATCCACAGAGATTTAGAAAAAGATGTAATAACAAAGGAATTAACTTCTTAAGAAACGACCTGTAAGCAGCAAAGGTCCCCAGACCTGTTGCTTACAGTTGGTAAAATTCAAAACAATAAACCCTCTTCCTCTCCTCAACAAGGTTACACCTGCAAAGATAATCGTCAACTCTAATCCCGATCCTCCATTTCCCAACGTAATGTTAGAGACCCCTCTTCCAACAAATTGATCGCCCTTGAATCGTCACAGGGGTTCTAATGGCAGCTCACAAAATTAAAGGAGAAATAGCTCGGAAAAAGTAGGCGTAATTCTTGTGAACATTACAACAAAAATGGCTTCAATACTAAATTACAACACCAACTCATTATCGACGAGAGCTGGGGCCGCCCAAGTAATGAGCTATATTCGTTTATATGCATGTCCAGATGTCATAGTCCTGTGGACACAAGTTTTGATGATGAGTCGATACTTAACGGCCGCATCCCTCTCTCTCATTCACTTTTCTTTGCTAAGACAACAAGAATGAGCTCTCATCCTTCAAGAGGAGTTGTTGTTTCTTATAAAAAGACTCTTCAACCCCACCTAGTGGCTACTGAGAACAAAGGCAACTATATAATATTGAACTTCTTGTTTTTGGAAAAGAGATTACACTATACGCCTTTTATGGAATAAATTATCCATGTAAATCTTGGTTCTCCTATATTTTTCGAAAGTATTTCTTTAAAAACAAAATGAATGCTAATTTTTGGAGATTTGAACATTACACGAAACCCAGACAGAGACGCAATTATCTATAAAGGTTCAGCTAACAAAAAAACCGAAGGACTTAGAAAAATTAATAACCCACTTAGATTTGAATGACCTGGGGTTGAAACTCCACCCTGAGTCTCCGAAAAAGACATTTCATACCAAGAATAAAAATAGAGAATAAATATCAGGAAGACTACACAACACACTTTCATCATATAGAGTCTCTGAATTGTTAAAAGATTTTAGGACTCTACCTGACCACATTCCGAACCATACCCCTATTTTTGGATTGTTTAATCGCCCCCCCCCCCCCCCCCAGCTTCTTCGAAGACCTGGAAATTAAACATCTCTTTGCTGGATTCAACTAAACGCCACGAGAAGATTAGCAAATGCTAGATTGCTGCAAGGCACAAATGCTCGACGACAGAGTTTCTTTGTGGGATACTTTAAAAAAGGTAGATAATTCCGCGAGAGAAGCAGGCCGGCGGGATGGGCGGGCCTGAGGGGGCCACCGGCCGCCCACCCACGAGTGACGTGGGCCCGATTTTTTATGAATGTGCCAACTGTGCCCCCCCCATAACAACTGTAGCCCCCCAAAAAAAAGCCTGGGCCTGCTGCCGGGCCCGAGAGAAGTCTATAAAGAGCTAAAGAGAGAAAGTAGATAAAAAATGAAATAGACATATTAGCCTGTAACTCAGTACAGTCAAATGTTGTACTTGAGGAAATTCTTGAGAACGAAAATAAAGGGGCAATGATTCGTTTGAGAAGGAAGGTTATTTACCTTAATGTAAAAGGCAAAACATTATTCAAGTGCTTTCTTAGGTTAAAAAATTGTCTTCCTGAAGATTAGACTCCGGTGAAAGACAGATGAAGAATATCCGAAGCAGCGAGAAACTTCTACTCCTAATTTTATAGTTGTGGTCAATGTCAATCAGAAGTAAATTATGTGATATCTGTTACAAATGGAGGCTCATTGAAGATCCAGCGAGCCAGAAGCCCCTAATAAAATTCGAACAGGGTGATGAAAATAATAACAATTGCAAAAATTAAGGACTTTTTTGCCGGAAGTAGACTTTATTCTCCAAGAATGAAATTTTGTCTTTTTTAAGTAATTTATTACAAAATACAAAAGTTCAGGCCCCTCCGGTCTCAGTTTGAACTTTATCAACTCTTTTCGATTCTTGAAAGTCTTCGCTGACAGGATTCATCCCAGCATTCGTGAGTTGTGGCCTGTTGACATTGGTTCTGAAAAGAAGCCAAAAAGGAGAAAAATATAAGACTATCGACCCATCTCGTTATTAACAATCCATTCAAAATCCCACTGGTATTTTAAACCAAGGATCTTGAAAGTTCTTTCAATAGTTGTATCCCTCAATCAGAAAGGTGCCTCCTCAACATATAGAGGAGGTCATTCGATCCATTTAAGACGTCCTTGAGCATTGCCAAAACTTCGAAATTACAGCTTTCATTCTCGATTTGGAAAAGGCCTTTTATATGTTTCCCACAAACTCATTGTTGAGCAATTATACCGTTACGACCTCTCAGACAAGTTTGTAGGGATGATTTCGGTGGTTATTAAGAATTTTTCTCCTAAGATCATCTTAGGAGGATCACAGGTCAAGTTTGCAATCAACTGAGGAGCGAGACAAGGATATTTGTTATCTCCGTCTTTGTTCATACTGTGCATCAAAGACCTGCATGGAAAAATAGTTGAAAATAGAGCCATTAAAAGATTGAGTCTTGTAAAAAAAGATTTTAAAATGTATAATGTACACTGATGATCTTACTATCTTTATTGTCGGGTCCGATAGGAGCATTTTGAATTCCATAGTGGAGTTTATTGACCTCATTGAAAGATTCAAGCAAATATATATGTTGTGCATCAATGTCCAAAAATCTAAAATCCTTGTCAACAGTAAGGATAGTCTTTCGCAAGCCTTCGAGTGAGTAAAATTTGTCAAAGTGCGGCCATATTGGGAGTGGAAGTATCAATCCACGAGGTTGACTCTGAAAACTCAATCAAAACAAAATTATGTCCACATTAAAAAGAAAACAGTGTGTAAATAAAGTGCTCCCCTCTCAAGATTTGAAAAATTAAAGCCTGGGATAAAAAAAATCCGAAAGTTTTCCATTTTTAGTCAAACTCCATATTTTACCGACATCTGCAATAAGAGAATAAATTAAGGACGACCTAATATGAGGTAATTCAAGACCTTATATATCAAGAAAAAGATAAGAAGCCCCTTTGTGTGAAGGGGACTTGGTCTGATAGATATGGAGCACATGTGGAGGACATTAAACCTGACCTCGATGATGATAAATCAAACGAATAATGGCTTTTGGTCATCTAGACTAAAAGGTGACAGGCCATTCATTGAGGACTGTATATTTATGGGTCCATCCATTTGAGGACTGTATATTTATGGGTCCATCAGAGCTAATACAGTAACTAGACAGTGTGGTCTCTATTGGAAAAGGATGGACTTTCATAAACTCTATTATAGAATACGCCCTCCCACTACTGAACTACAAGATCGAAGAAGAGCCTTATCAGGATCTGAGTGTTACTTCCGAAAGACCATTTTTTTGGGCTGACGGGGTTCTGAAAAATTTCCTTTTGGGTACTAGAATACAAGGATGAAATTCCCATCATCGAAACTGAAGGTCCACCTCCTTCTTTTCACGTAGCACTTACCTCCATCAATAATCGAAGGTTTCGTGAATATCGTATAGGGAACCAAATTGGACATCCGTCCATTGTCACAAAGAGACTCAATAAGATATTAGTCTTTTAATCCTAAGACTATCCTACAGAACCCAAAAACTGACCCGAGACAAAAAGGTTGAGATAAAGATTGTCAACATCCTCCTCTACACAAATAAATCGAAGGTTTCTCCCAGAGGAACAGCTGCCATTGTTTGCAAAAAAAAAACAGAGACTCTTTCCATTTCTTCTATTTTGCCCCCGAGTAATCCCTCTTTTATTCGTGCAGTGGAAGAAGACATCTAAAAGGTGTACGAAGTGGCATTAGACCCCAGGATTGGCTGGTCTCTACATCTGCCTCCTACGAGCATGCCTTCGACTCCCAGGGGATCCTTTATACCTCTAGAGTTAAGGGAGCTCCTATTCCTCGGGATTGATTTTGTGAGGAGAAGAAGCTTGGAGATCCTCGACGGCGTCCCAATTCTTCATCAATAGTGCCGGTTCCGAGGGAGAATTGTTTGTTTACAAATGGAGATTCACAACCTCATGTTGTTGCTCTCTGGACGCCTTCTTCTCATAGAGATATGAAGAAGACATAGATGACTTATTGGATTCTTCAGAGGAATACGTTTTTGTGCCCAATATAAACAAATTTTTCCATCTCCATGATCAGCTTACGATGACGTAGTACAAATTACTTTGTTTATATTGAACACACATAATATAGCTGAACGACGATGTTTCTCTGCTATTGAAGGGATTAAGCCCTCTATAGCTTTATATCTCTATGATTCTTCTCTTATCTCTTCTTCTTTTATATTATTAATACTTTTTTTAAATATTACTTAACCCTTTTACATATCTACCTGTTTTATGTTTAATCCCCACGACTACATTATTTTTATAGATTTTTTATAAATGTTTAACTCAACGCCTTAGTTATTTGTATTTGGCAACACAAAAAACATATTGGAAAACGAATTAAATTGCACATAAAGTAGCTGATAAATGGTGCTCCTCTATTTTAAGTGTTTTCCAATATTACAATACCTTATCTGAGGCTATAAAACTAACGTCCTAGTGCCTGCTTACAATTTCGGTTCATTCTTGAATAAAAATAGGATCCTTTTTCTACTACTTTAATATATTTAAATATAAATTACTTTTTAACAAAAGAAATCGAATGTATATTTTTAGAAAGTCATATATTTATTATGAACAAAACACAAATTAAGCAAAAAGTTTTTCTTTGCCTATATGGTACAATTGAGTTAATTCCATGCGTATATAATCAGTATAGAGTGTTAAGACACTCATTAACTTACAATCTTTACATTGAGAGCGGATACTGCACCCTGATTTTTATCTTTGACGGGATTGGTTGAGAATACTGGAATGTGTTTAGTGAATAAGCAGTTAGCAGTATGAAATAAGACACCCATTTTACTCTTGACTGTTGGGCATCAAATATCAACTCAATGAATCAAATATAATCCTTCAAAACATAAAACTATCGGCGTTAAGGCACAGGTTTAAATCCACAGAGGTGAAAGCCAGTTTTGGTCAACCTCATTGATAAGATCCTGGGTTCAATAGACTATTTTAATGCTATAATGCTTATTTATGTCCAATCGGATGGAAATATATACAGAACGAAATAGACAATAAAGATTAAGTGTGATAGCTCAGTGGGTTAAGGCGTGTTCAACTCTCAATGTTAAGGGCGGGCGCAAGTTCGAATCCTGAGAGGAAAACGTCCTTTTTGGTATACCTCATTGATAAGATCGATAGACTAATTTTACTTTATAATACCTAATTGTATCCCATCAGACGGAATTTTATCGAACCAAATAGGCAAAAAAACTATTCTTCGTCTAGTTATCTGCTCATGTCATTGGCAAATTATTTTTAAATATTATTTCTATGTCACTTGAATATGGATAAACGTTAGCTAGTTTTAATTCATGTACATTGTGTTTTATCATCTATGATCAAAAACAACGGAAGCTTTGCCAACTAACAAAGTAATTTTTTGTGTTTGTGAATTCGCATAAAACATTCTTTACAATTAGGTCAATCGATACGGGCATTCTCTCTAACATGCTCCCATATACAGGGCTGTGCAGGTAAATTTGGAATAAGTTCACAGCCATCCAGATTAATAAGGAGGAGATCTGCATGGGTGAAATTAGCTATGAGAGGTTTGTGAATACTTGTTGTGAAATTTAAGATCGAAAACAAAAACAATTGTTTGCCATCACGATGGAGCAGGAGAAGAGGTCTGCCGTTATTGAGCTGCACCGCGCAGGCCGCTCGGCCCAGGAGATTATCAGCCTCCTGAAGTACCCCTCTAGCACTGTTTATACCATCATCAACAGGTACAAGGCCACGGGGATGTCCAGCAGGTCCAAACACAGCCCCAGAAGTGACAGGAAGAGGAACCCCAGGTTCTTGGCTGGCCTGAGGAAGTCCATCAATGCCTTCCCACCAAGTCCATGTCTGCCCTGGCCAAGGACCGCTCTGTGCATCGCAGCACCATATTCAGGGCCATAAAACATGACCTGGGATATAAGAGCTACGTCATGAAGGTCAGGCACCTGCTGACAGACAAGATGAAGGCCACCAGGGAGGCCAGGTGCAGGAAAATTCTGAGCTCTCTGAAGAACACTGGTCGGCACCTGAGGTTCTTCTGTGATGAGAATTTTCACTTTGGACAAAAAGAGGAACAGCAGAATGACAGGTGGATCTGTAGGGAGGCTTCTGAGGTCCCCATGGTCTTCAGGACAAAGAACCCGGCTGCAGTGATGGTCCTGGGTGTCATCAGCAGTGAGGCCACGTCATGCCGCCACACTTCTTTGAGCCCAAGCAAAAGGTCAACCAGGAGGTGTACTTGGAGGTCCTCAGTAACGTGGTCAAGCCTTGGATAGACACTGTGGCCTCTGGGAGGAAGTACACCTTTCAGCAGGACTCTGCCCCGCCACAAGGCCAAGACTGTGCAGCATGGCTCAAGGAAAACGTGCCTCACTTCTGGGATCCTCAGACCTGGCCTTCCAACTCCCCAGATCTCAACCCTTGTGACTATTACCTGTAGGGGAAGTTGGAGGGGGAGGCTTGTGCGACCCACCACAACTCTGTGGAGGCCCTTAAGTCGTCCATCACGTCTGTGGCCATGTCCTTGGAGGCTGCGGAGGTGTCCAGGTCAGTGAGGGCATTCAGGTCCCGTGTGGAGACTGTGGTGGAAGTTGGAGGAGGACACATTGAATAAAGTTGACCATAATTGTCTAATGTGTATTTTTTGTTTAATAAATATTCTCTAGAACCTCTCCTTATTGTCCTGGAGGCCATAAACTGGTTCCAAATTTACCTGCACGGGCTGTAGTACTGTTTAACCCTTGTGTGGTGTTCGGGTCGTGTGGGACCCATTTTCATTTTTTGTCTCAAAGAAAAGTAATACGAATTTTTATTATTTCAAACTCAGATTCATTGGCCTTGGCTCATTTTCTGTGAAGAACATATATCACAACACGTTTTCAGTGACCACCACCATACACCCCCCCTACACTTACATTACATAGAGGTTTCGGGTCTGCTGGACCCGGGTCAATGAAAGTGGAATTTTAGGTCTTGTGCACCATCCACCCAACCTACAGAACCATCACATGCAAAGCCTGAAGTAAGTGTGATGCTATTGCAGTTGATCTGGCACTCATATCTTGTGTGTGAGGAGAGAGAGTTAGAAAAATTCTGATATTTTCATTATTCAGGTTACAGCCAGCAACAACAAAAAGAAGTGATGTTTTATTTTATAAATGTGACCTAATGAAGTTAAAGACTATTATTTATCATTTTTGTTGTTTATATTGCTTGTAATTGAGATAAGGAAAGATCATTTGAGTATTTTAACATAAAATAGTTTTATTGTGTTTTAGCTGAGAGCCCCAAAACGCAGCGGGTCCACCAGACCCACGAAGAGTGGCTGTGTTACAAAAATATGAACACACACAAGGGTTTTAAGCAGTATTAAATATTCCTCAACGTATTTTACATGGTATATATCAATATCATAGTTCACATCTTCATCTAAGAAACGTACTATACAATTTCCGATGGAATAAATAGGTTTAAAAAAGAAAGCAATGCAGTAAAAAAGTAGATATACCAAAAATTCGAACATAAACAAATATACTCCAAACAAGCAAAAGGATGATTGTACTTAGAAGGAATCTTAGTAAGGTTAAAATGCTTAGATAGTTTTTATATAGTAATATCCTAAAATACGTACTTTTATTCGGAGCATCACATTATTTTGTGTGCTTCAAATAAAACCTAATCTGGGAAAAGGATAAGTTATTCTTACAAATGCACTAATATCTAAATTATTTCCTATGAATCATATTTCATTATTTATTTGTGTCCACAAAGAACCTATATAATCTTCCCCATTCCCCTTGTATGTATAACATAAGGAAAAGTATTGAATAAAATAGAAACAATGCGTTACATGTTTATTGCTTCTATATTGAAATGATATATATACTACGATTTTACTACTTCAATTGATATAATCACGAACGTTGTATGTTTGTCATAAAATAAAATGTAATGCAATACCTTCAAGGTGAATAAAGGCAGATAAAGCAATTAGGATCGACTTTATATCCTCGCGATTCAAGTGGAAGTATTTTGGATCAAATGACCATGACACATCTTAATTTTGATAGTTTAGGATATTTCAGAAATGGTAATCTCAAATTGTTTACTTTTGTGATCTAAAGTGAAATAAGTTAGCTTAAGGAGTTTTGTAAGGCTGTTAGAAATAAACTTTGAACGCAAATTAATTACAAATGATTTGTAGAAAATAAAATATAGTGGAAATATGATTATCTTAATTTTTTTTTAATACGAGGTAAATAATCATGGAAATATTAAGAATGGCTTAGGTTTTAAGACATTGGATATTTCAGCAAACGAAATTCATAGACTATAAACCAATTTTGTCAAATTAAAAGATTAAAGCCCTGCCAGTTTATATCTGTATTTATAAATATTCTGTAATAAATAAATATATATTATATCTATTGTATATATATATATATATATATATTATATGCATTCAACTAAGTTAGCACTAAATTAACAATTGTACGGATAATCTTGTGTTATCGAGTATTGGTCTGTGTTTGGGTCACGTGAAGACTTATCTAATATCGACTAAAGATTTATAACGGAAGTGATATTATCTTTACATATTTGTTTTCTTCAAATTATCACCTCAAAAATGCACTTCTCTTTTTCCTTGATATTCGTATATGCAAATTATTCTAGGTTAAAACTCGATATTTTATACTCTAATTTACCCATACCATCGGCTTAGGATTATAGAATATGTGCATTGAATGCAGGCTTTTTCAGTAATGTTATATTCAACTCAATAATACTTTGGAGCTTCCAGCTTAAATAACAATAAGAGTGTTGGTTCTTATATACGACTTAATATTTTTTATGAAGATTCAGAGCCATTGATGATTTTTGTATTTATCTTTAATGGATGAATGAACTAATATATATTTATTACCTCCGCCGAAGGAGGTATTGTTTTTCACTTGGTGTTTGGTTTTTTAGTTTGTTTGGTTGATTGGTTTGGTTTGTTTTGTCAGCAGGCTAACTCAAAAAGAACTGAACGGATTTGATGAAACTTTGTGGAGTTGTTGGCAATGCCAAAGGACAAGTGGATTAAATTTTGGCATCTTATTGCAGCATTAATATGCAAAATGAGCTCATACGAATGCATATCTCAAGTCAGCCTACTCTGGCAATAGATGTCACTGGCTGTGAAATGCGGGTGCAGGATCGTCCTTCCTCTCAGAATTCCGTGAGGAAACCCTCCCCCGGCCCCTCTAACGTCGCCCAGTCGTGAAAAATCGCCTCTGAAGGCTCATAAGGACCCCGTGACGAGCGGAGGTTTGCCCTCGCTGATGTATATAATGCTCTATTTTTAAATGACAGTTTACAATTTCGTTAAAATGTTTTTAAACATTCGCAACCCAGTTTTCTATGTTTGTATATATCAAAA
>CP045899.1:22311656-22342278 GCA_013387185.1 Caligus rogercresseyi | reverse complement strand
TTGATTTATGTATCAGCTGCGTGCAGTCATCTACTCTACGCTCTGTGTGAAATAATTTATTAAAGTGGAATTAAGTGATTCTTACCCATATTGTTCGGTGTTTGTGAGTGCATAGAGGACTTCTCTCTTCGTTGGTTTGCCAATTGGCCCTTGTAGTGCATTATAAGAGCAGTAATTGGCTAATTTGTCGTTGGAGGGGACCGTTTACGTCACCTCTTTGGAGGGTGACGTCTTTTCTCTGCAGGAGGTAGAGTCGTGGCTTCTTCTTCTTCCTTGTGAAAGAAGATGTATAGTCAGGATCCCCCTCCGGAGAGACCACCGGATCAACATGATAAAGAGCCATCGCCATCGGGCGTGAAAGGAGATGGTGATGCAGAAGAAAAGAGGGAGCGAGCCGCCTGGCCTGCGGAGAAAGACGGGCTGCAGGCAGGACGTAGTGAGGAGAACGGTGGAGATAAGAAGGAAGAAAAAAAGACGGAGTCCTACTCAACAAAAGTGGGATCAACACGTTTTAAGAGAGAAATTAATAAACCGCAACCTGTTTGGGACAAGGTGTTTATTGACTGGAAGGATGGAAATAATAAAAGCATCAAGGGATTCTTTCCTACGATGATGAATTACAAAAATATCTTTGAAATACTGTCGTTTAAGGAAGAAGAAATTAAATCAATCAATGAAAACAAAAGTGGAGCGGGATATGTCATTTTGAACCTCAAAAAGCCGACAAATATATTAATAAAATTTTCAAGTTTGACGGGAAATTTTGAAGTGGAAGATGGAGTTTTTGGTTCAATACGAGGACTCGGAAACTTAAGAAAATTACAGAAACCGATGGAATTAAAAGTAAAAAATGGAGAGGAGGTGGACTTGGCTTCTCTAAAGAGAATTATCTCTTTATTTGGAAAGTTAGAGGGAAACTTCGAAGGTGTGCCTCATTCCAAGGAACCAAAGAATGTGCGTGAAGAAGAATACGCAAAAGTTTTTAACAAAATAATGTCTGGTGACTTGAAAATAAAAATAAGACCAAACAAAAGACTCCCACTGGTTATTCCCATCGGGGGGAAGAAAGTGGAAATAATATGCGATTTTAAACTGCTACAGTGTTTTAAATGTTTGAGGTTCGGACATACCAAAGCAAAGTGTACTTCCCCCAAAAAGTGTCCTATGCGGAGTATGATAAATTTTTCCGAACGGAATTTGAAATCCCTGTACGAATCGAAAGCGCAGGAGAAAGAAACCTAACAGAGGAAACTGCTCGGCGGGAGGAGGAGGAAGAAGAAGGACTCGGGGAGTTGGAAAACGGAAATGAAGGGGGGACGGACAACTCGGGGGAAGAGGAAAAGGAAGAGCCACCCAAACAACAAGACCCATCAACTATAACGGTCTCAAAATCCAAAGGAACTCTCCTAAGAAGCGACTGGCAAACTGTTTTGAGGAAACGCCCTGACGCTACAAAAGAAGACAAAACCCAAACTAAGAAAAAAATAAAGAGAGGCTTGGAGAGCCCTGAGCTGAAAAAACAAAAAAAGCCAAAGGAAATGACCGTGTTGGATGAAGAAGATGATACCCTCTCCAAAGAAAACGACAACACTGAAGTTTTGCTCCCTCCCGAAGACGGGTGAGAATGTATGTTCTTTGGTTAGCGAATTATTTATTTATTTTAACTTTTATATCATGTTTCCTTTACATTTTACGTTCAACTCTGTACCCCCCCAGCTTTATATGAAAAAACAATTCAATGGCTACTCTTAACTTAAACACGAATTCCCTTTTAATGAATACAGGGGTGTACCCCAATTGAAAATTATAACAGCAAATGTCAACTCCATTGTAAATAAGGAAAAAAGGAAAACTGTTATTTTTAATTTATTATCCCAAAAGCCTGACATCATATCTATTTGTGATACGCGCCTGACAAACATCGGCTCAGGAAACCTATTTCCTACAGAATATATTATTTTTTTAGTTCCTGCGAGGAAAAAAAAAGCAAATCACCCCTCAAGGGGTATACTTTTAGCTATAAAAAAGCATTTCAACCCAAAAATTTTGGCACTTGACGAAAAAGGAAATTATGCAGTAGTTGATTTAAAAGGAAGTGGTTTCAATATCAGGTTGATATCTGTTTATGGGCCTAATCATGATGATCCTAATTTTTTGAGACTATTGACTCTTTGTTTCTTGTGGGTGAAGAAGAAGAGGATAAGGAATTAATTTTACTTGGGGACATGAACTTAGTTTTAGAACAAAACAGAGACACGCAAAGTTATCGAAAAGAAAACAATAAAAAAGCAAGCACGATACTTAGAGACATTTTAGAAAAAAGACGCCTCTCCGACCTAGCAATAAGATTTAAAGAGACCCCTGACCATACGTTTTTTGTTAAACAAGACAATAGCACAATTAAAAGCTCAAGACTCGACTACATATTTGCAACATCAGGACTTATTGCTAACACAACGGAATACAGAACACTAACAAATGTACTATCTGACCACCTGCCCATCTCAGCAACTTTTAAAGCGACGGTGAAATCGGATAAGAAAAGATGGAAACTTAATGTGAGTTTGCTGGATGATGATGCGACGTATTTTAAGATATCAGACATCATAACGGATGTCAATTTAAAACTGGCATCACACCAAATTAAAACTGCATCACATGCCCTCAAACTGGTTTTGGATCGCTCTCGGGGCGAATATATAAAACTTGGAATAAGGAAGAGTAACGAGAGAAAAATGATGAATCCCACATCAGAGAATGTGACCATTAGTAAAACGGAGCATTGTTCTACTCTTGATAAAAACACACAAGCTAATAAGGTTAGAGGATGCATGATCAGAGCAGGCCTCACTAAACTTGGTAAAGATCAGGTGATTTTGGGAAGGATAAGGAGCTTCGAGAGGAGCAAGGAGAAGAAGAAGGCCATCAACGTATTGCTTGGAAGAAATGGAGAGGAAATAACAACCAAAAATGAAATTCAACAAAAAATTACGGACTTCTACCAAGAGTTATACACATGTAGGGAATGTAGAATAAAAAAGAACCAAGTTTGTGTTGCGTGTCCCATCCATAAACATGACTTTGCCCCCAATGTAGATTACCAAGCGACTCAGTACAAAAACGCCCAACTTCCTCAACTTCCTGATACCCTAAGATCTTACCTAGACAGAGACATCACTTCAAGCGAAATCCAGGCCTACATAACAGCCTACAAAAAAATAATAAATCTCCCGGCCCGGACGGATATCCAATGGAGTTTTATAAAAAATATATTGACTTACTGTCCCCTCTTTTGGAAAAAGTTTTTAAAGAAGCAGTTCTTCAGAGGCGCTTCGATAAACATATAAGCCTAGGAAGCCTAACACTTATTCCCAAAAACGGCAAGGATCCCCGGCATATCGGAAATCTCAGACCCCTCACCATGCTAAATTCCTCTTACAAAATTTATAGTGGAATCCTATCTCAACGGATGCGAGAAGCTTTGCCTCTTATAGTGCACACACCTCAGAGAGGTTTCATCAAAGGAAGATATATGGAGGATATCATTAGGAGAATCCTGGACTCTTTATCGGATGCGGAAGTGAAAGGGGAGAATGTTGCGCTGATGGCCATCGACTTTCGTAAAGCCTTTGACAGCATTTCCCACAATTTTATTATTGTGTGCTTGAAAGCATATGGCTTTGGATTAAACTTTATAAATATGGTTGCTGCTTGTCTTAGGGAAGCCCATACTGAGTACACCCGGGGGTTCAAGCACATCGAAATAGGCAGGGGATGTCGTCAAGGAGACCCTTTGGCTCCAAGTATTTTTGCCATAGCAGTTGACCAACTCATCAGAAGGATAGACTCATCCCCATGTATAAAAGGCTTTACAAATGGTCATAAGATAGAAGCCTTTGCCGACGACATGACCACTCTTTATTCTGGATCAAGGATGGAAATAAAACGGTCCGTGGATGAGACCATCAAAATAATGGAAGAATTCAGACTGACATCAGGATTGGAAATCAATCTTGAAAAAACGGTCATACTTTCAAATATACCGGATGATTTTGATGAGCAAGGGATAAAATGTGCTCAGGAGTTGACTTTACTAGGTGCCAAGATATCCATGGGTCGATCCTATATTGATAGTAACACCAAAGAGGTTGAGCAACGGATTAGGAGGGCATCATCAAGATACTCGAATCTCATTTCGAGCAATGTACCTGGGAGAATTCACGTATGGAACTCCCTAATCCTCCCGAAAGTGACTCATCTCCTACGTATAATCCCTTTTAGCGATAAATTAGCAACTAAAATTGACCAGTTGTGCCATGATTTTATCTGCAAAAATGAAAGAAGTGGAAGAATCACCTGGAAACGAATATCGTGTCCTAAAATATATGGAGGGCTTGGTCTACTACCCATTCAGGGATTTTGGAAGGCTTTACATTTCTCCTGGTTTAAACGGATTCTAAGTTCAGACTTCTCTTACCTTAATATTGAGTCCAATATGGAAACTAACCAAACCAGGGGAGGAGGCCCCACTAAAGTATTCCAAACCCTAGAATCCACCAATTGTTTCTGGAACAGTATTGCAAAAACCAGCAGAGACATTTCTACAAAAGTTCTTCCCCTAATGGCTTGGCAAGAACCCACCAAACTTAACTACAGACTTGACTTCCTTGACAAAACATCGATCAAAAGGAAACTAGATTTTATGGGTGAAATCTTTAATGAAAATCAAAATCTATCATTTAATGAAATTTTAGAAAAAAAGGCAATCCAAAAGAACGTTAAATTTAAAAAAAGAGAAATAGGCCCTAGGGATAGTTTTTTTAATTTTATTAATTTTTTAAAAAACAAACAGATACGACTCTTACAGGTGGAGGATGAATTAAAAACAAAGTACATAGTCCAGCTTGAAAGAAGGATGAATAATCATGATGTAAAGGCACCAACAAGCAGCATTTTAAAAAGTTTATCCAACATAAAGTTCGATTTCACCTTGTATTGGTTCAAATATAAAATTTTAACTGGTACACTAACAACAGGAAGTATTTACGGCAAAACATACGACGAAAGAATGTGCTTCTTCTGCAAAACGTACAGAGAAACAACGAGCCACTTATTGTCAGGATGTGATGTCACAAAGGAGATACGAAATAGGATTTCACTACACGTATACCAGAAATTCAAAATAGTTTTAATACCTAATCACTTTAACTTTATTTATACCGGCCCTCATCAAGATGACATCAATTTTTTAATAACAAAAGCTCATAGCATTTTATATAAATTCAGATCAACAAGAACCCCCCTCCCCGATAATTTTATCAAACTTATTGAAAACTTATTGTCAATGTGTATAAATCACAATCCGTTGTAATCTAGATATCATTTCTATTTTAATAATACGTCAGATTTTAAGATCATACGTTTTTACAATAATCCACTTACAACACTGCCCGTGCTCCTTTTGTTATTATTGTTGGAGCTAATTCATATGATTAATATTGTGTGATATAATGAATGAAATAAACACCTTTTGCATGTCACGCAAAAAAAAAAAAAAAAGTTTTTAAAACCCATTCTTCTCTTTATGCTTAGAATATGAATGGTGACTAAGGGGTTACCCTCTATTGGGCCGTGAACACCAACTGCCGTCCAATACGCTTCACAACATCTCTTGGGAAAGAAATCTCTCCAAGGGAGTTCAAGGTATTTTATTTATATTATATTATTATAGGAACTCTGTCCAGGGGAACTAACGAACGGGGCTTTCTCATTCATGCAACGCCATGACATCCCAGTGTTGTCCAAGGTCTGTCATTCCCAGTCCTCCCTGTGATTTTGGTGCGTATATTCTTGAATGACTAATTGTTTTAGCCACCTTAATAAATTCATGCCTTCTTCCATCCATTTCCGTTTCTTTTTCCACGACTGGAGTACATTGAGAATGTGATTTATTTTTCCAATAACGACCATGTTCCACGATTTTATTTTTTCTAGAGTAGATAATTTATGGATATGGATTTCATTTATAGTACGTGTATTCTTGCGTCAATTGCTTGAATGTTGGATTCTCTACTCCCATCTAGTCCTATATGGCATCCCAAAACAGTAGCTGACTTCACCACTTTGGAAGAATCAAAACTATTTGAATTACATCCAAACTGGAAAGAACCTGTGTTTTTGCCTCATTTATTTTGAGACCTGATTCTTTTCGTATATTTAAGGATGGCTTTGAGTTCTTTAAAATCACGTTCTATGATGTTTCCACTCATTGTAACCGTAGCATCATCCGCGAAAAAATATTTGTATATTTGGAGCCGTTTATTTGGACTCCTTCTAATTTTCTATCCATCAACAATTGTAGGGGTCTAATTGCTAAGATAAAAAGCAAAGGGCTTATGGGATCTCCTTGCCTGAGTCCTCGCTCTCAATTACTGATGGCTCAGTTTCTATATCCTTTTAGAGTATGCTTTGGTCATGATGGTCTCTATGGCGCGGCAGAATATCATTGGAAAACAAGGCTTTGGAGTTCTCTTAATATAAATAGATGTTCCACCGAATCGAAAGCTTTGGCAAAGTCCAACAAGCAAGCGCTATATTTTTTTGTTTTTGTTTTGCCTCTCAATCATAACCTGCAGCGACATTACCACATCCTCCGTACCTCTTCCTGATCGAAATCCAAACTGAGTTTCGGGAGCTATTTTTTCTACCACAGGTTTTAGTCTTTCTGTAAGACAACCAGAGTATATTTTATATTCAATATCCAGTAGGGCAATGGGTCTCAATTTTCAAGTTTTTCTTTGTTTCCTTCGCCTTGGAAATAAGGTTAAAATTCCAGATAGTTGTTTCTCATCCAAGCCATTATTAAAGAATAATGATTGAATAGGTCTGCTAAACTTTCAGATATTCTGGTAGTGTTATACAAGTACACTTAGAAGCGGCGGGTTATCATATCGGCTAATCTATTGTTTTCCAGAGGAATATATCAGGTAAAATGTATTTGTGGAAATAGTTTTTGTAGTAAATTATTGTAGGAATCATTAATGGTTCTTATCTATATGATTGAAAATAGATAGTGTGGATAACTGGTTTCCTGTTTGTCCTATCGAGGTAAAATAAGTACGCGTCTTGGTTAAAGGGGCTGTGTATTAATGGGGAAGGGGCTTAAGATTATAAATTCGATTTTGCCTTGAATCAATTCTTTCTCTGTGAATATACTCTCAAACGAACTAAAAAACAAATACAGAAAAAATACATCAAATTAATAATTTTCTATATAAGTATATTCAGAGAATAATTTTAGTTTTTGTGGGCCTCAAAGCGAAATAAATAAGCTACAAACTATTTCATTCTATAATTATTTATCCTTTATCTCAAAATATTATTAATTAGTTTTTTTTGTATCTCATATTTTTTATTTATGATTTTTACTCCATCTCCCAAAACAACTAATTTTTTAACACAAAATCAATCATATAAAATTTAATTCAACTTAGACTCTTATCTGTAATTTATGAACGAGAAAAATATTGTCCTTGTCCGCATTTTTTGACTAAGCAACGGGCATAGTTTTTTTATTGATCAAATGTCAATTTTATGAAACAATCGATGTGGAACTGTAAAAGGTACATATAAATATTAGAATTCATGAATTCTAACTAAACGAAAAGGTCATCAAGTCACAAAGATATAACGTTACAAAAGTAATTGAAAATTGCAATCATTTTAAACGAAAAAATTGCTATAATATTTAAGTTGTAAAGTTTTATGGAAGATTTGAAAATGTAATTTAAAAAATCTATTTCACGTATGGTAGTTGGTTGAGTTAGTTTACTTAAGAAGTTCCATCCTAAGCTTTTATAGTGTTCAATAGTTCACCAAAATGATAATGCAGATATTTGTACTTTTCTTAATTTAAATCATTGGTTTAAAGAACTAACCATTAAATAATTTACAGAGATGGTTGTGATTTGTAGTATCATACAATAATATAAACTTGAATCAAAGTGATATCAAATATACATAATAATTCACCAATCTCTGTCCGTCTGTATGTCCGCACGCTATCTCCTCCCACATTTATGGTCAGATTTGAACTTTGAAGGTACCTATGGAATCCTTGGGTCAAGACGGACCTAATAAAACTATTTGCAAAGTGATGGGACCAGAAATGAAAAAAATCAGACCTTGTCTGATTTCACTACCTACTTTTCAAGGTAAAGAGAGGAAAAAGAAAAAGAGGAGGAGGAGTAAGAGAAATAGAAAAAGAAAAAAGCATCTCATGTGAATTAAAACATATTCTTTGTACAAAGTCAAACTTTCTATGAGGAATGTTTGTACAAAACAGAAAATTATTTTCTCTCCCTCTCTTATATTCTTTAAGGTCTGTGTCACTCACAAACTAGCTCCAAAACCTACCCCTACCCGAAGGGTGAACATATGGGCGCCGTAGGCGCCCAAATATGCGAGTATATATTTTTTCAAAGTAGTTGTTTTTAAAGATTAATAATTTAAATCCCAAAAAAGGGGGAAAACTCGATCAGATACTTTTAAAACGATTACAAATACAATCATAAATGTAAAAGCACTTATTGTAAAAAGGAATGTATCAGATCCGAGGTACTTAAAGCCATAGTGCTCTCAGCGCCGGCAAGATATAGAGCCCTTTTGTTACGGATAACGTCGCTTTTGTACGATTCCTGGACCGTCACCGTGAAAGAAATCAAGCACTTCCAATCAAAATCAATACATCTTTAAAAAATAATTGCTATGTTACTAATGTTTATCATTTGTTTTATTGTTGTGCATTCAGTTTTATTTGATTTAAAAAAATGTAAAATGTAAACTATAATGTCTATTTGTATATTTAATACACAATTATTTCATGTTAACAAAGATTTGAGAAAAAATAAATCTCTTGCTTGTTATATAATATGGAAATTAATCATATGTACTTAATGAACTCCCTTTTAATATGGATTTACTAATTTGCAAATGATAACTCGAATATTTTTTTTTGCCTATATAATTCGATTGAATTCACCGATTCTTTTTAAAATAAGAATTATCAATAATATTTCGAGATTTGATATTTTAAATCAGGCTGATTAATTAACTGTGCGCTAGGATGTAGAACATCTTAATCCACGTGTATCAAACCAGGGTAAAGTTATAAGGATAAGAAGCCCTTTGTTTTCTAATGCTATTATTTTCATTATGGGGTTATAAGTTTTTTAACAACAAGATAGACGAAACGATCCTCTGAGTTCAAGCGCCGTACCACCAAAAGTGTTGCCCTCTGTTGCGGCCGTACGTTTGAAGACATCGTTGATTTGTAAAGATCCCGTGTACGACGAAATGTAAGATGCGATCTCCTCTCTAAAGCAATAATCTTTCGGTCGAATTTATCTCTTTATCGCCGAGAATATCATCCGTATTGATGTGAAGATCCACTTTTAGTATAACAAATGTATTTTCAAGAACCCAGGTGACGTTATCATGATGGGTGCAACCAAGTTTCCGGCCGGAGTTAATGTTCTCGACGTGATCTCATGGAAGGAGACATCATGCCTTCTAATTTCTTCGGTAAAGGCCAAAAAGTGAGGAAGGAAGCTTACCATGGCATTATGAAGACTGTGACGAAGCCATGGATGCTTCAGGTAGCTGTAGGGAAGCCAATGAGGAGTTCCTATGGTCGAAATATGTCGAAAACCTTGGAATTTTTCGAGCGAGTTCTGGCATCCAAATAGCTCAGATATAAAACATTTGAACTAATATATCTGAGGCGTAGTTTATAAATGTTCCAACAAACGGGTTCATATCACCGTCGCCTCACAATCTTGCCAAGGGGACCAGAATGGCTCAGCTCATAGATTTAGACCTTCTTTTCCTTTGGTAGAAAAAGTAAGTAACTAGAGGCATGTATACACTCAGAGAGTGCAAACCTCCGCCGATCCCCTCCAGGTTTTCCAAATGACGTCACAGGGTCCTTATGAGCCTTCCGAGGCGGATTTTCACGACTGGGGCACCGTTGAGGGACGGGAAGGGTTCCCTTCGATATAAATTCCGAGAGGAAGACGCTCCCGGCACCCGATTTCCTGGGGGAGTTCCAAAAAAACCAAGGAGAGGGACGAGGCGGAGATGGGGGGTTTACCCGCCAGAGCAGGCGAGGGGCTCCAAGGGGGGAGGAGACAGGACCTTCACAGGCAGTCCTTTGGAGGCTTACTCATTGATTCCTGCAGTTTTTGGGCCGAAAAAAGGAGGAAAAACCCACACTCCAAATATTATTTAGGAGAAAAAGCCAGGGCAAATGTCAAAACATATCATTGTTTACACTCTAGAGCTACATGGATAGAAAAAGAAACTGACGTCATCAAAGAGGAGAACACAGCAAAGCGACATCTATTGGCAGAGTAGGCTAACTTGAAATATTTATTAGTATTTAGCTCATTTTGCATCTTAAAGAAGCACTCAGAGATGCCAAAATTAATCACTTGTTCCTTTTGGCATTTCCAACAACTCCACAAAGTTTCATCCGAATCCGTTCTGCACTTTTTGAGTTATCTTGCTGACAACAAACCAACCAACAAACAAACAAACCAACCAACCAACGTCAGTGAAAACAATACCTCTTTCGGCGGAAGTAATAACATGATGATACATATTTTGATAGAATAAAAAAGCATGTATCCCAGTGACTTCATTCTTATAAATAATTGATCACTGATTATATTTTACTTGCCTACTTAATAACCGATGTAGAATGTATTATATACAATCACTAAAAAAAAGAAAATTTAAATTCATTTGATGTACAAAATTGTTATCGTTCATTAAGCGATACCAATAAAAAAAATAAAACCAAATCACACTCCTTCGAACTGCAGCATTCAAATTTGTTATCTGCAAAAATTATGGTTATAAAAAATGACGACTGTTTTTCTTTTCAGTTCTGTTTCATGTCAATAGAAAAGTTAGTGATTTTCTCCTTCATTGTGAGGACATTAAAATGAATGTACACGAGAGGAAATCCCATTGTTGTTCTATTTTCCGTACATGCATCATTCTCTTAACCAAGGCCCATTTGTTTAGACAATCAAAAAGACTTATTGTCGTTGCAGTAAGTTGAAGTTATTATGATTTATTTTATTTACACATGTTTTATACACATAAAAGGCGATGATGTTTGAAATATCAAGGAACATTTAAAGATAGATAATCACTGCCTTTTTATGAGTACTTCATTTTTCTGATACAATAATAAAGATAACAGCAAGAAATATAAAGAATATACTAGGAGCATTGTAAAATAAGTCATAAAAAGCTTAGAAACATTTATTAAACCATCTTTTTACCAGCTTTTTATTGTACATAAAAAGTTAGTATTCCGGGTTGTAAGTTTATTTTGCAGTGATTTCTTTCATAAAATGATGTATTGATATGCATGTAGATTAAAACCCCATATTTGACACCTAGGTGGATAAGTTTCTTTTGTTCTCATTGACCCAAATTAATTGAATCTTATGTTCAATAAGGAAAAACAAAACGGACGGTATTGTTGGGAAGATCTACACAAAATTTCCTGACCAGACTACCCCCTTCCTTTTGAAGGTAGGCAAAGAAATGGAGAAAAAAGGAAAGATGCCCAGTTTATTATCCAAGGGAAGAATTGTGCTGATCCCAAAAAAGGGAGATGGATCTGATTTTAGCCATTGGAGGCCCATCACGATTTTAAATGAATCCTACAAGATACTTTCGGGTGTCCTAGCTCAACAAATGGGAGCTTTTTTAAATGGAAAAATAGGCCCCCATCAAAAGGGTTTTAAAAAAAACCGAAAAATTCACGACATATCTTATAATATTCAAGCCTCAATAGACTCGGTCAGAAAGAATGGAAATATGGCGCTATTGTAGCTATTGATTTCTCAAAAGCGTTTGATTCCATTTCACACATTCAATTTTAAAGGCGGTTAAAATATTTTACCGAGAAATTTTTTAATCCTGTTCGTGCATTACTTTTTAATGGATCCTCTCTACTATTTCTTTAAATGGACAAGAAAGCAAGAGCATCAAGTTGGGGAAAAGCTGTAGGCAAGGATGTCCTTCGGCCCCTCTCCTTTTTATAGCCTCAATCGAGGAGTTTGCTCAGAGGATAATTCGAAAGTTTGGCGGATTTGGCGTGGACTTTGAGGGGTCTCATCATATAATTGATCTCTACGCAGATGACGTCACCATAATGCTTCAAGCTAACTCGGAAGCTCAGCTTATTAAAAGGATAGAGATTATTTTAGAATATTTTAATAAATTTGAAATTAGCTCAGGTCTATCAGTCAATAAAGATAAGACCTCTATTTTACCAATCGGTTCATGGAACCCAGTCTTTTGTTCTCAAATCCGTGCTTGTAAATTGAAACCTACAATTGAGGTTTTGGGTATGTATGGTGTAGGACCGGCGTGTATGAAAAGAATTGGTCAAGTACCAGCTGTATCATAATGCAAAAAATCTTGTCATGGAGAAATTTCCGTCTTCAGAAAAGAATTGACCTCTACAACACAAAAGTAGTTCCGTTGGTTCTCTACAAAGCTTCTTCGTCGCCTTTGATAGCGGAAAAAGCCATCTTAGATGAGAACAATTGGCTGGCTGCATTATTTCATAGGATGTATTTGCCAACTATTAAAAGAAAGAGAGGTCTTCTTGGAGGAGGTATAGTTCAACTCGCTACGATAATTCCCAAGATTTATTTAAAAGTCTTCCTTAATTTAGCGAAACATCCTTCTTGTGAATGGAGGCGTTGCGTTTCATTTAATAAAATTATCACTGGCTTATGTTTGGCTCTGAGCTAACAAACGGCATTACCTCTAGCCTTTCGGTAACTTGGGGTTGTGCCCAAAGAATCATTTGGAAAAACACACCAATATTTGAAAAGGACTCCGTTGTTGATATCATAAGATATAATTCTTCAAAAAGGCATTTCTTCAAGAACTTAGGAACTCCGGAGGATCTTGAGAAACTCGCAATCAATAAGGGTATATTAACTATCCACAACTTACATCACCATGACTCCCTTAATCATGGAAGATTTCGGTTTCCCTTGTTACGGGCGGCAAATCTCCATAATGTGCTAAAGCCCTGGTTTTTAAAATTAACTCCCCCTGTGCATATGGGATTGTCGGAGTGCAATCTCATTTGTGATGCATTCTTAAAACTCCTGGATCTTCCGAGAGAGTGGAGTAATCGTATCCGGCATTCTATTAGCTGTATAACGGACGGAAGACAATTTACTTCACAGTTATTGATTTCGGCAAATCTCCTCAAGTTTTCCCGCCCTTGCAAAGACTGTGGTGTTATTTTTAACTCTATAATTCACGCCTTTGCAGAGTGTCGATCGGTAGACATATTGGTGAGATTCATTAAACTAAATGTAAGGGGCTTGGATGCACCTAACGCTGGAAAGTACTGCAAAGTCTCTATTTTATTTGGCCTTTCAAGTCAAAGGGCTTCCGCGAAGACAAAAGCTATAAACAACGCTCTACTTAGTGCCAAAGCCCTAGTGGCAAAGAGCCTTACATTGGATCGTCCCCTGCAGCCGCTGGACCTCAGGGCAATATGCATATCCGCCTCCGCTCGATATGCTGCATTGGACCTACGGATCCCTTCGGTCACGGACAACTCGTGGACGCTAGCTGGCGATTTAGTGAAATATGTCCCCTCCCGTTCCAACGTCTTAAGAGATGCTTTAAAATTACTTTTAAAGAAATTTAAAAAATTAAATGATCCTTTACACTTCGTTTTTAGTATTTATGTTTTAATAGTTTAAGTTTTACTTTTGAAGAAAATAGGTAGTATGTTCATGTATGTTGCTATAATTATGAACTAAAATGTTTATATATTGTATTTTTACTTATTAATATCAATTTTATATATTGTTTTGTATATAATTTTTACATGAACTGTTGAATAATAATAAAAATAATAATAAAAAAATAATAATAATATATATATACACATATACATATACAGTGTGTTCCATCAGAAATGTAATTTTTTTGTTGCGAGTTAGAAGTACTTAAAATACGCATAATTGCTTTATAGATACATCATTTTAAAGGAAAAAATATAATTTTATGGTAAAAATAATTCATTGCCGTCTCATAAGAGGCAAATCTTCTGAAAACTTATTAAAGCTGCAGGAAATTACCCCCTACAGCCTGAAAACAGAACGACGCAAGCTTCAGGACATTTTTGCAAAGGTTTTTGAGCGTCTCCTGGCTACATCATTTGTTTCACAGATATTTCGGGGACTTTCATTTGTCCACACTACGTCCTTTTTTCGATTTGGCTTTTGATGGAGGCAAAATAACTTCATGTCAGTCCAAATTATTATATTGTCATATTGGATCTTTACTGCAGAATCTACTGACAAAACTGCCTTCTTTGCACTTTGTGGGCATTAGTTAAACGTGTAACTGAAGTATTATGATAAATACGGAATCGAAAGTCATGTCTAACGATCCTCCAAAACGTAGTTTTGGTGGGTGAAATTTGCTGAGAAGCTTTTCTGAGTGAGCAACTGGGGGTTCTTCAAAGAAACTCTTCAGCTCCTGAATCACTGCTTCTGTTCTTTTTGATTTTCATAAGATTTTTCTTGTGGATGGTACCATCGCATTTAAATGATCAAAAATTGTCGTGATTGCAATCACTTGATAAGATTTCGTTGCACTTCCACAGATTTTGAGGTGAAGTATAAATTCTTGGCGTCCTGTAGAAGGAGAAGGTGTTTTGCCAAACAGCAGGATGATCCATTTATTCTCAAGTTCAGAAAACTTTTTTAGGTTGACAATCAATTCAAATTTTATATTGATAAAAATACCCCCTTATGAAAAAATGGCGTATGAATAATACGATTTGAATTATTTTTAATACTTCTAATTCGCAATTTAAAATTAATTAATGATGGAACACACTGTATATATAAATATCAGGAAACGACCGGGACACTTTTTTTCGCGGGACCCGGGCAGAGACTCAAATTTTGCAAGCCAGGCCAGGACTTTAATATCATTCTGTAGGTGACAACGTTTTTTTTAGGAAATTATAATTTTTCCTATTTTTTTTAAATTTAAAAAGTATTATTATTAGGAATTTTTTAATATAAAAAACGTCGTCACTTCAGATTGACGAACGAACGAAAATATTAAAGTCCCGGCTCGGCCTGGGACGTTCAAAAACCAGCCGGGACCCGGATATATATATATATATATATCAGAAACGACCGGGTACCCGGCCCGGCATACATAAATTTTATATAGAAAATAATTTCCAAAAAAGTGAGGACGGTTTTTTTTTAGAAAATAATTTTGAAATATTATTTTTTCTACAAAAAAACGTCGTCACTTTTTTTTTGGAGATTCTTGAGTAGAAAAAACGTCATCACTTTTTTCGGAATTTTTTTCTAAAAAAAATGCCCGGCTTGAAAAAGTCCCGGGCTGGGTCCCGAAAAAAGGTGTCCCGGTCGTTCTATATATATATATATACACATATAATATATATAAATATATTCTTTCTTTAACCTAAATAATAATAATAATAGAACAATAACAAAAAAAAAACATGGTACCTCCAACTTCATGGTCTTGCAGTCAGGTAAAAGCTCTAATGATCATTTTAAGATGTGTATATCTATATGTGTAATCTTAAGGAGATGAGAAGGAAAGAGAAGAAGGAGTTGCTCAAGACGAACGTCTTCCTTCATTCTATGACTTCCTTTTTTCTCCTTTTTCTCTTGCTTTCTTTTTTTACTGTCAGAAGCAGCAATAAAAAAACAACCACCATCGTCACATCCATGGTTTTCTCGACGGGCGCTTACAACAACACAACAACACCATACAACCACCGAAAAAGGAACAACAAGAAGAAGAAGGAAAAAAACAGACACTTCAGTTTGTAGTTGAGTGCCCAGGATTCAACTGTGATTTAAAAGATCTTTCTAGTGTGAAATACCGGCCAAGGAAAACAAGTTTAACACGAAAAGAATATAACTTAAAGGAATCCTTGGAAAAGGATCATTGGAACGTAAGATAAATGATCACGATATATATAAATTTATCTTATTTATCATAGATTATTTTAAATATTAGATGCCCCTTTAATACAAGACGGTCATAAGTAGCTTTAATGTCATTGTGGTAAATGAATATTTGACAAATAACTGATTTGGTAGTCTTTTAATCGTATTTTTAACATATCAAATGGCTCATAAAATTCACGACCGCTAATATCTCAATGGAGAAGTTAAAAATTACTATGTCATCAAAACTTCTGCTAAATCTTGCATGACGTTTGCCATTTACATAGATAGTCATACCGTGTAAGGAGGCGTAGCATATACATACACTTACAACATGAATATACATGAACATAAAAGTTAGGAAAGGGATTATTTAGATAAAAAATTAACTCACTTTTAATCAATATTTTAAGAAAATTTAATTATTAATATTATAAAAATGTATAAATGAGGTTTTTTTTAGAAAATGCCGGTCATGGTTTGTCTTCATGTGAGGACAATGAATATATAAATGCCGCTGGACATAATAGTTTGACAATTTCTGAATTGTATCGAATGTATCGAGGTCAAGTTCATTACTTTTTAGTATAACAACATGAGTATTGAAAAGGATGTCTGTGAAAAATGTTTTCAAAAAGCAAACCGGCTGTTATTTAAACGAACAGGACTTGTTGTGTGAAAAGATGCTCATGTGATTTATGTTTTTATCCTTTTGTTGTGCTATCATGTTAGTATAATGCTGTTATATATTTCTATCAATACACAAGCAATGCATATGTCATGTCTTAGCCAATATATATCTTTTTAAAGGTTTAAAGGCAGATTTTTTAAAGGTCTTTAGATAATGCTTAAAAGATATTTGGTATAAAACACTTTTTGAAGTCTCTTTTTGTGGATGGTTATTCGGGTATTAATTCGTAGTTTTGGGATGGAATTCCATGCCATTACAAGGTTTAATGATGTGTCCATGCAGAATAAGTTTATGAGTGATCTTTAACGATCATTTAGGTGAGCAAAATGTACAGCAAATTCAACCAAAATTCATGGTTCTATAAAGTGGATTGATTTGTTATATATATCTATATATAATAGGTGTACATAGTAAAAATCCATTAGTTTTGCATGAAATTGAAGGTTTTAATTATCATAGTTATAATGATCCGATTTAGGTCAAATATGCACCGTTTTGTTCGATAACTTGTTGCCATTTTGAAGGTAATTTCATAATGCCTCTCTCATAAAACTCTCGTCCCTATTGGCAAAAGAGTGGGACAGTCGATTTTCGACTGAGGCAAATTTTTCACCAGCAAAATCATTCGCCATAGACAGGAACAGGTAGTAATAACTGTTGCCAGGTCCACACTATAAGGTGGATGCATAAGAACCTCCCAACCAAGCTTCCAGAGCTTGTTGCGAGTCACCAACGATGTGTGTGGCCTGGCGTTGTCCTGATGGAACCCAATTCCTCTCCTATTGACCAAAGCTGGCCGTTTCTGGGCGATTACTTCCTTCAGACGGTCCAATTGTTGACAGTACAGGTCAGGATTAAGAGTTTGGCCGTAGAGGAGAAGCTCATAGTAGATTATTCCCTGCCAATCCCAACAAACACACAGCAAAACCTTCCTGACCGTCAATCTTGGTTTGCCACCGTTTGCGCCGGCTAACATGGATTCAACTACGAACGTTTTCGCTCGACGTTGTCGTAAATGACCCACTTTTCATCACCAGTAACCATCCACTTCAGAAATGGATCGATTTTGTTGCGATTCAGCAGTGATTCCCGGAGTGAAATTCGGTCATTGAGTTTTTTTGTTTTAACTCGTGTGGCACCCATACATCGAGCTTCTTTTTGTATCCAGCCTTATTTAAGTGGTTCCAAATGGTTTTTTGTGCAATGTTTAGCTCCTGGGCAATCGAAACAGTTCTTACATGATGGTTGGACTTGACGATTTCAATTATTTTATCGATATTTTCGAAAATTGTCCTTCCAGAGAGTGGTGCATCTCTGACATCAAAATTACTGGAACGGAATCGAGGAAACCAAAATTGCGCGTGATTGACTGCTGCAGTATTAGGACCATAAACACTATTCACATTTTCAGCCGCCTGGCTTGCTTTTCGTTTTTATCGAAGAAACACTGTAAAATATGGCGTAGTTTCTCTTTGCTGATGTCCATCTTTGACGCGTGCTCAAAAAATACTGAATCAACACTAATAAAACTGACAGAGAAGTTTTTTAATACAAACCTTATCTTTCCAACGCTATCCAGCGATTTCAATCCGATCGCACCTATACAACGCGAGATATCGGTTACTGAAGCCATCTATTGGAAAAATAGTGGATTTGTTTACCACACCTTATATATATAAGTATTATATGTAGCTTTTTAAATTATAAATATATGTGTTTGTTCAGAACCCTCTTAAAATGTGTAAGCAAATATTTTTGCACACTTTGTTGTGACTCACTGCTTTTGCAATTTTTTCGCGTTATCACCTTCAAAAAATGATGTAAACAAAGTGCCCATATGAGCTGTCACGGTAAATGCTTCATTTAAATTGCATTTCTGTTTATTCATCCCACGTTAGCATTTAAATTCATAAATTTCTTAATTTTTATCAAGCCAAAAATGAAATTAAATGTTTTTTTTTGGTGAAGGTGCTTTTTGTGTATTTACATTATACCCAGTACAATAACAGGACCATAATTTACAAACTTTTCAGAGCTTACTCCCATTCAACAATACAAATTACGAAATATAAATAATTCTAACCCTTTTTGAGTACCGTTATATTTCATTTAACATCATGATTTAATTTTTATAGAGTCATTCAACACCCCCCCATCCTTTGTCAAGCCATTTATATAGTTCTTAAAGCTTATTACTTCATTTTCAGTATATAATTCTTGGGCTAATTATATCTTATAAATCATATTTGTATATTTTCAATATGAGCTGCTGGGAAATGTAATAAAATTGACCCAAATATTACTTTTTATTTTACATACTTTTTTACGATACATTTACATCTTCTAAAAAAAAGTTACTTGATGTCTAACTGATATTTTAATCTGAGCAAAATAAATTGGCAAGTTACATTATTTGCAACATACAAAATAAATATCTTTTAATCCAATAGAACCGAAAGTTAAATTGAAACTTTGATGGCTATTTTATCTTGACAAATATAACATTTGTTCAAAATTTCAACCAAATTGATCTAGTAGTTGCTGAGTATTCGAAAGGTCGAAAAATCGACCCTCAGGCTCTAAAGGCCAATATTTCAAGCTAAAATATTACTATTTTATTGGGTCTAAAACGCATACAAAATAATATTTGTTTGTCCCCAACCTAAATAGTCATAAAAATATTAGGAAATACATCTCTTTAAATTTAACTAAAGAATGTTAAATTTAAAAAGATGTATAATAATTTTTATTGCACATAAACGCTCATTTCAAATCAAAATAGTCAATTATATATATTTATATAAACATAAAAAATTAACTTTATATATTAAATAAAATAATTATTTATGTTGTATAATAATTCCTATAAAATTAAATAATTCCTTACCAGCTTTAAAATTAAAACTTCAATTACTAACAATGCAATATAACAAGGTATGATTCTTTAACGTGTAAATGTATTACAAAAATAGTTTAAAAGCAATAAGTTAAGTTTTCGAAACGATTAAACATTTGAGATACAAGAAGACTTATATTATAAATACAAGCATAGTAACAAATAACTTAAAACATTTGTGTATGTCAAAAATAAGTGATATTTTTTTAAAAAAGTAACTGCTAACTTTAATAATACACAATAATTGATGCGTAAGAGACATTTACGATCTCTTACAATTGCAAGTATGAAAAATACTTTTCTTGCAAAAAATAAAATATATTTTGAATACTGGATACATCTTTATCTACAAATTCTTATCATGCTATTTGAATATTCATGACGTAAATACAAAATACACATACTTTAAACATGCATTATCATTGATTTAATTGTATGGAATATTTATATTTTCAGACAATAAGTATGTTCGAAAGATTAAAAAGTATGCCCAAGGTAATACTTGCTTTTTTGTGTAAAACGTTTGATGATATAACCTATTGGTCGACAAATATAGTTTTTCCAATTTTTATACAAAGTACAAATAATAACCGCTAAAATAATAAAAGAAAGTCAAAAGCAATAAAAAGATACTTTTTTGTCTAGTAACTAATCAAATGAACGATCTAAGTCCATCTCACGTCACATAAAGCTAATCTAGTTTCATAGTTGTAAGAAAATCTACCCAAGATTCCTGTACAAGTAGCCGATGCAAAAGTTTCTTTAAATACTTGAATCTGCTTAAGATATTTTCGATGGTGGATTAATATTTTCAACTTCTGACGTCATGCTGAAGTATTCACATTAATCCCTTGAGAGTGCTGTGTCATTATTTATAAATCATGTAAAGCTGAGTAGGGATTCTTATTATCCAATGATGTTATTTGTATATGTTTTTTAACGAGTTTTGTCTCGACAAATAATATATATTGAATAAGTCCAGACCAACTCGCCTGTTATTTATATTCGAAAGCTTAGAATATGCATTAAGTAAACTTTTTTATTTTAGTGAAAGATTATTTTGTATTTATATACATTATATATATATACATAAGGAAAACGACCGGGTACCCGGCCCGGCCCGGTGTCTTAATATATTTGTTCGTTTGTTATTTTAAAAGTGATGACGTTTTTTTTGAAAATATTAAAAATATCAAAAAGTAGTGTAGCACTAAATTATTTTCTAAAAAATGTCGTCACTTCCAGAATGACGAAGGAACGAATATATTAGTCCCGGCCCAGCTCCTGGCGAAAAACAGTGTCCCGGTAATTTCCTGATATATGTACCTATATATATATATATATATATATATATATATATATATATATATATATATTATATATATATTATTAATATATATATATATATATATATTATATATAATATATATACATATAATTTATGATATTATATTATACCTTAAATATATTATATCTAATATAGATTAATATATAATTATATAATGTAAATCTCTCTCTACTCTAATTTCAAACAAATAATTGAAAATGAACTATCTAAAGTCCTTCGACACTTAGATTTCTAAGGTCATCTCATTTAAGCATATTCCATTAATTTATTAATATTAATGTAATGGTAATTATTTGTGGAAATTGAAGTAAAATAGATTAAACACAAAAATAAATTTCAGTTTTTTAGTTTTTTTTCCTTCGACATTAATTTTCTAAGGTTATTTTTTTGAAAAAATAAAATAATCTAAAATTACATACAGGGAACAGAGTAAAACTATTCTGGGCAGTTGCAAAAAAAACCATAAATGAACATTTTAGTTCACATTTACTTCCCTGAAGATTAACTTTATAAAAAGGATGCATCATTATGAATATTTTTAAAGAATTGCGATGTATTTTTAAAATCCTTTTTATAGTTTTCATCAGACTTCTTGGTGTAAGTTTTTGACGAACAACGAACGCTAAGGAAAATTCCTTCGTTGTTCGTTTTTGGCGCCAAAAAAAGACAAAGATTTTTATTTTCATGGGAACAATTTACTTTCTAAAAAAACGTCATCACTTTTTTCAGAATGGCGAGAAAAAAAAACCTTTCCAAAAATAAACATCGTCCATAGTTTTCAGAATGACGAACAATGAACGACAAACGAAAACTTTAGGAAAAAATGATAAAGATTTAAGTAAAAAAATTCAAAACAAAAACTCAAAAGTATAAATTTGACATATTATTTGTTGTAAGTTATAAATTTCATTTTCGTTTGCCAATATTTATACTAAAAATATTAAAAAGGTAGAAAAATATTATAAATACAAAAAAAAACTAATATCGAAAAAAAAAAAAAATATTAAGAAAATAAATAGGTATATAATAAAAAGTAAAAGTATATATAAAAGGAGTATATACTAGTTGGTGCGTCAGCACTTATGTTCATTTATTGGCACTAAATATTATTTGACGAAAATTTGCAAAAATAACAAAGTCATAAATGGATCATAACTAAATTTTGTAAAACTAATTTTTTTCAAAATAAGTAATAACAAAAAGTTTTGCTTCATAACGAAACCTTTGAACGCAATTTGGGGGGGGGGGTAAGGGGGGGGTCAAACCAAAATCCATTTTTTACGGTCATTTAGTTTCTTATGACGCAACTTTCGTGGGGGGGATAAATTTTGATATCTTAATATTAGGTTTCTATAATACCCCCTAATGCCCATATTGCAAGAAAGCTGACTTTTTGCTCGCCGGTGTGACGTCATTAAAGCCCAGCGGCAAGCGGGAAAAATAACAAGACAATATAGTTTGAGATGAAGTCACAAATAATAATAAGATTATTTTTTGGTTAAGATGTTTATTTATTAGCTAAAATCCATACAGTGTAAAAAATAAGAATACACAAGAAAGTAGGAGATAAAAAACCCACAATCGTTAGACAGTTACGTTAAAAAACAAAACATAAATGAACATTATAATTCAAAATTACTGTCTAAAGATAAAACCATAATATAAAATGACTTATTAAAAATTATTTTTTATTCAATATAAAACGTTGATGTCGTCTTATTGTCGATTTGATGAGTTTGAGGCATTCGAGAGAATTTGAAGGAATAAACTTTATCAAATCTCCGGCCCATGTCCATGACGTCGCAGATGAATTGGGAATTTTTATTGAGAGGGCTGAATAACGAGCCGCTGCCCCAATCATAATTGCTTTAAGGTCTTCGATTCGCATATAATAATTATTTGTCATTCTCTTTGAAATTAATGATTTCATGTTGAGCAGTGCAAATTCAACAGCCTTTTGATGAGGAGAGATCTTCCTTCTTCTTCTGAATGCTCCAAAAGAATTTTTGCTCTAATTACGTTCGAATTTAAGTCCATATTACCACAAACGTTTAAATGAGTAAAGTACTTGATCGTCTTCAGTAGAGGACAATCCACGAAGGCGTGAATGTATTATTAAATAAAAATCTGCAGTTACTGCAATGATGATAAAATTTGATGAGGTCTGCTGAGATTTGGAATTGAGCCTTGAATTTGGACCTGTCAGCGATTCCAAAGGTTGAATTATAAATGATTTTTTCCCATGACGGAGAAAGACTTAGAAGATTTAAAAACTTTCCTGCTATTATTTGTACTTCATTCAATTTTTACTTGTCAAATATTAGTTTTGAAAACCATGGCATAGAAGGGTATATGGTTTTTACAGATCTCTGAAGTGGAAACCGAAACCTTCCTCCGCCAAAAGTGGAATCCGATCTCAGGTCATGAAAAGTAAAAATTCCATTCAACAGAGCGGTTTCTTAAAAAAGAGAGGGGCCGCCAAATCTATTAATAAAAGGTTTGAAATTTCTGTTTTGGTGTATTATGTCTACCGAATTGGTAGACAGGTTTGGCTTTCCATAAAATTATTTTGAATCGACGCAAGAAAAGGAGATAATTCTTCAAGTTTTTGATTTGTTAAAAGCGTACCCATATGCAAGCAAGTATAGTATTTGGAAGACGTATAAACAAGTCACCATTCTTTATTTGGATGAGCACCCAAATCCTCTATTATTTTCTTATAGCATTTTGGAAGTAGAAGCGAGTAGACATAATCCACCACCAATCCTATTCTTAGGTCGCTTGAGAGAAGGGATATAGTTTCTGTAGAAGAGACGTTGCAGCCAAACATCTTCTTCCACTATTGCAGACTCAGCCAAGGAGGGAATTGAAGTTGCTTTATACAGAACAAGAGGAATTATTCGACTATTATAAAGATCAATGCGTTTTTGTAAAGAAAAACTGCGCCATTGTTGTATCTGTTTATAAATCACAACATTCAACTTTGTCAAGTCATTTTGTGATGCTCCTCCCTTCATCCATTCTATCCCTAGAATATTAAGTGATTTAACAACTTTAAATCCACCGATAGTAATGTGCTGTTCGGGAGACCAGGATCCCAAGGGTAATATGGCTGTTTTAGTATGACTTATGGTTAGGCCTGATTTAATAGAGAACTTTGTTATAGCGGATAGTAAAACATTAATTCGACTAATAAGTCGACTTTATAAGTAGCTTGGACCATTGACGTGATATCATCTGAGATCTATTAGATATTTTCCTTCATTGAAGGAGACTCCAAACCCATTATATTTTCTTGTTAGGGTAATAATAAGATTTCTGACATTTCGATTTGCTAAAGTTGCCCCCCGGATGATTTTATGAGTAATATTGAAGACTTTATTACAAATGTGATTGTTAGTGTATAAATTAATTTGTTCTCGACGTGATTAAATGCTTACATGAAATATAGTTGTACTTGGTACAAAAAAAATTGGGATGAAGTCACAAATAATAATGATTTCTGATATTTCCCTATCCTTGAAAGCATAGAATACACATGTTCCTCTTATGAACTGTCATCCACGAGAGAACATAAATATTTAACATTAATTAAGTATATGCTTTAACCTCATGTTATATTATTAGCGTAGCTATACATTGGTATTTATTCATGATAAGTCATTCCATTATTAAATTGTATATCCATATTGCTCGTATTATTTAAAGTCTATATTTTATATATGTTATATTATTATGCGTTAATTAACAAAAAACAACTTTAATTATTCTGTTCGTGTGTAAAATAAGCAAATAATCAGCTTTTCTTAACCTTTCGCATAGAAAACAAAACTAATGAATTCATGATCCCATGAAAAACGTCTTGCTTATAAACTACAAGGGGAAAAGAGGGGGGAGTTGAGATAAACATATACACACACACGTATATAAGAGAGTTAGTTTCCTTGGATCAAATACAAAGATAACACGACCAAGTGATTAAAGAAAGCAAATACTATATAAAAAATAATAATAACTCCTACAAACATGGTGAAGAGGAGAAAGAAAAGACTTCACACCAAAGACGAGGAGGATTCCTGCCCTGCAGCAATTCTTATCATTTTTATTTTTCTTCTCAAGAGGTCCCAAATGAAAAAATATATAATATTTATAGTAAAAGAGGTTCCTTTGGGAACAAGGCAAATAATAGACACACACACACACATAAAATATATTAAAATATTAACCTCCAAGAGTAAAATATTCTGCTGAAGAGGTCTCCTGATTGAATGTATAATTATTGATCTCTCCAAGGAAGGACTTGGTGATTATGAACTTTGATTTAATCAATTAGGGACCTTTTAAGAACACTATTAACGCTAGTAGGGACACGCGTATTTATCTTTATATAAAATGGTGTAGAGAAGAAATTGTAAATTGTGAAAATTGATTTCAAGGTGTACATACACGAACCTAAATAATAACTAAATATACAAATGACTGAATAAAAAGAGAAGATCTAAGTCCCTTTCATCAGCAACTAATGAAACATTTAAGGAAGGAAATCGTATTTGCAAATATCAAATCGTAAGGAACTGAATAAGGGATAAGTGACAAAAGGTATAACCAGTGACGTTATTTTAAGGCACTACTATGTATATTATTAAACTTAAAATAGAATGACATCACTGGACTTTATTTGCGCGATTGTTTTTTTTTCTATTTCCATGTCACCTTAATGTTTTCATCATCAAATGCAGCAGCTTTTTTTCTTTATGCCTGTACTCCAATAGCTCTTTCATTTCAAATTGAATCTTTATTCTCTATATCCTGTTAGTATAAGTAAGTTTGGGCGGAGAGAACTAAAAATTGTCTTATAAACTTGTTTAGATGTGTATTAATAAACCCTGAGTAAAACTCTGTACGTGTCATATGGAATGACTCTAGAAATATTCAAATTGAAAACAATTATTATTATTTTGAATGTACAATTTTTTTTGGCATTTTTTAAATTTAATTAAACACAAATAGGTGGATGCAAAATAATAAGCTTGTATTAAGAGTAGACAGTTTATTGTTTCTTCATAATTTACAAGTGTATATTTCCCTACAAAGCCTTGATAACGTGCAATCAAGCAGTTGTTGCATGCTCCTGCATTTGAAGAGGAGGGAGGGGGGGGGGGGGGGGCGGGTGGGAGTTAATGCACAAATAAAGAGATGAAATTGAAAATTACAGGCAGTCTTTTCATATTATTTGCACAATAATGAAATGAAGCGTATCATTGAATCCTCTTAGTGTTTATTTGCTTACTATAAACTGAAAACTTCAACGAAAAATATGAAATAAATATTGTTAATGTATTGTAGTTTTTATAGAAATTATATATATTGTGAATTACGATTCTTTATTAAGAAGAGACAAATATGGAACTCTAGGAAGTATTTTAGGCTGTAAAAACCATGAATATATATATATATATATATATATATATATAACTGTTAGGCCCACTTTTCTGACATTCTGAGGATGTTGGGTTTGTTAAAGTTTCAAAAAAAGATAAATAATGCTTTGAAATATCAATTAAATAGAATATTGTTCCTAGTATGATGAAAATTGTAAACATCATAATATTTTTTTTGTACAACTTTATTTTAAATACATCAACATTTCATAATAATTATCCTTCGCATTCACAAAAAGTTTATACTCACATAAAAAGTTACTTAAAGACCTATTTTTGAAAATATCTATTAAGTTTATAAAATCAACTATACCTTTGGCAAGACACAATCCGCTATTTTGGAGAAATTAAAGGGTAGAAAGACTTTGTAGTTCTTATTTTATTAATATATAGCTAGGTTTTAGACAAAGTGCCATCAATCTGCCTCACATTTTGTATAAAGGCTTATATAATAAACAAAGCATAAGAAGATGAGCCTCAGAATTTGTTATTGACTAAAGATAGTTTTAAAACCAATTCTGATATCTGCGGTAGCTCACTAAGCAGAGTTTTAGACTTTAAAAATCCCTCTGCCTATGACTCTTCATGGATATTGGTGGCATCTGTATTTAAAAAGCATCCCAAAATATCTAACTCTCTTTCAGTAATATACAGAAGACTTTTAAAATATTTTGATAAACGATTTTTTCTTTATGTAATCATGTGATCCTTTAATTGTATTTAATTTATGTTTGTTCAGGATCGATGCTAAAATTTTAAACTAAAATACTTTTTTATTTAGTTTTTACTATACATTATCATCGATTTTTAGGCACTATTTAAGAATTGGCTCCTTTTCCAAGGACTCCTTTATTCACTTTAAAAGTCCATAATTATCATAATATATCTAGAGAGATAAGGCAAGTATGAATACGGTTTTTCTAGTTTAAAATTAAACTTTCTAGCTATATAAAAAAAATATCCGATTAATAGTATGATGATAATTAATTATAATAAGTAGGCCTATATTAGTTTTTTCCGACATGGTCGATGAATTGCATCCGACAGGATATAAATAAGCATACAGCGTGTCCTCATAGTCTATCGAACCTAGGATCTTATCAATGAGGTTGATCAAAAATGACCATCCCCTCTCGGGTATTCGAACCTCCACCCCCAACATTGAGAGTTAACACGCCTTAGCACGCACGGCTATCGCACAAATTAATTAGTCCTACTATTTTTGAGGACGGGGTTGTTGTTAAAGAAGTTAGTTAAAGTTGGTGCATTAAACTTTGAATTCACTTAAGTTCACAACAAATGACAATTCAATGGTACAGATTGGACTAAATGTATTTATTTAGCTATAATGATGTTTTCTTATCCGCACAGATAGAGCTCAATCGAACCATAAGAGCAACAAAAAAACAAGGGCCCGTAAGATCTTATTTTGCAGTATCTCTTTTTGTATATCCATTTTTCTATCTGTTTTATTATGAAGATGTAATCATAGCGAAATCTTTCATCATAAAAATGGGAGGTGAGAAAGAGGTCCCCAAAACCTATTTATCTTTGATCATATAATTTTCTTAATGCACAAACGTGGCTTTCACGTTTGATACTCCTCAACTTTGTATCAACGATACTCACTAGTGTACATGGATCTTGGATGATAGTGATATTAGTAATAAAGTCAAAAAGCTAAAAATATATATATAAAATAACTGTTGATACTCTTAAAACTTCGTCTACAACGATACTAATAGTATTAATGGATCTTGGATGATAACGGTAATAGTAATATAAAAGTCAAAAAGCTAAAATTATATACTAAAAATAGTTGTTGATACTTTGAACTTCGTCTCCAACGATACTCACTAGTATATATGGATCTTGGACGATAACGGTAATAGTAATAAAAATTCAATATACTAAAAATATATAAAAAACTGTTGACAGTCTTAAAACTTCGATGATAATGGTAATAGTAATAAAAGTCAATATTCCAAAAATATATAATAAAAATGACTTTTGGCAATCTTAAAACTTCGTCTCCTATGAAAACTCACAAGTGTACAATGTGATCTCGGACTATAATGATGATAAATATAAAGTAAATAAACTAAAAAAAATAGTAAAAAACTTCGTCTTCTATGAAAACTCACAAAAAGTGACCAATGATCTTGGACTATAACGATGATAAATATAAGAGTCAATAAGCTAAAAAATATGTCATAATAATAACTGTTGACATCTAAAAACTCCTCTCCAACGAAAACTCACAAGTGTACAAATTGATCTTGGACTATAATGACGATACATATAAAAGTCAATAAGCTAAAAATATATATAATAAAAATGACTGTTGACATAAGCTTGATTAAGTATTCTCAGTCAATTTTGTGGCTCATCCTTTTGTCTGTCCACTTTGATGTGTATGTTGTTGACACATGGGGGGAGTCTTTTCTTTGTAGTATGCACATATATACACTTCCAGAGAGCCTCCAATAATGCATGTACACATGCATGAAAAAGAAAGTATGGAAGCATTCATGACTATTGACATTTCATTGGATGGGGGACGGGGGGGGGGGGGGGGTGGAAGAGGGAGTCCCTATGCACTTTACAATTGTCTCAAATATTACTGTATGCGGTATTAACGCCTCAAATCACAAACATCATTCATATGTTGTTTATGGTGCATTTCAGAGAGAGAGAGAGAGAGAGAAATGAAGAACGGAGCATGCAAATGCAATCTCCCAGTGGACCTTGTATGAAGAGTGTGGTGTATCCTTCATCGTAAATCATCACCCCCCACCTTCTTGTTCAAGAATCAACATAAATATGTGTATGGTTCTAGGATATTTGTATAAAACTCTTATGAATGAAGAATTTCTGATTATGCATTTTGTACAAGGAATTATAGATAATAGGAATTTTTATCCGAGACACTTTTGTATAAAATATATTTTTTTAAAAGACAACTCAACAGCTGGGACCAAAAGTCAGAGGTTTCCGTTAAAATATAAATTTTAGTCAAAAGTGGTTAATCAAATATTCTTATTATCAATAATTCCTGCTACAAAAATACGTTTTCAGAAATCTCTTGGGCATAAGTCTTTTATACAAATATTCCAAGAACAATATATGTTACATTATGAAAAATGGTGTTTGTGGATCATCTTTATAATGGAATATGAACTATGAGGGATGATGTGATCCTTCAATAATATCTATATATATATATATATTAAGGTTGTTCTTATTTTTCAAATGTTCGAAATGTTAGCAACATTGTGTATTTCTGTTTCTTGGTGATAAAAGAAGACGACATACAAAGTTTGAACAAAATCGGTCAACATTACGAGGTCGCGCAACGAGGTCAAAGTTTTAAAAATTTAGTAAAAATATAGTTTTCCGCAATTTCTTCAAAATGGGGACGTTACAGACTTCAATAATGAATAATTTAAAGAAAATCTACTTTACTACCAGACGTATGTTTGATGTTTTTTAATAAAACAAAGTTTTCAGTAAAAACAAAGCAAGAAAAGGAGTGAGTATTGTTAGCTTATTTCATAGCTTTTTTGTATCAATTAACTTCACTCGCCTGTAGAAGATGACTTGTTCGCTTCAGAGTAAAATAGTACTTTTAAGTTTAGTAAAACTTTATGATAAATCCAAAAATGACCTTGGTTGCATTCTATCAGTTCAGAATTCAGTACAATCTGAGTTTACATCATATGATTCAGAGCCTGTATTGACCTATAAGAAATCGATTATGAAAAAAATAAATAATAATGTGTTTCTTAGATTTGCGTCAAGGTATCCTCTCAAAATTTTACTTTGTCTCTGACGCATACATAATCCATTATATGCGTCATTTTGTACGCGAAATAGGCTTTTTTAATGTACATATAACTCTCTACTTATTAAATGACATGATTTAGTATACCAAAATATTAAAGCTGGTGTACCAAGCTTTCATTTGATATGTTTGGTGTTCTAAAAATCGCTATACTTGAAGAGAAATAAGCAAATACATTTTTGCACGTACTTTCCCCAAAAAATTGATCCTTTGATATGAGAATTACAATTACCATTGGTAACAGCTGTTAGTGTTACCTGGATAGAAAGAGAAAGAAAAAAGAAGGGAGAGAGTATTTTGCTCACTTCTCTCCCTTCTTTTTTCTTTCTCTTTACTAT
>CP045899.1:22287652-22311556 GCA_013387185.1 Caligus rogercresseyi | reverse complement strand
AGGGCCCATTGGCGGGGGATTTGTAATCCCAAAAACCCCGATTGCGTTCGGGGAACATGAGGGCCCATTGGCGGTGGATTTGTAACCCCAAAACACCCCGATTGTGTTCGGCAGAAACCGAGGGCCCATTGGTGGTGGGTTTGTATGCATTTTGCCCAAGAGTTTTGTATAATCTAATCTTGGGGGGGGGGGGGGGGGGTACGCCAGTCTCAGCCGGGGGTTCTATAACGTTGAAATCCACCGTTAACCCTGCGTAGATTTCAACTCGTGGCGGAACACCCGAGGCTAAGGTGTGCACAACCCTTAAGCCGCGTGTCTTTTCTCCCTAAAAATGTCAGCGGTAGATTCAAACCCCATGGGACCCCAGACAGAGTCCCCATGAATAGGTCCACAAAGTAAAAAATAAACAGCGCGGAAAATGCTTCATACAAAAAGCTTGGTGACAAAATTACCTACGAAAAAAAGAAGAACGACAAAATTACTTCACTACAAAAAAAGCTTGGCGACAAATTTACCCCGACAAAAGACGAACTACAAAATTGACTGACTTTAAAAGAGCAAGTGATATATTTACCCGCGACAAAAAACGGCTATAAAAAGCTCGGTGACAAATTTACTCGCGATGAAAATACTGGACACCCCTAGAATGCCCTAATATATTCTTCCCGGACTCACCCTCTTCGTCCAAACTTCGCTTACATTCGAGAAGTTCACAAGATTGAATTCACATTCAAAGTGAGATTAGCTCATAAGCTATCCCTCAAGTGCTTAAGCCAACATCTATAGAGAAGACTAATATTAAATTAGCGGATGCTACATCCATGAATCCACATCGGCGCTCCGAAGTTTTACTCAAAGGATAAGCCTGCATTCTTGGAGACGGCAGAGTTTGCTGAATTTGTGAGGAATATCGGACTGTTGTCAACATCAACACGCCGCAAAGTTGGACTTTCAAGAGGGTGAGTTAAGGAGGTCAATGTCTAAAGAAAATAGCATGGCTATGGATTTTAGAGAGATTTTGCCTTTTTTTGGAGGAATGGCAAAAGAGTGGTCTTCGGGTGTTCTCGGATGAAACTTTTTTGGCAACAAAAAACACTTCTCTTGCATTGGTGGTATGATCGAGGTATGTTTTGGAGGATTATAATTTCGTCTACGTTCTTCAGATTGTTCCAGTCCGACCCGATCGAGAAACGGTTGGATGGTATCGACAACTGAGCGGAGGGAACTATTTCATCAGTGTCCGACAAATTCTGAGGTGATAAAAAAATTAGAGTTAGTTCCTTGGTGAAATATTCAAGTATGGAATTCTCTAGAGTGAAAGAACTTCTGTCTGGGACCAAGTTTTTGAGAACATGGAGACCAATGGATGCCAAGTGATCTAGAAAGTATTACACCGAAGGAGAATGCAATGCCCTCTACTTTGTTGCTGGTTTCATCACATACTCAATATCCAAAAAATATCGTGCTCATCTGTAAAGTCATCCTTACTTTGAAAGACACTCCTCCTCAAAGTATTATTCGGTGGAGGCGGAATCGGACGAGGAAAAAGTCGAGTTTGGGAGGTCACCAAAAACATGAGCAGAGGTGGATTATCCACTCCATCGGATATGACATTTCTTACCTGTGTTCATGCCTATCGCTCCTTACTTATATCAACTCACTACGACGAGGAAAGTGTGTCTCTTAAGATCTTCAAATCCAAGGTCCACTTTTACACGGAACATTCGTTGAAAAAATGTTTGACAGCACGGAGGTGGTCATCCAGACCATGCTCAACAGCCAATATGAAAAGGGCCTAATGGGCTGGTCATCTTAAAAAAAATAAGTCAAATAATTTTCAATGTCTGCAGTTAAAAATTTTGGTGCTCAATTAAACGACGAGATGTCATGATCAAAGTCGCAAAAGAGCAGCCAACAAATTGAATCTAAGGAAAGAAAAATTGCTAAGCTCCTTTCAAAAGCTTAATTATTTTATTGAACTCTTTTTTGGTGTCCTTTTTATGTATGTATAATGTATGAATAACTATTACTCATATTGGTTCCCCGACTCAATTATTTCATTTACATATAAATTTAAAACCTTCATCAAAGCATTAAAAACAGTCAATTTTATTTAATACTAACATATATACGTTCTATAAGGGAAGAAATAAATGCCCTCATCATGTGCGCGTAAATCTTCTTCCTTTCCATGTGTCTAGTATTCTATGTATACTCGTGGTATTTATTTCGTTGCACGCCTTATCGCACGCTTAACGTCGTATGCTTTTTGTATGTTCCTTTAGCGCCCGCCTTTAATATCCCACTCTTTTTTAGTGTGAGTTTATAAACGATTGCTCTGATTAAGCTTTTTTTAACAACAAAAGTAGAGTAGAACATCGGGCGGGTAGTTCGAAAGAGTTTCATTGGGTCTCATTTTTTCTTTTTGTCAAGCAGATGTCGTTTTGGCATTTAAAAAAATATGACGTCATACCGTTTATTTTCGATCTCATTCATCAACATCCAATTTAATAATTGCATTCACTACTGACTATTTTTTATTATTTTCACAAACGATAATTAATTTTTAAGTGTATTAAGAACTGATTATGATTTTACTATGATTTTACTTCAATGGTTTACATATTATGATTTTAACACTAGAAGGGCGGAAAAATTTACCTACCTAGAAGGACGGAGGTGGTCAATTTGACCACCAAAAATATATGTGTTTTTTGGGGCTTTAATGCTTGTAAAGATTAATTTTGTCAATAATAATATTGTATAATTTTTTTTAAACTTATTTATTTCAATTACAATATAAAAAATATACAAAAAAATGTTAGTACAGAAAAAAATCATAGATCACACGTGGTGCATTTTCTAATTTGGCTTCAACATTTACCACAAACAGGACTTAAAAAAATATTGCAGGAGTTATTAGATTTGTTTTTGCATCCCTTCATTTTAAATAATTGTCGTCCTTTTAGTTTTTTGGGCTTCGGTTCTGAATCAGGGTTTTCGTCCTCAGTTTCATTTGCGCAGCATCCTATTACCTCTTCAGACAATCTTTCTATGAAGAAGTCACGTCGTGAAATTGTATTCGTGTTACACTCTTTGAAAAGTATCCAGCTATTAATTGCTGCCATGTCCAGGATATTGTAAAATACATGCATTGGCCATCGTCTAGATGCAGATCGACATGAGTAAAGTCGAGCCATTTGGTCAAATGTGTCCACACCCGCCTTCATATGGTTATATTAATTGACGACATTTGGCTTCCGTTTGAATGTGTCACTTATCGTTACTTCACGATGAAGAGAGCTCAGCAAGTGGACTTTTTTGTTAGGCTTCGCTTGATACGAGGTCAACGTAACTATTTGGTTTCCTACCATTGTTTTGTAAATTGTAGTACCAAATAGAGGTTCTTTTGACTTGGCACCTATGGCAATTCCCTTCGATTATTCCGAATTGTACCCAACAGGCTTGTATTTTGATCAAGCAGTTTTACTCCTAATGATTTAGAAGTGAAAAAATTGTCCACTGTTACGTTATATCCTTTCTTTGCAAGAGGTTCCATCAATCTCAATACGACATTCTCTCCAACAGAAACTCCACTTTTTCTAAATCCATCTTTACCCGTGTAAAGGACCCCATTTATCAAGTACTTACTCCTGGAGTCGACAGCAAGCCAAAAATTTATTCTGAACTTGTCAGGCTTGTTAGCCATATATTGTAGAGAACTACAGCGAGCTTTGCATGGTAGAAGCTGTTCATCTACTGTGATGTTCCAATCCGGCACATAAGCTTTTTGACAGTTTTCTATAAAGGGGCTCCATACTTCAGAAGCCAATGCAAACTTGTCCGACTTCTTGCGTTCGGCACGTGATGACTTCACATCAAATCGAAGGAAATGCATTATTTCACAAAAACGATCGCGACTCATTGCTTTCCAAAATATGTCGCATCCCCAGTTTTTCCTCCAATGATCTTTCAGATTGAGGTTGCAGCCACCTGTCACACCCCGAGCAAAAATGAGCCCAATCACTATTTCAAGCTCAATCGTACACGTACGCAAATGTCTCAGCATTTTTTCATCAAATAATACACGAAAAGAACCGAGTACTGTTGTACACCATGCACTTGCATAATTTGTTGGACCAGGTCGTACGGTTAAGACGTTTTGCTGTTGAAAGCGACCAATAGTAGGATATTTTTCCTCAGGAGAAATTTTGATCCCTTTTGTACCATCCTTACCCGTAGTTGAAGCACCATTACATTAAATAAAGTAGGTCTTAATTAATGGTGGTCAAAATGACCACCTCCGCCCTTCTAGTAGTGTTTTTTTGTTTCTCGAAAAGTAATGAGCCAATAACATCGAAATTATCAGGGATTATAGTTCTTATACATTTAAGAAAAGTCAAGAAGTTTCAATTTGATTGCTTTAAATGAATCAGAGATATTGAGTCTGAAAGTTGAAAAATGGTCAAAATGACCACCTCCGCCCTTCTAGTGTTAAAATGACGCTTGAGAAAAAAAGGAGAAGAGAAGAGAAAAGCGCCTTTCTATTTGTAGCTATTTTTACTCATTAGAAATGACCATAAAGATATTATCTAAAAATTTGACCTCTTATCAAAAACTGACCAAATGAATCACAACACCGAACTATAAAAAAATGCTTATATTTTCATATTAAACTCTTTGAATAATGCAAAAGGCTTCAGAAAGTGCAATAAGCCCCTAGAGTTATGAAATATTGTATTTAGCCGTAATGATGACAATACTGCTGTTGGTCACTGGCATATCAACCGGTTCTATCGAACATCTTTTACTGTTATGCAAAGAAAAACAATATCTTCTTGCTCCTCCTTTTATTCTTCATATTTTTTGTGTATGAAATGCTTAAGTTAAGGATACCAACTATTGAGCTAGATAATTTTTAATAGGATTTTTAAGGATGATTAATGTCCGAAACCGCATTTTCCAGAGAATTTATCAAAAAGTTGAAATCAGAAAAAATGTAGAGCATCTCTTATAGAATAACAAACGCTTATTTATCGTGTTTTGTAAAAGTTTGCCATGCTTCATTTAAGAAAAATACATAACATATAATCTAGGAGGTGAGGTTTCATGTAGAGTATCGAGCGCGCGAAGTTCCGCAGAGCAATAAAAACAATAGAAATGACAATGTTATTGAATCAATTGTTTATCTACGTCACTAATACGTCACAAGGGTACTTGATATATCATAGAGATATAAAGATATATAGAGATGATTCCCCCAATTGCAGAGAAACAGCGTTCTGTGTTTCTGTGTGTTCAAAATAAACAAAGTAATTTGTACTACGTCATCGTAAGCTGATCATAGAGATAGAATCTCTTACTTTGTTTATTATGAACACACAGAAACAAACAGAACGCTGTTTCTCAGCTATTGAAGAGAATCAGCTCTCTATATCTTTATATCTCTATGGATTATCCCAAAATTCCTACGTATTTATTTACTTAGCTGCATAAACATCAACGCCTCTAGCGGATAAATATAACTAAAGGAAGCCAAGAGATAATAAAAAATAAGAACAAAAGCTCCTGATGCGCCACTCCTCTGAAGCTTTAGCTTTGATGTGGTTGCTGCTTATAATCGCACGCTTAAACGTCGTGAGCTTTATCGCAGCAGGTTTAATTAATGCGTTGCTGACTGTGACTTAAAGCGTTAAAGTAAAGTAGGGCATGCAAGGAAAAAGTAAAAAAAAAAATTGGCCGAAATTTTGGTTATTTTCTTTACGTTAGTTGTCGCTAGTCCATGAAATTACGTCACAATCCTATTTAAAACCGGTTTAAAGGAATATTTTGATGATTTGAAATATATCAAATCACAACAACATTGTGCGAGATTCCAATATAAATAATAAAAGGACTTTGTTATAATTTTCAAATTAGCTCTAGCATTAAAGCGCCCTTACGGACTAAAGAAGAACTAAAACTTGGCCAATCCTTTTAGGAAAAAAAGGAAGAATGTTATGCATGCGCTACTTTACTTTAACGCTTTAACTGTGACAAGAGGAAATAAGAAAAAAAGGAATAGGTGGCAGAAGGCAACTATGTAATAATCAAAATAGATATCATGTAAAATTGAAGTTACTTTACTGGAAATGTGGGCACTTTTCAAGAATATCGACTTAAGGGTTGAGGTGTGTGTATATGTTAAAGTTCCAGATGCAAAAGCTACCATTGTAGGTCAATAAGAGCAAGAAAAGAAGAAAAGAACGAGGCTCCATCATTTGAGTGAATGCCTTCTTTTAAACTGACAAAGAGCCCGTCTTGAATGAAAAAAAGAGATCAGAGGTTCTCTTCATTATGTTTGGTTATTACTGTTGTATTTACATAACCTTCAAAATGCCTTGAATGAGATTGTTGTCGTAATTGAGTCGTACTCTTCGTGGCTCTTCATTGAGCCCAATTTTATATGCACATGCAATACAACAGGAGGTCTTTAAAAAAAGATCCTTGAAGAAATAAAGGGGGAGGGGCTCCAAGAAATAAAACATGGATTGTGCATAATAATAAGAAGCCAAGAAGAAGGCTCTATTCCTCATCAGGGTTGTGGATTGAACGGAAAAAACGAAAGCCGGTTTCGAACGACTAACACTAAACGGATTATAAATGAACGGACGAACGTAATTTATATTGTTGGCGTTCGTTCGTTCAGTTTACATTATGTTCTCTTCATACACATTCACTATAGGAATGATAAGCTATTTTAAACTTTTAAGTTATGGTCAAAATTAGGTTTGATGAAAAAGACTTGCTAAAAAGGTAGCGAAACCCAATCGGGTCTCACGACCAGCTTATCTTATTGGATACGATCGAAAAACCATTTATGGGGAAAACTGAATACGATATCTCGTAGATATTTTTTCACTAAATCCAAATCTAGCCTTATCATTGCCACAATATTTACTGCTACTGAGGTACTTGCAAACTTTAAAAGTTGAAACCATTGACGAAGGAATAGCATTATCTTTTAACTATAATTAATAATGTAATCCTGATTTTTTTATGTATTTTTTATTTTTGGTTAAAAAATTTTTAATCATATTGCTACATCAATACAGTGTAATTATTTTTTTGCCTATATGGCCGATAGAATTGCATCCGATAGGATATAAATAAGCATTATAGCGTTAAATTAGTCCATCCAATCTAGGATCTTATCAATGAGGTAGACCAATATGACCATCCCCTCTCGGGATTCGAACCTGCGCCTCACATTAAGAGTTGTAAAATGCACTTTATAAAAATTAAATAAGTTCATAAAAAATGATCCTCATTATATATAATATATATAAATATATATCTATATATATATATATTATATAATATATATAGGGGAGACGTTTGACTTGGGGGGCAGCATTCAATTTGCCCGAATTTTAACAAGAACTGTTAAATCGGTGAAAAAATAATCGAGTGAAGAAAGCTATGTAAATTAAGATATTCTTGAAAGTAATTTCCTACTATCTTACATTATATTTTATTTTGTTACACTTCAGAATCTGGTTCCTTTAGTAATTTCATTTTTTTCTTCAACTGAAATGCCCGAATTCCTCACTAATTTGCCCGAATTTGAGAACTCACCGAATTTTGGGGGGACAGTTGCCCCCCTTGCCCCCTGTTTCCTACGCCTATGTATATATATATATATGTGTGTTATATATATATGTATATATATATATTATCAGACTTGTTGGTTTATCGTTCAGTTGTTATCGTTCGCGAACGACGAAGAGCAATGAAAATTCCTTATCGTCGTTTTTTGCGCCAAAAAAATGACAAAGATTTTTCATTGTCTTGAAAATATTTATTTTCCAAAAAAACGTTATCACTCTTTTCCAGAATGAAGAACGACAAACGAACGATGAACGACGAACGATTCAATTTAAAAATGACGATGAACAAAGAACTACAACTTTGGCGAACGACAAACGAAAGACATTTTTTCGAAAACGTCATCAAGTCCGATATATATTATATAGCCAAAAAATACAATTTTCAGCTTTTAAAACTCATTGCCCTCTTGTCAGGAACGATAGAATCTCGACGACGGATCTCACATACCTAGTTGTATTTCTAGGGTGAAATACTAATTTTGCACCAATTTTGTTTTATTCTTCTACTAATAGCTGCCAAAATACATTCAGAGTGTTGAAACAGCCCTGTAATATAGAAGTATATGCACTTTGAAATAGATTCAATATTAAATAATTGCTATTTGTAACAAACACTAAAAAATTGAACGGCTGAACAGATTTTTAATCGAACGGGTGAACGGAGGAATGAACGCCCACATGCCTGCTACTCATGAAGCTTCATTTATACGATTAACCTCGTAGGAGTGAACATAAAAAACTCTTGTTTTATATATTCGAAGTCTGCTCCATGGATGTACATGCAGTAGTGGGTATCAAAGGAAATAAAAGCTTATATATCAAGATATCAAGGGGTTAAACCAAAGGCACAATGTTTTGTATAAGAATAATAGAAAAATGGAAATACAGTAATCATTTTTCATATATTGGAGATAACTTTTTCATAAATAAAATTTTCTTAAAAAAACTAAAACCTTTTATCTTCTACATTAAAAATGTTATGACAAAAAATTGACTTATAATTTGTGAAGTATTGATTGATTGAAAGAAAAAGCGAGGGTATTATAAAAAGCAGAGTGTAGTATGCACCAAAGTATCTATGCAATGGCGAAAGGGATCGCGATAGCCGTGTGCACTAAGGCGTGTTCAACTCTCAATGTTGGGGGGCAAGTTCGAATCCTCCCGAGAGGGGATGGTCATTTTTGGTCTACCTCATTGATAAGATCCTAGGTTGGATAGACTAATTTTAATGCTGTAAGGATTATTTATATCCTGTCGGAAGCTGCAATTCTATCGAACCAAATAGGCAAAAAAATGCCGCTGTTGAGGAGTGAACATCAGGCATTCAGAGAGAAGGTATTCATCCTAAAAATACTAAATATCCATCTAAAAGGATCTACATCCATGTTGTGTCTAATCCTTTAAATACCACCAATGAATAATAATTGAATAAAACAACAGCTCATATTCAAGGAAAAATAAATGTTTATTTTGTTAGTTAACATCTGCGATAAATATATCATCACTATGACTATTAGACACATAATGAAAGAAAATTGATATATAAAATGAGAGAAATATGTTAATTGGCGAGGTTTTTGAGATCATTATTTTGGTCAGCCTTACATATGCCACTACGGGTCGGAGTTTATCAGTTTTATTATATGACTGAGCGTGTTAATGTGGCAAGGATTTCAATTTCTCTTAAAAGAATCCAGGTATTGCGATCAATCCTTTTCCTTAGATACAACTTTTAGCGGGCAAACAGGCTTGAACCCTCGACTTTGTTTCCCTTGATACCCACTACTCTACATATGTACATCATACACCTATATTGAAAATTACAATGTTCATTGTCTTATGTTCTATTATTATACTTATATGTATCGTTCTCTTCTTATTTTTATTATTATCATTAACAGCCAACCCTTTGGATATAATTACTACGGAAAGCCTTCAGTCCGGCCCCTCAAAAGCAAGGAGAAGGTAAGCCTTGAATGAATCAAGGTCTGACTAAAAAAGGCCCTAGGAAAAGAAGATAAGAAAATGTCATTTTTGTTAAATAATCAATATTTATTTTGTTAATTAATATTTGGTTTCCCTGCACGAATCTAAGAATTTCAATGTCCATAAAAGAAGGGATAACAGCGCTTCATGGAAGACATCTTAAGTGGCGAAATATATTCAAATATATTCGATGAAACAATGAAAAAAAGAGGAGGCAAAGTTTGATATCCCTGAGTAGAAAATGAATGAGAGAATTGAGGGGGAAAATATTTTATGAATCATAACTAACATTTATTGTAGAATTCCTTTTCTATTCAAATAGTAATTTGTTTCATTCAGCAGCTATTGTAATTCGCTATACGTTATCGAAGAACTCTTCAAGTCCGGCAATCTTTCTTCTCTATTGAGTGTCCAGTAGTTATTTAATGGAATGGAGGTATCCGCGAGGATATGTATCATAGCATGCAAGATAGGATATTCGTCCCACCAGTTGATTGATATTTACCTTAAAACCGGCTTCTACACATTAAGAGTGAATCAGGCTTCAACTGAGCATTTGTCTCTGGACATTGAACATCGTCATAAATAATTTAGGATCTATCAGATGACAAATCTTCTTTATATACAACTTCATATTGCTGTAAATCAAATTAAATCTACTTAAAGACAAACATATCCCATTTGTACTTGATAAATGTGAGTGATAAATTTTTAACTGAGTTTAGGAACAGCTTTAGCATTAAGTTATAAGTGGTCATGATCAACTCTTGCTAGTCTTGACAATGAATATCTATATGGCTTACGTATATTTCATATTCTCATGGCCTATCGTGTTTATTTCTTGGGTTACCACAAGTTGAGTTCTGACCATCTGTATCGTTTATGACAAGTTGATTTTTTTGCTTATTTGGTGTAATGATATATATATATATATATATATTAACGTACAGATGAGTGGTCCGGTTTGCTGTTTTTATAAATAAAAACCTTAAAGCATCTTTTATTATATTAATAAATTTTCTCACCTGTGAAAAAACAAGGTTTTTTTAAAGTTATTCAGAAACAATATCAATTTATATAGAGAAAAAGGAGAAACGTAGAGATATGACCAGTGGACGTCATCTTAAGTAATTAAATCACTATGTACATCTCCATCTATGTTAGTCGGTCCTTGTATATAATCTTATAGTTATCTATACAATTGCTATAAAATCCTTCCTTCCAGGTGGTCCAACAAATGAGGACAGCCTCAAGGTCAAGACCTTGGAGAAACCTGAGGCGGAAAGGCGCCCCAATCCCCTGAACTCAACACAGGACCGTACGGTGAGAATTTAGTATAAACTAATATAGTATTTTCAAAGTAAATAATTTCATATTAGTATTTCTTAGGGAGTTTTTCATTATTGTTGTATGATAATGTTAAAATATCGTACTTATATATGTGAGGAGGCTTAAATTACGTTGGATAAAGCTATTGTGCGGTTGTGACACCATAATTGTCTCAATATGTGATGTAGAATTAGTAGGGAATTAAGAGCTGGAATAAGGAATGGATGTATATTTTTTAACGTGAAGGTTCAAAGAAGGGGGAATAATCAAAAAACAGTTGCCATTATGCAAAAAACCTCATTTCCTAAACTAGGTGTACGCAACGTGATTGTGAGGGCACGCGGGATTATTAAAAAATCAAATTACAAAGTATGGTGTGAATTTAATACAAGTAAAAAGCTACTTGCCGATCAGTCCCAGCGTTTACACAAATATTTAGCCATAGCCAAGAGAAACAGAGTTGCGACACTCCGAATAGACCCTGTGCTAAAAAAAATAACTATATTTCAAATGCTACAACAATTTTCAAGCACTGTCTAATAGCTAGCAAGCTATGAGCTTTTTTGAACTTAATATTCATTTATGTTTTTTTATTACGTAACTGCCCTGATTTATTTTATTTCTTAGGTTCTTTGTATGTTTTTAGTGTATTTTTAAACTGTATTCTTCTTTGCAGTAAACAGAATAAAAAATTAGCATAAAAAAGCTAGAACCCAGGGTACTTCGTGAGCTTTGAAGGTAGCTTACAAAGAGTTCAGAAGATAAGATTTTAAAATTTGTAGTCTTTTGGAATACGTTAGTTTGATGGACATCCAAAGATTGTTGAGCTTTGAACACTAATGCCAGAAACGACCAAACGATTTATGAAAGCAGCGAACTAGCGGTGGGCACTCATTCACTTACATGAAAGCACATCCAGCAGTTAAAAGAAAGTTCATTCATCCAAGTGTATGAGCGTTTATTCTCAACCATAAGTGTTGATTTGTGTTGTTTAGTCTTACGATTCTAATGTGGTCGAATCTGCCTCATCAAAAGGGGGCTTTTAAGCACAAGTTTAAAACTCTAGTGCTATTGCTGAATAAACTGTTGTTATTACTCCGCGAAGGAGGTATTGTTTTCACTGGTGTTGGTTTGTTGGTTTGTCAGCAGGATAACTCAAAAGTGCGGAACGATTCGGATGAAATTTTGTGGAGTTGTTGAAAATGCCAAAGGAACAAGTGATTAAATTTTGGCATCTCTGAGTGCAGAATTAAGATGCCAAATGAGCTAAATACTAAACTAATATTTAAGTTAGCCTACTCTTCCAATAGATGTCGCTGTGCTGTGAAATCGGGTGCCGGGAGCGTCTTCTTCTCGGAATTTCCGTCGAGGGGAACCCCCCCCGTCCCTCTACGCCGCCCAGTCGTGAAAAATTCGCCTCGGAAGGCTATAAGGACCCCGTGACGGCGGAGGTTTGCACTCTCGAGTGTATATATTTTAATTGATTTTTAACCATGGATAAGTGACACGGATTTCAAGCAAAATCAAAGAATAATCCAGCTGCGTCACAAAAAAATATAAGTTAACTTAGATAGTAAATGTTAAACGATAATGCTAACGTGAAGCTTTACTTCATATATAAATAACAACGCTTTCAGTTGTGCCCCTACCATGCCAATCATCCTCCAAAATACTAATTGTTTCTTCAGCGTGAGCTTCTGAGCTTACATCCATATTATACTTAAATACAGAAAGAGTCTCTTCTCGTGGGTCTCTATCAATAGCATTTATAGATTCATTGAATCGAATAGTCCAATATCACTTTTAATATCATTTATAAAAATACGGTTCAATTACAGGGAAATATAAATGTGTATTTTGTTTCATTATATCTGAAATAAATGGATCATATCTCTGACTATAAGACCAGAAAAAAGAAAAATGAAGTTACCAACTGAGCAAACTATGTTTATGATGAGTTTGTGGAAGCATGTTATCCATAGGCTTATATAACCATATACATCATGGATAAGGATTAAGACAGTCTACTCAGGTTGCAATTAATCGCGTTAACCATATATTTGTAAGTATTTACAAACTTCAATATATTTTATTGAACTGCATAAGAAGATGTACTCAAATGAGTAAAACATATGTTTTTAAGGGGGAATGGGGATTACTGTTCTTATAAATTAATTGCAATTGGTTGAGACCTCATTGCCTGCAAATATATATATATATACATATATATATATATATATATATATATATATATATATATATATATATATATATATATATATATATATATATATAATTATATATATATATAGATCTATATATATATATATATAATATATATATATATATATATTTGCATGCACATTGCTTGAGCGAACGCTAAATATTTCTTATCAATGTTTCATAGTTAGTTAATCGTACATACTTTTAGTGCACCAAATTGCGTCCAGTGACCCATAATAGTATGCCAACGATTTTCATAACTCATTAAACTTCTAGTCACAGGCATGTCTGAAAATATAGTGCTCTGTGTTTCTTGCTTGCACTACATCCAATCATTGGCTACATTCAACCTTCAAACCCCAAGAATCATAAAAAGTCTTTACTTTCCCTTAATTGTCAAATTTTAATATGTATGTGTATCATAATAACTGGATACTCAACAGAGAAAGAAAAAATCAACTCCACTTAAAGATCTCTTAAATGACTATGATGGCTGCCCCATCTTGGTCATCAAACAATGAATTAGTCTTGGGAGTAATAAAAAGAAATAACTTCCTACAAATAATATCTAATGTTGTCGTCAGGCTATGTTTTCTTTCAACGAAATTTAGTTCATTAGAACGACGTCACTGGGTTTATACGTTTGTCATTTATTCATGTTTCTATTCCTTCAGACTTAGGTGCCATTTCATGGTACTTTTGTTTATATTTATTTTTTATTGGCAATGAGACTATACCACAAATATCATAAAAAGTACTTACTTAAAGTACTTACTTTCTCCATATCAAGAGCCAAATAAGGCAAACGTCCGCAAAGATGCATCCATCCAAATAAGTTCATGCCCAATCATGGGTGAGTGCTTTGAGCGCCATAAAAATGCAAGTTCCCACTTAGGTAGAATATACATGCATGTAGACATTATTTTTTGCTTGTAAGGACTTCAAAGTCAACCTCAATATAACCCCATAATTATCGAGTCAGAGCCTCATGGAACCTCCCTCTCAATCGCGTTGCAAAAAAAAAATAGGTATGAAGTTCTATAATTAACGCCCTTTTTGCGCTCAATTGAACATAGGGTGGCACAAGTCAAATGGGTATTAGATTATGGCGTAAAACGTGCGGAAGAGACATGAGCAACGAATTAACTTTTTATTTTAAATTGTCAATATGTGAGTGCCTTGGTAGGGGGTTAATTTAAAAATTAAAGCGTTCAAGGAAAATATTGCCATCGACGAAAATGGAAGCAAAAAAAGAATGTTGATCAAAAAGTTGGTTATGTTCGCAAGAAAGATGTCGCTCATCATGAAATGACGTCACCAAGCTATGTCAAGCCTGTTTAAAGGCTTAGCTTTTCTATTGGCATATAAATCACTGCTACAACCATCCAAATAGATTTCAAAAAAATCAGTTTTCCGCGTAAAGGAGTATTAAGCGCAAGGTCACTCAGAAAGGTGTTTATCTTTGATAAGATGACCTTGTTTAGTGTGGCCTTTTTAAAAAGGAATCTCTTGAGTTACATGAATATGAAAGATATTTCTTATATCATCATGAAATTCATTTTTCAACTTTTGGGAATGTATATTGGGTGTTCCATGTACTTCTTTGACCTCAGGTGAATTGGGGTTAGGCCGGGATGTGAGGAATTGTTGTTATATAAGTGTATGTATATCAAATTACTCTTAAGTCTCTAGGTGATATTGGATCTCCACCTATAGATAATGTATAACATGTAATACAAGTAATGATATATAATAAATAATTAACATTAATTTATCGAAAATATTATTTTTTGAACATATCCCGAAGGAGTGTTCATTAATCAAACAATCAGAATTAATAATACCTTAAAAGTTTGGTTAAGAGAATATGCATAGAATATATAATGCAATGCAAAGGTTGATGACACAATAACTCGCTGGTATTAACATCTCCTAAGTTGCACTGTTTTAGCCAAACTAGATGGCGAGTGTGCAACAGCAATACCAACAAGAGGATGTCCACAAGGAGGGACTCTCTCTACTTTAGCTGAAATTTGTCTATCAAGAAGCGGTCAACCAACCTGAGTCAATTCATAGGATCACATATGTAGATAATTTAGCACTATGCGCTAAAGGTCTGGATTGCTAAACTCTAATGCTTCTTATGCAAGAAAATCTAAAAAAAACGTGCATGTTGAGCTGAAAGTAGTGATACTATCTTCAGTGGCAATAAATACAAGTTTATGTTGCTTGTGAAAAAAAAGGAAAAACCCAAATAATCACTCTTCATATGAATGGTACAGAGAACGAAAAACTTAAAATTTAAAGTATCTCGGAGTTGTATTTGATGATAAATTGATTAATGGAAGGAAGTCATGAAATATGTTGTTTCTAAAGCGAAAAAGTCTTTTTTCCCTCAAGGCGTTCATTGGTCTTGATTGGGGACTTTTTAGACCAAATGGATTTATGAGACTTATATCCGCTATTGCCCTTATATGTTATGGAACATCCCTGTATAACAAGAATATACACGAAATTAGACAATCCACTCAAATACATCTAAAATTCCTTGATACTACCACAGAGAAATATAAATCCCGCACCAAATTGTGGTCCACTGGCTTGGTCACATAGTTCAGCGTATAAGGTGCAAATGTATGGATCCTAAATGACTTAATCGGGTATACCAACGGTTCCAGAATAAATGATAGTACAGGCGCCGGTTATTTATTTTCTACATATTGAAACCACGTAGAGATAATGTTAATTTTTAATATATTGCTTTTGTAAGCAATGTTTTAAACTTTCAAGAAAACGGAAAATAATGTTAGAAACCTTTTCAATTAAGACCATCCATTTTAAAACAAAGATTTGAATGTAAAACATGCTTGTTAGGTTTTTATTTATTTATCAGCTTTGTAAAAAAGGATTTATGGTAAGATTTACGTAGTGTATTCATTCTGTCTTGTGAATTATTATATTTTTATATAACTTTGATATTATTTGAAATCCATGATTTGTATTTTTATCCATGATTTTAATTATATCAATATAAACTTATATTCAAGGTTACCTCCAAATTAGATCTTAAATTGACCTTGCATGACCCTTAACCCATGCTGAGTAAGGAACTAGATAACATCAAATCAATCTACGGCTTTATTTGAACAAACATAACTTCATCCGTCTGCTACCCACAGTCTTCCGGAGTAGAGCCTTCAAAACATTTATTTGGAGTTTAGGACGGTGGTTTTTTTTGCTATTTTTAGAACACACACAAAAAAACTTTTTATCTAATTCACGATTAGAGAAAGATCTTGAGGAAGTGTATTTGAAAAATTATCTAATATATCATTGAGGGCAAACGCATATCTCCATAGTTCATATTCTGCGTGGGCTTAATCGGCGACATATATTTCTTATACTCTAGGGAACATTTACTTAATAAGTATTTTATTAATATGGTTAATTCCAAATCCCGTCTCTTGGAAATATTTAAAAAAAATACAAACAAATTCTCAATATTCCGTTTTTGTTAGCATGACTATTATACATGGCTAGAGACTCTGCGAAGAGGACGACAAAACGTCGATCTTTGATTACTCTCCTACAAAACAAAAAATGATGGCTCTCGAGGAAGAAGTCAAAGAAAAAGGTATCATATTGTTAAAATATACCAATGCTTATGTATGTACTATTTTTTCATAATAAAGATCATAGCTCCTAGATAGATTTTCTACTTCCTGATATTAGGTTTAGTCAATTGGGGAACTCAACAAATAATATTCCTTTGTCTTAGCGGCTATAGTTCTTTAAAAGATCGTGTCTACTTTGTTGCTACTTTCTTAGACTATTCTAGGGCATTTGCTTGTCTCAGCTCCCCAGATCCATTCCAGACTCTCCTCATGTGACCACTGACAGGTCAGTTGACCTTATGAGGGCCTTCTTAGACAACCTTCTTATTTTAGGGTCTAGGATAGTAAAACAAAATGCCGTCTTCATTACGTTTCCATGACCTCTTGAGTTGGCCAAGGAACTCAGATGGAGGAGGCAGGCAGGAAGTGGTTTGAGATCAACTGTTTATTTCAATAACAAAAATAAGTATTTGTGGATACAAGAAAGTATTCTTGCAGTCCATTAAGGAATAACAATAATAATAGTGGAGGATCCCTGCAGAAAGAAGGTTTTAATATAGAGATATGAAGATATAGAGAGCTTATTCCCTTTAGTAGCAGAGAAACATCGTCGTTCAGCTGTCGCCTGTGCCCAATATAAATAAAGTATTACGTCATCATACGTTGATCATAGAAAGATTCGTTTATATTGAACACAATGACGTATTTCTCTGAAGATCCAATAAGCTCTCTATGTCTTTATATCTCTATGTTTTTAATCCATCCAACTTCAGGGAGAAGAAGGGTCAATGAGTTTCTCTGAACTCTTATAATCTCGGAGTTGGCCAATGAGCTCTAAATCAGTTTAACATCGATCAAAGCATTCCCGCCTTCTGTCCTATGTACATATTCTTAAAATATTGAACCGTTAGACATTTATTTCCTCTAAAAAATAGTCGTCGTCATCCTAAGTAATTCTGCCCACATTCACTTATCTATATGTGTACCTATTTGAACATGTTTGACCTCAATATTTGAGTACAAATAGTCAAATTTTACTAATATTCCCCCCTTCCGCCTTACCAAAGACAAACCTTAATGTCTGATTCTTTCAACACCTCGTTTGGAAACAAGGGTCAATGAAATAACAGCCGCTTCTTCCATGTTTGAAGGGCCCAAAATATGTATACCTATGACGAATATAGTTATGACGTCATAAGTATATACATTTAAAAAATGCTTTACATATGTATATAAAGCCTCAATGGTAGATACATCAAACAGAATCATATAAGTACTATTACTACAATATAATCATATTCATCGAGATAAGGTTGCACCTGGGCTTCAGAGATTTAATTTTAATTATAAAGTTTATTCATCTTTATATCAATACAGTCTCTTTAAAAAACTATGATGATGTTTATAATTTTTTTATTACAAACTTGAACTTGTGGCTTTAAATATTAATCTTATAGATATTTATTTAAATTTTTAGCTGTGTTTTTATTTTAACTACAATCAATATATTTCATTATTTAAAAAAATGAAAATGCTTCGGACAAAACATCACGTTATACTTCAAAGTGATAAATATCAACAAGTCATAGAGTTCTAAAGTTTTTATGTATATTTTAAATATGACCCTGTAGAGGGTCTTGCAAAGCGTGACAAAAATGTCCCACTAAGTCCACTCTATAGTTCCATACCGAACTAGTGACATTCTGATGTTTTAAAGTATTATTATATATCATATAATAATGCAGACGTAAAAACCTTTGTTAAGACTAAGAGCTGTTTTATTTTTGCCTATTTAGTTCAAGAGTAGCAATATTCAATCGGGTATGAATAAGATTTGTAGCATTGGTCCATGTAACATCGGATCTCTTTCAGTGAGGTTTGTTTCACTCTCTAGATTTGAACGACCCATCTCAATTTTGAGTAATTATATCACTTCTACTGAGCTACGGTGCTCCTTGAAGGGTTATGTTTTAATATCTTAGGCTTTGCAAAAACATTGATTAGAAAAAAGATGAAAGTCCTTCTAATAATCATAGACGGAATTTTTTTTTTGGTAATAACACTAAATAAGACTCAATAAAATCACGAAACTTGAAATTGAGACTCAAATAAAATGAGGAGTATTATTATGAATTATGCAAGATATAGGAATTAATTAACTCATTAATGATATTAAATCACTTTCCTTGAATTATATTTCAATTTTAAAACAATTTATTATGACTTCCAACCCCAGGTCATTCTTCTTTTTTATTTAAAAAAATATAGTTTATTAATCGTTCATCCAGCCTTTAGACAAGCTTATCAAGGAATGAAACAAATAAACAAACAAGTTAAAATAGTTACCGTCCCACTCAAGGCTTACCCATAAAGGATGAAGTAAGGAAGGACCCTTAACGGTGGTTCATTGATATTCAATAAAAGCTCTGTTTTTTTGTTCTTGTTGTTTAGAATGCTACACGTCTTTGTACGTAGTAACCAAGAAACAATGCCTCCATCTCAGTGAGGCGGTGGATGTTCACGGGGCTCATGTTACAAATGGTTAATGGGAGGACTCCATATTTGACTGATGATGAGAGAGAGCACCCTAAAAGGATGGGGTCTTCACTCTTCCTGCCTCATAAATACAAGACTTACAAGGGATAAATGGATGTTATAGACAGCTTTAGACCCAAATGAACCTTAAGGACTCCTAAAAGTATGTAATGAAATCCTTTGACCAATATGCGAGAAGGCTATTTATTTGTCCTTGGGAAAAGGTTGCGTGATAATGAGTATATGTAATGTTACTTATACAAAGGTTGCCATGAAAAAACGAGAAAAAATAATACTATATAAATTTATGTGTTGTTCATCGACCTCTATTATCACTATTAATCAACAGAGAAGAAAAAACTAAAGTTCGACATGAAGAGTTTCCTTGGTGACGTATAGCAATCCAAAATATTGGTGAAATGTGATTTAATAGTCCTGTGAATGGAATATAGGAAATCCTTTAATAAATTCTAGTGATGCTAACACCTTTTGTTATTACCTCCGCCGAAGGAGGTATTGTTTTTACTGGCGTTTGTTTGTTGGTTGGTTGGTTTGTCAGCAGGATAACTCAAAAAGTACCGAACGGATTCGGATGAAACGTTGTGGAGTTGTTGGAAATGCCAAAAGGAACAAGTGATTAAATTTTGGCATCTCTGAGTGCTTCTTTAAGATGCCAATGAGCTAAATACTAATAAATATTTCAAGTTAGCCTACTCTGCCAATAGACGTCGCTGTGCTGTGAAATTGGGCGCCGGAGCGTCTTCCTCTCGAAATTTTCTCGAGGGGAACCCTCTCCCGTCCCTCTACGCCGCCCCAGTCGTGAAAAATCCACCTCGGAAGGCTCATAAGGACCCGTGACGGCGGAGGTTTACACTCTCTGAGTGTATACTTGCCTCTAGTTTGTTACTATATTCATAAATTATTGGCTTAAATGTATAACGAAAATACATCAAGAAAGAAAAATGAATTTGTGACCGATATCATTTCGGAGATTTAGTATACAAAAATCCCATATAAAAGCTTTAAGATGATATCATATGTTTACAAAATAGCAATATAAATACACTTATTTGTACTAATCTACTAAAATGAGTTAATGGAATAAAATAATTTTTTTGAACGATGTGACTTTTTTTAACGAATGCGGTTATCGATTGTTGTGGTAATTAAAAACCACCCTTCAAACGATTAGACTTGTGGCTGATATCGTATGTATGCAAAATGAATGAATAAAAAGTGTTTTTTTTATTTCTTATGTTATCTGTATGTTTTTAGTGTATTTTTTTAATCTGTATTCTTTTTTGCAGTAACAGAATAAAATCATTTTAACCATGAAAACAAAAGTGCTTTATTGAGTAATTGTTTCAAATGATTCAAAGTAGAACATAAATTATTTTGAAATTGACCAAAATAATATATTTTTCGGATTAATATACTGAGTTTTTTTTTTTTTTTACAAAAAACGATCACTGATTAGACCTTAGTTTCAAAGAATAAAATAATCATAAAGTGACTATTCGATCAATTTGTAGTTATGAAGTTGAGAAGAAAAAAACCGTGAAGATGAATGTACCTTTAGAAATGAAGAGTAGTTATCTTGTATGGATATATATATATATATATATATCAAGTTAGGGTTTAAAATGTGCATGTAGATGAAATATAATGGGTGGAGACGCAGTAGGTACACACTTACTTCCCTTCATGGTACGAGAAAACGGTCTAAAACAAGTTATTGAAAGGAACTTTTTTTTGTCTATTCATTTATACTGTATATCTTAAATATGACAAATACATCAAAACAAATATTATACAACATATTACATAATCCCTATTACCGTTAATAATAATAATGCAATTAAGTATTTTTTTATAAATCAAAACATAGATGAGGTAAAGAAAAGGAAGTTTTTATATTAACCTATATATACAATCTCTTTGAAGTAATCAGTTTTGGTGTTGGGGGAAGAGATCAGGAAATATTTTATGACTCACCCAAGCTAGTTTATCTCTATTCTACTATCGAGGAGATTGTCGAAGATGATTTTTCTAAAGGCTTTTGTAAAAAAAATCAATGAGCATTATAGTTTAAAATAACAGTTCAATAGAAAATAACTTTAATAAAATGATGGAATAATTTATTAATTCCCTTTAAGGCATATGAATATATATTCTTATAATCTGGACTGATATTAGGGAAACTCTTCAAAAAAAGGACTTAATGTATGATAATGAGACCTTCTATTGTTTCAATCAATGTAAAAAAATATCTTATTTTATAATTATCTTGACAGATGAAGTATATTTTTGACAAGATGTCAAGAAAATAATATAAAATCTGGAGCCAATTTCCTTAATTATTCATTTTCCCACAAAATATAGTTTTAAAGTTCATTTCTCTTATTATATAAGTTTGATCTTCGTTGGGACAAACAATCATTGATACCCCCGAATGTTCAAACACACAAAGATATGAGGGCTGCTGGTTGGGGGGTTGAAAGATCCATTTTTTATTTGTTTACAAGTCCCCTCCCCCACCCACAAGCTATATGCCATCCAAGGAGGCAACCCACTTGGAGAAAAACAAGGTTTTGTTGTACCTTCAAACAGCATATGGCGTATCTTGTACATACATACATCTCTTACATATAACTGTTTTATATAGTTTTAGTATGAGATACACAAAAGTCTCTTAGTAAATTATGATCAATGCTAGATCTATAATTGACATTTGGTAGATCGGTACTTACGCAGTTTATTGATTCTTCCGATACATATCCTTTCACTTCAGACAAACTAAGAACCACCTCTATGAATTAAATGAGTTATATCAATCAGTAGATTGAAATTGATATCGAAATCTTTATCTTACAACACCCTTTATATGAAATTTCTTGCAAATGTTTTTTATCATATCAGAATCATAATTTCGTGAATTGAATTCCTTGTTTTTTATAATGTATAACAGATACATTTCATCAATATAAAGCAAGGAAATATTTGATGAAAATAATCTTATACACATTTATATTCTTATACCTAAGTTTTATAATAGTACATATTATTCTTTTGTTAAGGAGGACAATTTATAATCTTATTCACATTTATATTCTTATAAGTTTTATAATATTATATATTATTTTTTTGTTAAGGAGGACCATTTATATATGATATATAAATTAAAATAATAATCAACAAATTTTATAATCTGATAAAAATGTCCAATTATAATATAGCAAAATAATATATTTCAGTTTGCCTAAAAGAATACATACATGTCATTCATAACTTCATTGTTTGATAAGGTTTTTTTACTCACAAGGGTTATTACGCAAGAGTAGTAGGCAGTAAAGGTCAGCTGGTTTGGTATATATATATATAGTTTATTTATATGATATGTATAATTTATTAGTTCGTTCAGAAAAACACAATTATAATGTAGTTCATATACTTTAAAATATGCTTTATATATATATATATATTTATATATATATATATATATATTTATTTATATATATATAGCATGAAGCTTGGCCTATCGTATACCATAAAAACTCCATTAAGGTTTGTATATGTAAATAAATTATAAATGTATAAAGCACAGTTACAAAAAAGCATAGATACATTAAAGTTTAGAACACAACGACTGCATGAAGTATTTGATAGACTTCAAATATTTGAGTTCCTTCCTTAAATGGCTAATCATTTTTTATTTTTTATCGTTAAATATGGCAATTATAATTTTTTTAATTTTAAGTTGTTTTGAGAAATATAAACATCCGTAACATGGATAGCAGTCGCAGACCTCTTTCTCGACGTGATTGGTTAAAATAAAATTGAGAGGGAAAAATAGTTTAAAAAAATAGTTGTCATTATGAAATAGGTATCATTTCATTGCTACTCCCAGCTGTTGAAGAGTGAACATTGACACAGAGATAAAAATCCTTATGATCATTAATTATATTTTTCGTATGAGCTTTAATACATGTTATTTACAATCCTATCAATAATAATGAATAAAGTAACTCCTTTTATCTTCAACAAATAAGAATGTAATAAATTTTAGTATCTGTCTCATCATTCTACTATAAGACAGAGAAAAAGAATGGGAACTCTGTTACCAACTGAAAATTATGTTATTTAATACTGTAATATTTATATGAGTTTCATTTGAAACATTAGCTTTAGGTTTATGTATTATGTTCATTCAATAAGAATAAGCTGTGAAAATATATTTATCATACTTTATCCGTAAAAATATATATCTCTGAAGGTCTCTTCTTTGAGTATAATTTTTTTGTCTATATGGTTCGATAGAGTTGCATCCGACAGGATATAAATAAGCAAAATATTATTAATTAAAACCAACCACTGCTTCATTCTCTTCATTAAAAAATATATAAAGGTCTTTATTTCAATTGTAACAGGAGATACAAAGTAAAAAGGCAGTGGAATTGTGTATAAAAGTAATACATAAATAAACATTATAGTTAAAAAATTAAACTACCTACCAAAAGACCGAGCTACAATAAGGGACATATCAAAGTGTTAAAAAGTTTCACAATATA
>CP045899.1:22260845-22287552 GCA_013387185.1 Caligus rogercresseyi | reverse complement strand
GCCGACTACAATTGTACATACAAACATTATACACTAAGGTAAAAGACACACCCACAAAATGGTATCTGTGTTTAACCAGAGCTGTATAAAAAAAACTAAAAATAGCCCTAACATATAGTTTCTTTTCCTTTCCGGCCATTACAAAAAAAAATAATGCGAGAAAACGGCTACATTCAATTGGAAGCACCAACCCTTCATCTTTTTTTTTGCTTCAATGAGTTTCAAATGAGGCTGTTGAACGAATTCTAAATAAATGTTGCTTTTGGCCGTGCTTTTTTTACATGTACACCAACTGATTATATTATTTCTGATGAAATAGTAAGAAATGCAATCAAAAAAAGGAAGAGCGACACAGTTTCTACCTTTGATTTCTTGTTATTGATTTGTTTCATATTTTTCCATTTTAGGTAGAGGAAAAAAAGTTTATATCAACTAAAAAAATCAGGACGGAAAAAAAGACTTGTTTAAGTCATTCTATTTCAAATAACGTGTGCAGTTTGGGATCCCCGGAGACGTTTCAGAGATTGTTCATTACTATTCTATTTCGTCCGATATAGATGTAAGTTCACGCTAGCTAATTATCGAAATTATCAATGTCCGAGGCCTAGGGCGCAGAAAGAATGAGTAAAGGCAAAGAAGAAAGATCTGCAAGGAGGGATCAATGCACAACTGTGGTAGATTTTTCAATGAAACGTGGGGCTCGAGGTAAAAAGAGATCATGAGGCTCCTCAAGTCCCCATCAAACACCGTTTTCGACCATCATCAAAGAGTCGAGGAATGTTCCAGCAGGTCTCAGTGCAACCCAAAAGTGGCCAGAAGAAAGAGGACCCCAAGCACTTGGATGCCCTCAAGAGGCCGTCAAAAATTGAGGATCGCTCCTGGTAGTCTGTTGTAGTGAGTTGTAGCAATGTAGGCCAAGTCATGTCTCCTCAGGGACGGAGTCAAGCCTGTGGTCTCTAAAAGGATTCTGTGTTTCGTGTAGATGTAGTCCTGGAGTTGGATGAGGACATGATACCACATGAGTCGAATGTGTCTCTTGCTTGAGTAAATTGTTTTCCAGAACCTCTCCTTAATGATCCTAGTGACTTTGAACTATTTCTAAATAACCTGCATGGAACTACTAATGAATTATTAGATCCTTGACTAGTTTCTATCTCTTTTTTATATGATCAAAAAAAATAGTAGCTTTTTAAAGTAGCTCCTTATGGAACTCCATACAATAGATGTAGGGATTATATATTATTCATACTATTTCATTGCTTGGGATAAATTTTCCATCTTCAAGTGTCGATAATAACGTTCTTATTACTTTCAGATATGCAAGTTGCCCAAACTAATAGATCCACTCAGCTTCATCCACGAACTTGGTTGACAATCATTGGCCAGTGGAGGACAATAACGTGGTAAAATAAAGCAAAAACTCTTCCAGGATGCAGAGATCATTCCTCAGCTAGCAATTATCAAAGACAGCATTCCAATAATAGTGAAGACAATCTAGGCTTTACTATATATACTTCCTTTGGTCGATACTTCAAACTACACTTTTCTGCCTCCCAAAATTCAAATCTTACGTTTAGAAGAAAATTAACGGAGGCTCACATTGAAGACGTCTATCATTTCGTTTGAATGGCTAACTTCTGATTTTGATAAGTAAACAATGTCCATGCTTTCATTAATTTTGATTTTTTTTGCTCTTAGTTTTATTTTCGAGTTGGGATAATACTTTGACCCATGTTAATTAACAACTTCTCTGACATTCATTTTATTATTTGGAATATTTGGTTAGTAATATTGTATGCGGATGTCTAGCCTCCATATTTTTTTAAATTGGGCCAAATTAATATCATATCATTAGGGGATATTATAGAAACCTAATATTAAGATATCAAAATTTATCCCCCCGCGAAAGTTTGCGTCATAACAAACTAAATGATCGTAGAAAAATGCTTTTGGTTTGACCCCCCCTTACCCCCCCAATTGCGTTCAAAGTTTTCGTTATGAAGCAAAAAATATTGTTATTACTTTTTTTGAAAAGTTTAGTTAAACTAAATTTAGCTATGATTAATTTATGATTTATTATTTTTGCAAATTTAGTCAAATAATATTTAGTGCCAATAAATGAACATAAGTGCTGACGCACCAACCATTTTTTAAATAACAGCTCCTTCTAGGGTTCTTTTATAGTTTTAAGAAGGAAAAAATAAGAGGGTATTATTGTTGATGTTTTGAAGTTATTTTTTAAATACTTTTACTTTTCACATCTTAATTTTAATACAGTAACTCCCTCCCATGGTTGAGAATATAAATCTATGACGGTGATTATATCCATAACTTTTGCAGATAATAATAAAAATGAAAAATATTTTCTCGTCTGATAAAGAGGAGCATCTTGTCATTGTTAAAGGTAACTGGGATTTTAAAAGTTAATTATGATTTCTTAAAAAAATATTTTTAGAACCCCACCATGAATACATTGATCACGTATCACCAATTAGTGCATAGCGGAAGATGCAGCGAAAGAATTACTTTCAGTGATCGAATAACATTAAAGCAAAGATACTTAGGTCGCTGTTGTGTGTTACGATGCCACACCAATGTCAAAATATGGTCAGGAGTAATAAAAGACCGGAGTTATCTCTTGAAAGACACTTCAGTTGATTACACAGGGCAACAAAAAAATATTTTTTGAAAATCGTCCAGGGTTTCCTGCTGAATTAGACTAATTTTGATGCTCTGAGTCCGAAAATGACCTTGGTTTTGCTCAATCAGGTCAGGGTTTTTCTACAGAATTTTTTTTTAAATCGATTTTTTGTAAAAAAAAAAAAATTCTGTGATCATCAGCTGAGAAACCCCTGACGATTTTTTTCCCCATTTCCTCAAGAAATAAAAATCAACGTATCCAAATTATTCAGTTTTTATTTAGTCCATCTAATTTTATAAGCATAATTATCATAATATTAGTATAAGAATGTGCGTTTACATGACACAGAAGTTCAGAATTCACGGCATAAATCGGCGTTTTCTTCGATTCCCGTGTGTGAGCAGTTCCTGTGTTGTCTCGCTTCAGCGACCCAGTAGTCCGCCATCATGACTGCGTTCCACCTCCCCTTGTACCTCTCCTCCATTTGGTGCATGTCCTGATGGAACCTTTCTCCCTGCTCGTCGCTCATCGCCCCGAGATTTTCAGGAAACTTCTCCATGTGTGAGAACAGGAAGTGCATCTTTATACTCATCAAACACCCGAGTTTTTGGAAGGCCTCTATCATGGTGCTAATGAGTCTGGCGTGGTTTGCTGCCTTCGTGTTCCCCAGGAAGTTGTTCACCACCTGCACAAACGATTTCCACGCGGCGCACTCTAGCGTGTTCATGGAGTTTTGGAACTCTGTGTCCTTTATAAGCTTCCGTATCTGTGGGCCATCGAAAATGCCGGCCTTCACCTTCTCACTGGTCAGTCGAGGAAAGGCTCGGCACAGGTAGTTGAAGCACCTCCCATCCTTGTCGAGAGCGCGTGTGAACTGTTTCATTAACCCAAGCTTCAAGTGTAGCGGTGGGATCAATATCTTTTTTTTTTTTTTTTTACCAGTCAATTTATTATGTTCATCTAAAAAACAAGAGACATACATAAAATCCTGAGCAAATGTGTAATAAAAACATAAATAAACATTGTAGCTTAAAGTTTTTGCTCTGGAGTAAAACATATCAAATAAAATGTCATATAAATGTAGAATACAATAATATCACTTAAAAAATACAATCAATTAAACAACTATATAATGATTTAAATTCCATACATTCATGTGAAAATAAAACACAGAACAATGCAAAAGGATAAAAAACTATTAAAGTTTAGCTTTTCTTAAAAAAACTTCTAAATTCTTTTAATAACTTTTAAATGTACTTTGGAGCCCGATGGGAAATACTTCACTTCCTTTGAGGCCAGAGTCCAGGAATCGTCATGAAGAATAGGAATTTTCAGGTCCAACGGGGTGTATCGCGCCGCTGCCGCGATGAGTATCGTCCTTAGTTCTGCCGGTAGTATAGGAGTACACAGGTTAGCCTTTCCGCTATAAGTGCTTTTGAGTTGAGAAGGGCACTATTTAAAGCCCTCGTTCGCGGTGAAGATGCATTTGCTCCTAGGCCCAAGAGGATGCTTGCTTTCGTGTACTTGCTTAAGCCTTTTACATTTAACGTAAGGATTTTTTTAATAATTCCTACTGCGGGACAATCCACAAAAGCATGAATAATTGATTATAGATACGTCCACAATCTTTACAAAGTTTAAAGAACAATATCTTCTCCCGGTCAACAAAAGGTTCGTGTATGATGTTTCTCGCCCCAGGTACTAACTGATCTCGCGCCGGCCACTCTTTCTTTACATAGTGCTGGACTCTGTCTCAACTGTCCCACATACATATAAAGCATGGGTACTTCGTAAACCCGGACTGCTGACCAAGTAGAAAGTTCACCATCTTTAAGTCGACGCAGATGATCCTATTTGTGCTGCTCATATTGGATTTTGTCGAGTACATACTTCATTGCTTCATATTAATATATATAATATATATATATATATGCTTCATATAAATTATTTATAATATTATTCGTGCCTGTGAATTGTAATTCGATATATTTTTCAAGAAAAATATGATTGAACTTAAAACCGCTGATATTAGAACATGTATAGCTCGTCAGGTAGGCCTATGGCTGTATCTCAAAAAGTTGACCTGATGGAGCAAAATCAATGTGATATTCGGACTCAGAACACCAAAATAGTCTAAATCAGCTGAGAAACCTTGACGATTTTTTGGCTGTTGACCAGTGTTATTTGTCTTCTACACATGATGAGTTACCTTTTAGAGAAGTTAAGAATTAAGAAATATCAAAGAAAACTTATCTTTGTTTTTTCTAACTACAAGTTTCAGATAAAGATAGGTTATTTTTATTTAAACTATTTGTCGCATTTCATTAGTATATAAATGTCAATTCATGTCTAAGAATTCATCAGTTTCCTCAAAGATCTTCAAATGAAAACATTTGTGTTTACTTTGTAAGTCCTTTTATTTGTGTTCTACTTGATCCTCTCCATTAACCCTCTGTTTCGTTTTTTAGATACTTCACCCTCTTTGCCAGCCTTCTCTTGACCTCAAGGACCGAGGCAAGCCTGATCTCGGTGACATCCTTATATCAGCATTCCGAGAAGGACTCAAAGGCTTTGCCTCGGATCAGCTGAAGAGAAAAAGTCCCTCATTTGGATTTGGACAACCTCAGGCAGCAGAAGAAACCTCTGAATCTGAGTCAAAGTTCCTGGAGGGTCTCCTCTACGAATCCCACCCTCTCCTTTCCATGTTTATTCGAACAGATTAATCTCAAATACTGATTATCGAGAACTTTTAATCCATATCAGCGTCAATTGATTTTTTATATCAATTATACTTTTCAAGATCCCATATAATGAAAAAATAGAAACACCTTTTTAATTTATTATCAACTATATATGTATATCACCTAATATAACTATTAAGCCTCTTTAGTATAATCATAATATCTTGTTTGTTTTAAATAATTTCCCATATAGTTTTAATAATTTAAGGTATTCTCTTTTTAAAAGATATATGCAATCATCCTCAACGCATTAAAAAATTAAACCCGAAGAATTTTTCAATCCTTTAGAGCCCTACTCGTCATAGGCACGTCTTTACTATCATTGGGTAACCATAAGAGTGATATAATCAACTTAAAGAGGAGTTGCCGCAAGGCTGCCCAACAGCAATCCTTTTTTTATTGTCGCTCTTAATAGTCTTGAAAATTAATTTTAAAGATATCAAAGGCTTTGGAGGATTTTAGAGGGAAGAGACCATAATTGATATTTACGCTGCGATATTACCTAATGCTTGAAGTAAGTCTGAGAGACACTGTTAAGCGTTTGAAGTGGTTCTGGACTATTTCAAATATAGAGAGAAGTCTGGATTAAAAATCAATAACAAAAAAACAGCTATTTTACCTTTCGGGGAATGTTAGTCCTGGAAAACCTTAAAAATTTTTGGCTGCTCGATCATAGACTCTATCTCAGTTCTCGGGATTTCATGGGACAGACATGGATCATCTTCTTCTAATTGGACTTCCTAGATACTATGTGGATCTACAATCCCATTTTCACAGGGTTGTCTCCAGAAAGGATTCGATATTTGATAACCTACTTTAAAACGCCGAGATTTTATACAAAGCAACCCGGAGTCCCTGGCTTGCAGAAAAGTTTAGATGAAGAACAGGTCTGTCTCAACAATTATGGAAAAAAAGAATAATGTCATCTATGACAAAAATTAAGGACCCCAAAAAATTCACAACGCAATTACAAATTTAAATGACTGTATTTTCTTCAATGCTCCGTGCAAGGATTGCGGAAAACTATTTAACTCCGTTATTCACGCATTTGCTGAATGCCAGGGACTTCGCTCCTAAGGAAAATAATTACCCTCAACATTGCCAACTTTGTGACACCGTTGATTCTGTTTGGAGTTACTTCGAATTCTTTGAAAGCATCACTGAAAACGTGTGCCCTTGAAATGGCTATTTCAAATTGTAAAAGCAGGATTGCAGAAAAACTGGCCATCGGAATACAGGTCCAGGTGGAAGAATTTCGGGCAATTATAATATCAACCGCTGCAAGATATTCGGCTTTTAGTATCAAAATTCCAAACAAGGACTATTCATCGTGGGAATATGCGGGAAATATAATAAAGTATTATCCCTCCAAACACTACAAGAATTTTCAACGCTGGCTATTACGAATACACAAAAAGTTTTTAAAGAAGTAAATATTCTTAATTAGTCTTTTTAATACATAATATTTTATTGTTTTGAAATTTTATTTATATAAAATTAGAAAGTATGTTTTATGTGATTTTGTTGTTTGTTTAATATTTGTTTGTTCATGTTTTTTATTATAGTTGTGATACATGTTATGAATTTTGTTGGACTTTTGTTTAGAGTATTAATTTTAATCTATAATGTTTAATTATATATATTGTTTTATATAACAACTCTAAATAAATAAAGTCAAAAATAAATAAATAATAATACTGCATATACTGCTCAGAAATGAGCCCAAGCACTCCAGGACCCCTTGAGAAATCCGCAGTTTGAATAACAAATCAATTGAAATTTATCATGCTACAGCTCCTATTTATTCAATGGTTAGACTTGATAATTTTTTTATGAATATCAAGTTTAAAAAAATAATAAATATTTCATTAGTTGTCTTTACTTGGTAAGTCCTTTTTAAATGCTTTATTTATAGTGCATATGAATATTCTTTCTAATGATAAAATAATATTTATGTATTTTCCAATAACCGAGAACAAAAAATATCGTATGATTTATTTTGACTTTTGACTGTGATTTATGTATGATAAAACCAAAAGAATACAATCTTATCTTTAGAATAAACGAAAAATGCTTGCTTTCTTTGCTCTGAAAGAATTCCAAAACATCTTTGGGGTTTCCAGGTAGTAGAATAAAACATCCAAATGAACATTTGAAGCTACAACTTTTTGTCAATTAAGAATATTCAAAGAAAACTCATCTTTGTTTTTTCTAACTACAATGTTTTGAATAGAAGGTTAGCTATTTTTATTTAAATAACTGTCGCATTTCAATACTATATAAGTGCTAGTTGATATCTAAGCATTCATCAGTTTCCTCAAGATCTTCAAATGAAAACATTTGTCTTTACTTTGTAAGTCCTATAAAATGTGTTCTTATTGAGCATTTCCATAACCTTTTGTTTTTTAGATACTTCACCCTCTTTGCCAGCCTTCTCTTGACCTCAAGGACCGAGGCAAGCCTGAACCTCGGTGACATCCTTATATCAGCATTCCGAGAAGGACTCAAAGGCTTTGCCTCGGATCAGCTGAAGGAGAAAAAGTCACTCTTTGGATTTGGACAACCTCAGGCAGAAGAAGAAACCTCTGAATCTGAGTCAAAGTTCCTAGGAGGGTCTCCTCTACGAATCCCACCTCTTCTCTCCATGTTTATTCGAACAGATTAATCTCAAATGCTGATTATCGACAACTTTTAAATCCATTTCAGGTCAATTGACTTTTGTATATATTCCAAATATTACATTTATAGACTGATGTATTCAATAAACTAATGATAAATGTATGTAAACATCTTTTTGTAGATTATCAACTCAAATATGTGCATTCACAAATATAATTATTATACACCTTTTTAAATATGAATAATTTTTTATTTCGCTTTGTTTTACAATATATTTATTCCAGTACGTTTGGTTGTTACATCTAACCTTGCCAATTAATTATAATGATTACTCCTTTATTTTAAAGAATATTACAAATTATTAAAATATATTTAATCTTATTAAAAGAAAAAAATGCATTTCAAAATTATTGCTATTGAGGTTCGATTAATAGAAATGAAATGTACTGGGTCGCTTTGGATTTGCGTATAAAAACAAATGTATCTAATATGCAATGAATTCAGATGATATGTTATATATGAGTGAATTCATTAGCAACTAACTAATCGGCTCTAAGCAAACGGATCTACTTAACATAAATTGACTGCTTACTTTAAAGGAAAAATACAAAAGACCTAGCTGCAGACATATAATCCAAGGACGTCACAAGGAAAATAAATTGTTTTTAACAAATATTTAATTATCAAAAAAACTAAGTATTTGTTTGTTTGTTTAACTCCTAGGTAAACCCCACCCCACCGGAACTTAATCCGGTATCAGCCGGTGAAAGTTTACTTAGGAGCTAAGATCTTTATTTTTGAATAAATTATATTTACAGAAAATGTAGAATATTTTCAAGCATTGAGCTTCCATTGGTGTCTTCTTAGCTTTGGACTCCTCTGCGAGCTGGAACATCTCCTTTACGGTGCGAGCACAGTCAAAAATGAGATGGATCGGCGTTTCCTCCCCCTCCTTGCAGAGACGACAGGTTGAAGTTTGTGCTTTTCCTATCTTGAATAGGTGACTGTTAAGTCCAATATGGCCGCTAACAATGGCCACAATATTCATAATTTGGTGCCTTTTGAATTTATAAATTTTATTCTTTAAAATTGGCTCTCCAATAAACATCTTAGAATGTCGGCAAGTTTTTAGGTTTCGCCAGTCTTTTTTCCAAAAATTCATGCTGCTCTCACGTAGGGCACCCTTGCATTGACACATAGAAATTGGGACAGTGACAGGCAATCCTTTTAAAGCTCCTTCCTTCGCTAGAGCATCTGCGAATTCGTTGCCCGTACTATCGTTGTGGCCCTTTATCCATCCCAATGTGATGTTGCATTGAGGTTTTTCGAGAGCGACTTTACAGTTGATGATGTCTTTATTTACAGTTGAACCTGGTCTTAAATCCAAACTATTTATAGCTGAGAGACTATCAGAAAGGATTAGTATTTTTCTGCCATTTGTTTTAGCAGCTGGCATATTTGTTGCAAGATTTCTGATAGCTTCAACCTCCGCCTGGAATACTGTATTGGTTTTATCGAGCTTTAGGGACCGCTCTTCTAACACCATGTCCTGCTTCGTTAGTGTCCATCCTGCACCTGTCTGTCCATTAATTTTAGAGCCATCTGTATATCCAACGAGGTCATAGTGAGTTATATCCCAATTATTAACTATTTTATATTCAAGTCTGTAGGACCAAAACTCAGTGCTAGGTCCAGGGGTAGGGATACTATGTTTGGCTATGTAGCCATCCAGAAAATGTAGGTGTCCACTGTTTGTATGACTGAGCCACTTTAGAGGGTTGTCCATTTTTGTGCGTATTCTTGATAAACAGGCACGTTCAATTAAATATAGGTGTAGCGGGATGAACCCACACATAACTTCCATTGTAGCAGTCGGGGTTGACTTCATGGCTCCAGTAATGCTAAGTAGACCTAGTCTCTGCACTCTTCGAAGTTCATTTCGCAGAAATTCACATGAGTGCAACCTTGGTGCAAAAACAATGGATCCGTAACTCACAACCGATCTGACATAGGTCTCATAGATCCACTTAGACCTGAGTGGACTGAATCCCCAGTCTTGACCGATGAACGTCTTCAATGAGAAGAGACTTCTTTTTGCTTTTGCAGTTATGTGTTTCAAATGCTCGTTCCACTTAAGTTTGGAGTCTATGACAATCCCGAGATACTTGAATGAGTTGACTCTCTCAATCACAGTTCCATTTATATTAAGGACAAACACTGATCCTTTTCTTTTCTTAGAGAAGAGCATGCACTTAGATTTACTAGCACTGAAAATCGTGTCTCTACTTGATGCCCAAAGAGATAGCTTATCAAGGGCTTCTTGCATAAGTTGCACTAACGTTTGACGATCAGCTCCCTTAATACATAAAGCTAGGTCATCAGCATATGCAACTTTATATATTGGCTTTCTTAAGCATTCTAAAGCCTCTTGAAAAGCGAGGTTCCAGGCTAGTGCAGATAAAATTCCTCCCTGTGGGCAGCCTCTTGTCGGAATCGTTGACGCACATTCTCCACCAAGCTGGGCGATAACTATTCTACACCTCAGAAGGTTATTATACCAACGAGTTGTAATTTGATCTAAACCATACTTGTTCATGGCATCGATTATGTGATTGAAATTAATTCTGTCAAAGGCACCCTGTATATCAAGGAAGGTTACCAAAGCCTCCTCCTTTCTGTGGAAACTGCTTTCACAGCAGTCCACTAATCTACTAATTGCTGTGTCTGTTGATTTGCCCTTAGTAAATGAAAACTGGTCTGGTAGAACAATGTTGGAGTTTTCCTGAATTTTCCAAAGCACCATACGCTCGAGAATTTTTAAGGCCACGTTTGTTAGTGTTATCGGGCGAAAGGATTTGGCATCAGAGTAATCATCTTTTCCCTGCTTGGGAATAAACACGACTTTCGCCTTTCTCCAAATCAATGGGGTGTAACCAGAATTGTAAACAGCATTGTAAAGACTTTTCAACCGCTCCAGCATACAGTCAGGCAAATTTTTATACGCAAGACCAGGTATATTATCCAGTCCAGGTTTTTTATTTGACTTAATACTGTTGATTGCATTTTTAACATGTTTTATGCCAAAATGATCCACAGGGGGTAAAGAATCCGTATGACTAAAGTTTTGGGGATTTTCCATGTCACTGACTGTTGAACTAGGAAAATGAGTGGATAATAGCAACTGTAGACTTTCCTTTGGATTATCAAGGTCTCCCAAAATACCAACACGGATATTTGTTCGGTTAGTATGAGTCTTCATTAATCTAGAGAGATCCTTAGGCCCTTCTAAACTACTTATCCATTCTCTGAATGCATTTCGCTTGGCTTTTATTAACATTGTTTTGTAGAGTTGTTTTTCAATTCTGTATTCAGCAAACCTTTTTTTGCGTTCGAGATATTTAACTTTTCTTCTTTGCTCTCTTAATTGGTTGTTCCACCATGGATTGGCCTTTCGAATCATTCCAGACTTCACGACACATGATTTTTTAAGAGATTCGAGTATAGTAGTTGTGATACTGTTCGCTTCAAAATCAATGTCATTGGAGCTTAGAAGATCCTGTGACACTGCTTGTCCGTGAGATTCGAGATCACATTTAAAACTGTTCCAGTTTGCATGTTTAAAGTTCAAGTGATCAGATATAGTTTTCACTGAACCAATGTCAAACATAATGAATCTGTGGTCGGATCCAGAATACTCCTTATCAGTCTTCCATAGAGAAATGAGATGATGACTCCACTGATTAGTTAGGGTTAAATCAATAATAGATTTTCCCATACCACCGGCAAACGTAGGTACACAACCTCGATTTTGAAGTCCCAAATTATGTGCAGCAATGAATTCCTCAAGCATTTCACCCCTCTTGTTAGTGATAGAGTCGCTCCAAAACTCACTTCTGGCGTTGAAGTCACCACATAACAATAGAGGCTCATGTTTTCTTTCGCAGTATTCCACAAGAGTCCTTATTTCTCCGCAAACATCGTTTTTGGTAATGTCTGCGTAGTAGCTGGCGATAAATAGGTTTTTATTATTGCCGATCTTTATTACACACACAACAAGGTCCCTTGAGCAGAATTTTGGAATTTGAGTGATGCTGATATCTGGAGATGTCAAAATAGCAGCTCTTGACTTCGAATTATGATTAGCAAAGACGTTGAGTCCAGTAAAGCTGACGACACTCGATCCACCCTTAATCAAAGGCGGTTCTGTCACCATCACTATACAGCTGTCTCCGCCTAATAACCTTTGATTAATCTCAGCAGAGCACGTTATTCTTCTGCCCATATTGATTTGTGTACAGCTTACTTTTCCATAATACAAGGAATTCGCTGTTGAATACTTAGGATTGAAAGAATACGATTCCATTAGAAGATATTAAAGAGATCTCTGAAGACTTAGTTAACAATGTAACTTTTTTACAGGCATCCAGTTTGTTGCAACGTAATATCGCAGGGAAAAGAACACGATAAGCACTTGGCGGACATTTATTTGAAGTTCCAGAGATAAAGCATGGGTGATTGAAGAAGGGCATGAAGGACTTATAAGTATATGAGCTGTAATACAAAAACTGGGTCCATGATGATAATTTATGTAAAGGCAATAGCAATATCATTGTTTTATACATTTTATTTAGTTTTTGGATGGCTACTGTTTCCGTTCCATTCATTTGTTCGTTTACTATTCTCATTTTCTGGACTAGTAAGACCACGTTTACTCTTTTTAGGTACAGAAGTTTTCTTCATCGGGATCGATGATCCGCGAGACATAACTTTTGTCCAATCATCCCTTAGCATCAGCTTATTTACTTCGATTGGTAACATGCATTCATCGTTTGAAGACACGTCATTTTTATTTAGTTCGATTGGTAGCATGCAATTATCTTTTGAAGACACGTCATTACAGTCAGCCTCTTCACTCTCCTGAATTCTTATAGCTTGCGTTGTATTTGGCAATTGTTCCGAAGGAGAACTTATTCTCTCAACCTCGAATTCTTCCTCTTCTTCGAGCCGAGCAGCCTCCTCTGTGACTCTTCTTTCGTCAACTCCAGAGATCCTCGTTGAAAGGCCAAGTCCGAACCTAAAATTGCTTTCAAATTCAGAATAGCTGACTTTCTTAATGGCTTGGCATTTGTTTTTCGTGTGCCCAAACTTCAGACACTTGTAACATTGTGTGAGCTGAAAATTAGAAGTTAATTCTACTTTTCTACCTCTGACTGGAATAATCATAGGTAGTTTTTTCTTTGGCTTAATGCTGAATTTGATCCTCCCAGACATTATTGTTTTAAACATTTCAGTGAAAGATTTATCAATGCTTCCCTCCATCATTGCTGAATGGGGGACACTTTCAAATGCACCGACAATTTCGCCGTATTCGTTTTTCCGGTCTCCTTGTACCGTTTGATCGTGTTGTAAACAAGTTTGTAGGTCACTTTTATGTCCTTGAGCTTCTTGACAATATCAGAATTACTCAACCCCGCGCAATGAAAGGCAACTATAGTGTCACGGAAATTGCTCATGATGCTGGAGGAACGTTGACAGAAACTTTGTTGTTAAAATGAACTTGTTTTGATGAAGCTGAAGAACGAATCTACCGGTTTTAAGCACGAAAATCCAAACACAATAGAAACTACAGTATCGTAAAGTCCCACTTCCCAGACTTATTACGCACCCTGTATATTAGAAAGGCTCCATATGGTCAATAACAACAAAGGCAAACATTGACACGAGTATCTTATCGTTATAAACACACTCTTATTTTATACTTCATTAGAATATTTTGCTTATAACGCATATCCATAGAGATACAGTATTTTTCATTATATATAATATATACCTATATATATATTAGGGCTGTTCTTATTTTTCAAATGTTTGAAATGTTAGCAACATTGTGGATCTTCTGTTTGTTGGTGATAAAAGAAGACGACATACAAAGTTTGAACAAAATCGGTCAATATTACGAGGTCGCACAACGAGGTCAAAGTTTTAAAAATTTAGTAAAAATATAGTTTTCCGCAAATTTCTTCAAAATGGTGGACGTTACAGACTTCAATAATAATTATTAATTTAAAGGAAACCAGACGTATATTTGATGTTTTTTAATAAAACAAAGTTTTTAGTAAAAACAAAGAAAAAAATGGAGTGTATAATGCATATGGCTTCAATCATTTACAGAGAGGTGGAAGCCCTTGTCCAAGTAAACTTTATCTTACTACTTTTTATTTGTTTACATTATTCCCCTCCTCCCCTCCCCTTCTTAATCAAATCAACTTGATCATCTCTTTTAAAGCCTTATCTGATCTTCTTTTCCGGTCTTTTTTAATTTATTTCAAATATTTATTTTTGATATTAACACTGTTAGAATTGAATTCATTCCTGTTTTAAGAAATTCCTGTTTTTTATATTAACTGTATAATATATTTTTAAAATATTACTGCACTTACCTGTTTTTTTAGAATCTATTAATACCCCCACCATTTTTTTATTGTTAACTCCTTTCTAACTCGTATATTACATCATTGTCAATGAATATTTTTAGAAGAGTGTTATGAAATACATATCTAAAAATAAATAAAAAAACAATGACTTGTTGAAAAGGATGAAATGACAATCGTGGGGAACGCAATATGGGATTTTATATCTAACACTTCAATAAAAAATAAAGTACGATGCGTCGGAGATATTTTTGACAGTGAAAATGATTTTGCCACCAATGAACTGTTAGAAAAAGAAAGGCTTTTAAGATTAGTGGTTATTTACAGTTTGCCAACGAGCCCAAGAAATAGCTTTTTCAACTTCATCTTAACAATTAAAAGTCTATTATAGTGGAGAGGAAATGTGGAAGATTTTTCATGAATCAAATTGTAAGGAGAAAGGGAGAGACATAGTAGCATTAAAATTATTCCAACATCATAGGATTTTCTCAATGAAGTTGAACAATATTGACTCTCCCCTCGTGCGAAGCGAGCTTAAACCCTAAATATTGAACCCGCTTAGTTATGACATGAAACGCTCCTCAGTTATTAAAATTATTTTAGTTCTCCTCAATTTTTGCTGACGTACTGTTTTAATATAAAAAACTATATTTTAAAAATTCATATGAAGTTTAATGTCTCCATACAAACTATTGTTTAATCTTTGTCTACACTTTTCTTTAGCTACGAAACAGTGAGCATTACGAGAAAATTGAGGTTTTTTTTGGGAGGAACGAAAATATGATCCAATAATCAGTTGGCAAAGTTATTGATATAATTGATTTTAACCCATTACTTCCATTGCGTACTTTAACCTGACTTTGTGGTATTATGCTGTTAAAATTCTTTATCTTAAAAGCTTATTTTTAAATAAAATAGATAGATTTACGTGTAAATAACATTCATTATTTTATTTCACTGTACCAAAAATTGATTCAGTTTGTTATAAATAGTCAAAGAATAAAGTCAATGTTTCAAAATGAAAAAATCTTTGTTCCCATCAAGTTCAATTATTAAAAAAACGTAAGTATTGTCGCATTTTTGATTTTTTTTTCTTTAATTACTGAAAGTATAGTTGCAAACTTTTTTCTCAATGAAAAACTGTTGTAATTGTAGTTTTTGTGTTCAAAATTATTTTGTAGATTTTGAATGTACTTTAAAGTACGCAATGGAAGATGACCTGAAAATTTGTGTTTGTTTATTTATACTTATTTATATCTTTATAAAAATATTTTGGACATTCAGAACTTTTGGACTTAGCACAATTGAAATTTTGAATCTACTTGAAGACTAACAATTCAAGTATATTGTGGTGTTCCCTCCTCTAGAGAAAAACGATTTAAGTGATGAGGACGATGAAGTGGAAGAAATTGGTGGAGTCGTTGATGTAAATTTGGTTGGAAGAAAATGCTATGCCAGCAAGCAGAATTCAAAGTTCTATACCAGTTAATGAAGATGAGGAAGACAAAAAATCTGATGATGATGACGAACCATTTAATTATACTGGAACTATAAAAAGAAAAAAGAAAGACGTAAAAAAATCGTCAAAATCTTTGAAGGACCAATATTTTTTAATATAAATATTACACCAAGAGGACAGGGTCCAGATATGGTCGTTGAAATGTTAGAGCAACTTGATCTAAAAGAAGACCATAAGATTGTTTGTGACAATTTATTTACTTTCATGACCTTATGGATTATTTGGGATCTAAAGGCCTTGGAATAGTTGGAACAATGAGGCAAACAAGGATCAACAAACTGAATCTACTAACAAAAAATCAACGAAAAAGGCGAACAAATGTTTTATGAAATCTGTAAATATTGACAACAATTTGTGCGTTACATCGTGGAAAGATTCAGGGTCAGTTTTCATAGGGTCAAACTTTTTGGATTAAGACCCAATTGAATATGTGAACAAATACAATAAAGATCAACGGAAGAAGATACCCACAACATGCCCTAATTAATCTATCGTGTATAGTCAAAATTTGGGTGGAGTTGACTTGCTTGATAAAGCAGTCTTAAATTATAGAATTGCTTTGCGGACTAAAAAATGATATGTGGCATTATACAACTAGTTTCTGAATGTCTAAATGATGCAGGCCTGGCGCCTCTATAAACGAGTTGGAAAGTTAAAAAATGATAAACGTCAATGTCACAAGTACATTTCATCAGAAGTTGTGTCTCATTGATTCAATTGCATCATAGATATAAAGCCCCAAGACTCAAAACATCTCAAGACCACGAGACAAAAAAATGCTTAAGGTATGACAGATGGGGACACATCATAATTCAAGTCCCTGAAACCAAATCAGTATGTCAAAATTGTTAGGAAAAGGAAAACAAGCAAACGAAATCCTTTTTTCGCTTCAAAAGATGTTATGTGGATCTTCACCCACAATGCTTTTCGGACTACCACACAAAAAAGTAAATGAAAATAAAATACTGTACATAGGTATTTGCGTAAGTTATACTGCAAATAATTTGTAAGAATTGTATATAAATGAGAATATTTATTTTGATATGTTTAGTTTCTAAATAAAAGTAAAAAATCGAAAGAAAACATTATTCTTAGTTCTTCCATCACGTACTGTAAAGTACTCTGCTTTTTGCTAAGGTGTGAGGGGCGGTAGAGAAAAAAAAATCATTATTGTCCATATTCATACTAAATTTGACAAATAAATTTTCAGCAAAAAAATAATAATTTTAAATGGGTCATGGAAGAAATGGGTTAATAAAGGATAATACTTCAAATGAGGTTTGCCTTTGTAAAGAAATATAGACGATCATATATTGTGCAAAGTTACACTTTAGCTTACCTACATATTATATATTCGTCTATGGTGATTAAAAGTTTTTAACTTTTGCCAACGCACTATTTTTTCTAGCTGTTTCCCTTTATTCAAGATGGAGTTCTCCGAGTTAATTTATGAGTGGCGAAAAAAAGACATTGTTTTATATGCCCTTACACGGGATATCTTAGTTTATATGATAGAACTATTTTATCGTTTGGATTGGATGTATGAACAGCTTACAGTTGAATATATATTTTATTATTTGAAAACGATTACATTTTTTCAAATCATTTCATTATAAACAATCCATGTCAATATCTCCCCCCCTAAAAATATCGCTTATATTTCTCAGAAATGATCCCAAAAACACCTTGACTCCTAAAGATATTCACACGTGAAATAAAAAATAAATTGAAATAAAAAAGCTACAACTTTCTATTTATTGGAAGATCCGGCTTTATAAACTTTCCATTGTTTATAAACTACAAAGTTTAAATAATATTATATATATTCAAATAACTTAAGAGAATAATGGCTAAAAGTTGCTTTAACCAACATACTTAGTTTTTTTAATAATTAAATATTTGTTAAAAACAATTTATTTTTCTTGTGACGTCCTTGGATTATATGTCTGCAGCTAGGTCTTTTGTATTTTTCCTTTAAAGTAAGCAGTCAATTTATGTTAAGTAGATCCGTTTGCTTAGAGCCGATTAGTTAGTTGCTAATGAATTCACTCATATATAACATATCATCTGAATTCATTGCATATTAGATACATTTGTTTTTATACGCAAATCCAAAGCGACCCAGTACATTTCATTTCTATTACTAGAACCTCAATAGCAATAATTTTGAACTGCATTTTTTTCTTTTAATAAGATTAAATATATTTTAATAATTTGTAATATTCTTTAAAATAAAGGAGTAATCCTTATAATTAATTGGCAAGGTTAGATGTAACAACCAAACGTACTGGAATAAATATATTGTAAAACAAAGCGAAATAAAAAATTATTCTATTTAAAAAGGTGTATAATAATTATATTTGTGAATGCACATATTTGAGTTGATAATCTACAAAAAGATGTTTACATATATTTATCATTAGTTTTTTGAATACATCAGTCTATAAAATGTAATATTTGGAATATATACAAAAAGTCAATTGACCTGACATGGATTTAAAAGTTGTCGATAATCAGCATTTGAGATTAATCTGTTCGAATAAACATGGAGAGAAGAGGTGGGATTCGTAGAGGAGACCCTCCTAGGAACTTTGACTCAGATTCAGAGGTTTCTTCTGCTGCCTGAGGTTGTCCAAATCCAAAGAGTGACTTTTTCTCCTTCAGCTGATCCGAGGCAAAGCCTTTGAGTCCTTCTCGGAATGCTGATATAAGGATGTCACCGAGGTTCAGGCTTGCCTCGGTCCTTGAGGTCAAGAGAAGGCTGGCAAAGAGGGTGAAGTATCTAAAAAACGAAACAGAGGGTTAATGGAGAGGATCAAGTAGAACACAAATAAAAGGACTTACAAAGTAAACACAAATGTTTTCATTATGAAGATCTTTGAGAAACTGATGAATTCTTAGACATGAATTGACATTTATATACTAATGAAATGCGACAAATTAGTTTAAATAAAAATAACCTATCTTTTATCTGAAACTTTGTAGTTAGAAAAAACAAAGATAAGTTTTCTTTGAATATTCTTAATTCTTAACTTCTCTAAAAGGTAACTCATTCATGTGTAGAAGACAAATAACACTGGTCAACAGCCAAAAAATCGTCAAGGCTTATCAGCTGATTTAGACTAATTTTGGTGTTCTGAGTCCGAATATCACATTGATTTGCTCCATCAGGTCAACTTTTGAGATACAGCCATAGGCCTACCTGACGAGCTATACATGTTCTAATATCAGCGGTTTTAAGTTCAATCATATTTTTCTTGAAAAATATATCGAATTACAATTCACAGGCACGAATAATATTATAAATAATTTATATGAAGCATATATATATATATTATATATTAATATGAAGCAATGAAGTATGTACTCGACAAAATCCAATATGAGCAGCACAAATAGGATCATCTGCGTCGACTTAAAGATGGTGAACTTTCTACTTGGTCAGCAGTCCGGGTTTACGAAGTACCCATGCTTTATATGTATGTGGGACAGTTGAGACAGAGTCCAGCACTATGTAAAGAAAGAGTGGCCGGCGCGAGATCAGTTAGTACCTGGGGCGAGAAACATCATACACGAACCTTTTGTTGACCGGGAGAAGATATTGTTCTTTAAACTTTGTAAGATTGTGGACGTATCTATAATTCAATTATTCATGCTTTTGTGGATTGTCCCGCAGTAGGAATTATTAAAAAAATCCTTACGTTAAATGTAAAGGCTTAAGCAAGTACACGAAAGCAAGCATCCTCTTGGGCCTAGGAGCAAATGCATCTTCACCGCGAACGAGGGCTTTAAATAGTGCCCTTCTCAACTCAAAAGCACTTATAGCGGAAAGGCTAACCCTGTGTACTCCTATACTACCGGCAGAACTAAGGACGATACTCATCGCGGCAGCGGCGCGATACACCCGTTGGACCTGAAAATTCTATTCTTCATGACGATTCCTGGACTCTGGCTCAAAGGAAGTGAAGTATTTCCCATCGGGCTCCAAAGTACATTTAAAAGTTATTAAAAGAATTTAGAAGTTTTTTTAAGAAAAGCTAAACTTTAATAGTTTTTTATCCTTTTGCATTGTTCTGTGTTTTATTTTCACATGAATGTATGGAATTTTAAATATTATATAGTTGTTTAATTGATTGTATTTTTTAAGTGTATTATTATGTATTCTACATTTATATGACATTTTTATTTGATATGTTTTACTCCAGAGCAAAAACTTTAAGCTACAATGTTTATTTATGTTTTTATTACACATTTGCTCAGGATTTAGTATGTCTCTTGTTTTTTAGATGAACATAATAAATTGACTGGGTAAAAAAAAAAAAAAAAAGATATTGATCCCACCGCTACACTTGAAGCTTGGGTTAATGAAACAGTTCACACGCGCTCTCGACAAGGATGGGAGGTGCTTCAACTACCTGTGCCGAGCCTTTCCTCGACTGACCAGTGAGAAGGTGAAGGCCGGCATTTTCGATGGCCCACAGATACGGAAGCTTATAAAGGACACAGAGTTCCAAAACTCATGAACACGCTAGAGTGCGCCGCGTGGAAATCGTTTGTGCAGGTGGTGAACAACTTCCTGGGGAACACGAAGGCAGCAAACCACGCCAGACTCATTAGCACCATGATAGAGGCCTTCCAAAAACTCGGGTGTTTGATGAGTATAAAGATGCACTTCCTGTTCTCACACATGGAGAAGTTTCCTGAAAATCTCGGGGCGATGAGCGACGAGCAGGGAGAAAGGTTCCATCAGGACATGCACCAAATGGAGGAGAGGTACCAGGGGAGGTGGAACGCAGTCATGATGGCGGACTACTGCTGGTCGCTGAAGCGAGACAACACAGGAGCTGCTCACACACGGGAATCGAAGAAACGCCGATTTATGCCGTGAATTCTGAACTTCTGTGTCATGTAACGCACATTCTTATACTAATATTATGATAATTATGCTTATAAAATTAGATGGACTAAATAAAAACTGAATACATTTGGATACGTTGATTTTTATTTCTTGAGGAAATGGGAAAAAAATCGTCAGGGGTTTCTCAGCTGATGATCCACAGAATTTTTTTTTTACAAAAAATCGATTTAAAAAAAAATCTGTAGCAAAAAACCCTGACCTGATTGAGCAAAACCAAGGTCATTTTCGGACTCAGAGCATCAAAATTAGTCTAATTCAGCAGGAAAACCCTGGACGATTTTCAAAAAATATTTTTTTGTTGCCCTGTGTAATCAACTGAAGTGGTCTTTCAAGAGATAACTCCGGTCTTTTATTACTCCTGACCATATTTTGACATTGGTGTGGCATCTGTAACACACAACAGCGACTAAGTATCTTTGCTTTAATGTTATTCGATCACTGAAAGTAATTCTTTCGTGCATCTTCCGCTATGCCACTAATTGGTGATACGTGATCAATGTATTCATGGTGGGGTTCTAAAAATATTTTTTTAAGAAATCATAATTAACTTTTAAAATCCCAGTTTACCTTTAACAATGACAAGATGCTCCTCTTTATCAGACGAGAAAATATTTTTCATCTTTTTATTATTATCTGCAAAAGTTTATGGATATAATCACCGTCATAGATTTATATTCTCAACCATGGGAGGAGTTACTGTATTAAAATTAAGATGTGAAAAGTAAAAGTATTAAAAAATAACTTCAAAACATCAACAATAATACCCTCTTATTCTTTTTCCTTCTAAAACTATAAAAGAACCCTAGAAGGAGCTGTTATTTAAAAAATGGTTGGTGCGTCAGCACTTATGTTCATTTATTGGCACTAAATATTATTTGACTAAAATTTGCAAAAAATAATAAACTCATAAATTAATCATAGCTAAATTTTTAAAAAATAGTAATAACAATATTTTTTTGCTTCATAACGAAACCTTTGAACGCAATTTGGGGGGGTAAGGGGGGGTCAAACCAAAATCCATTTTTCTACGATCATTTAGTTTGTTATGACGCAACTTTCGCGGGGGGATAAATTTTGATATCTTAATATTAGGTTTCTATAATACCCCTAATGTATATGATATTAATTTGACCCAATTATAAAAAAATATGGAGGCTAGACATCCAGCATACAATATTACTAACCAAATATTTCCAAATAATAAAATGAATGTCAGAGAAGCTTGTTAATTAACATGGGTCAAAGTATTATCCCAACTCGAAAATAAAACTAAGAGCAAAAAAAATCAAAATTAATGAAAGCATGGACATTGTTTACTTATCAAAATCATAAGTTAGCCATTCAAACGAAATGATAGACGTCTTCAATGTGAGCCTCCGTTAATTTTCTTCTAACGTAAGATTTGAATTTTGGGAGGCAGAAAAGTGTAGTTTGAAGTATCGACCAAAGGAAGTATATATAGTAAAGCCTAGATTGTCTTCACTATTATTGGAATGCTGTCTTTGATAATTGCTAGCTGAGGAATGATCTCTGCATCCTGGAAGAGTTTTTGCTTTATTATTGCCACGTTATTGTCCTCCACTTCGCCAATGATTGTCAACCAAGTTCGTGGATGAAGCTGAGTGGATCTATTAGTTTGGGCAACTTGCATATCTGAAAGTAATAAGAACGTTATTATCGACACTTGAAGATGGAAAATTTATCCCAAGCAATGAAATAGTATGAATAATATATAATCCCTACATCTATTGTTATGGAGTTCCATAATGAGCTTACTTTCAAAAGCTACTATTTTTTTGATCAATATAAAAAAGAGATAGAAACTAGTCAAGGATCTAATAATCATTAAGTAGTTCCATGCAGGTTAATTTAGAAATAGTTCAAAGTCACTAGGATCATTAAGGAGAGGTTCTGGAAAACAATTTACTCAAGCAAGAGACACATTCGACTCATGTGGTATCATGTCCTCATCCAACCTCCAGGACTACATCTACACGAAACACAGAATCCTTTTAGAGACCACAGGCTTGACTCCGTCCCTGAGGAGACATGACTTGGCCTACATTGCTACAACTCACTACAACAGACTACCAGGAGCGATCCTCAATTTTTGACGGCCTCTTGAGGGCATCCAAGTGCTTGGGGTCCTCTTTCTTCTGGCCACTTTTGGGTTGCACTGAGACCTGCTGGAACATTCCTCGACTCTTTGATGATGGTCGAAACGGTGTTTGATGGGGACTTGAGGAGCCTCATGATCTCTTTTTACCTCGAGCCCCACGTTTCATTGAAAAATCTACCACAGTTGTGCATTGATCCCTCCTAGCAGATCTCTTCTTCTTTGCCTTTACTCATTCTTTCTGCGCCCTAGGCCTCGGACATTGATAATTTCGATAATTAGCTAGCGTGAACTTACATCTATATCGGACGAAATAGAATAGTAATGAACAATCTCTGAAACGTCTCCGGGGATCCCAAACTGCACACGTTAGATTGAAATAGAATGACTTAAACAAGTCTTCATTTTTCCGTCCTGATTTTTTTAGTTGATATAAACTTTTTTTCCTCTTACCTAAAATGGAAAATATGAAAACAAATCAATAACAAGAAAATCAAAGGTAGAAACTGTGTCGCTCTTCCTTTTTGATTGCATTTCTTACTATTTCATCAGAAATAATATAATCAGTGGTGTACATGTAAAAAAGCACGGCCAAAAGCAACATTTATTTAGAATTCGTTCAACAGCCTCATTTGAAACTCATTGAAGCAAAAAAAAAGATGAAGGTTTGGTGCTTCCAATTGAATGTAGCCGTTTTTCTCGCATTTTTTTTTTGTTATGGCCGGAAAGGAAAAGAAACTATATTGTTAGGGCTATTTAGTTTTTTTTATACAGCTCTGGTTAAACACAGATACCATTTTGTGGTTGTGTTCTTACCTTAGTGTATAATGTTTGTATGTACAATTGTAGTCGCAAATATATATATATATATATATATATATATATATATATATATATATATATATATATATATATATATATAAATATAATGGAAAATACTGTATCTCTATGGATATGCGTTATAAGCAAAATATTCAAATGAAGTATAAAATAAGAGTGTGTTTATTACGATAAGATACTCGTGTCAATGTTTGCCTTTGTTGTTATTGACCAAATGGAGCCATTCTAATATATAAGATGACAACCTTCGTTGTAGGAACTGAATTATTTTCTTTAAGCCAAATAAAAAGAATGTCACAAAAAGTCTTTAGTTAGTTAGATCTTTGAACCACTTAAACAAAAGACCTTTTTTAGAAACATCTAATCTATAACATTTGAGAACATAAAAACTGATGCAGATATATAATAAACAATAACTAACAATCAAAGAGGAAGAAAAATAAAATAATAGACTAATAATGCCATTTCGAAGGTCGCGAGTTGGTTGTAAAGTACCCGCTCGGTCAAAAAGACCTGATTATTTCTAAGGGACTAATAGTGCTGGCAAAAACATAAGAAGTTTTTTAATTAGCTTAATATTATAGTTGTAATATTCTGAATTCATATGTAAATCAAGGGAATCCAAATCATTCATCCTTAAAAAAGGATTCAATACGAAGATTCGTTACAACTACTTTACTCGTGATTATTGTTTTTAGGTAAATATTTGACGCTATTCATTTTTTGTTTGTTGATATATTACTATCATCCACGATAGACATACACACGAAAAACGCACATAACAATAAAGTAGAGAACACCAACCCACTACGGGGTTCTGTGTTACAACAATAATAATAATGATAATAATACCTATGTACATAACTTATTCCTACTTAAATACTAAAATTATTTTCAATAATATTTTCATTATTTTACATTGCATAATTTGATTATTCTAAGTTTTCGTCCTCCTCTTGAGAAACTTCATGCCTCTCATAGGACAGAGCGGGACATCTGTTATGAGGTGATCTGCAGTCTGCTGTTCTTCCGTGCAGAGATCGCAAAGGGACTGATGTTCTTCCATTTACTCAAGTGCGAGAGAAAAGGTCCAGGCCAGTGACTGCTTGAACAAGCAGTTTCATATTCTCTCGTCGAAATTTGATCGTATTTGTTGAGGAGTTTTCAACATTAGACGAGTGTGTTCATATTTACGCTGTTTTTGTGACGGCAGCTCACCTTTGATAAAACAAACCATCTCCTGCCTTCTTTACGTAGCTCGGCGGTACTCCAGTGTATATTTGATTTTGACTCTCACAGCCACTTTTTGCAAGATAATCGGCAATTCATTGCCAGTTATGTCACTGTGACCTTTACAACATTCAAGGTATAGTTTTTCTCCTTTTTTGCTCTTATCAAAGTTTCTTACATTCTTTGACTATGCAGCTCTTCGTGAGTGGATTGAGGAGAGCCGCAATTGCCGATTGAGAGTCGGATCGTACAACAATATTCCTAGTAGGTTTTTCCAGTTTCAGAAGGTCTTCCACAGATCTTGAAATGGCGAGGACCTCAGCCTGAAATACTGATGCCTCGATTTTTAATGACGCCAGTGAATGATGTAGAGTCATGTCACCCCTAGTGATAGCCCATCCTGCGCCCGTATTTCCGTCTTGGTCTTTAGAACCGTCAGTATAGATTATTGATCCGCGACATTCTATACGATTATTATTTATCCAGACTAGGTCACCTTTTATGTAATCACTAGGCCATTTATATTTGCTTCACAAAGCAGTTTCTCACTAGAAAAGCGGTGTCCACGCCGTCGTGGGAGGTTGCCAATGCCATCCCAAGTATCTGTGTAAAATGCGTTGTCTCCATCTGGACTTTGTTGCCTGTGCTTGTACGTATAGTCGAGTGGAATAATACCTAAAGCTGACTCCATGCCTGCGGTAGGTGTTGACCTTAGTGTTTGAGTGATTTGATTAAGTGCTTTCCTTTGTACACTGGTTAGTATTTTGATTCACTTTTTTGGATGCATAGTATGGCCCCATACAAGACAACCATAACATATGATTGGTTTAATCATTGATTCGTAGAGCCAGATAACTTTATCAGACGTCAGTCCCCACTTTGACCTATGATTGCTTTGCCATGTTCCATAAGCGAGAGCACTTGGCAGCTTTTCCTTCAGAGGTTCTGTCCAGGTGAGTCCTTGATCAAATACCAAACTAAGTATTTCAAGCGTGTTGAATACTCCATCTCGTCATCCATTTGTAAACCGTTGGAAAATATTTTGACATCTAGTTTATATGCCTGAGAATACTATAGCACTAGATTTTGTTGGATTAAAGGTCAAGCCATTTGATCTTCCCAGTCCAAGCAATAGTTATTGCATTTGCATTTACTGACAAGTGTTTGTGGGTGTTTTCCAATTATTAATAGATAATGTCATCTGCATAGCCAATTGCTTTGATTGCACCTTGTGGAAACTTTGTAAGTAGAGTGTCCATCACGGCATTCCAGATCACAGGCGAAAGTACTCCCTTGAGGATTCCACGCGTTGGGGTGATGCAGACCACTTTCTCCTTTTATTTCTGCCTTCACCATCCTAGTTTGATGGGTCTTTATACCAGGATGTGATGCTCACTGGATTCCAAGTTTCGACATTGCTTTGTTGGCAGAATGAAATTGAATATTATCAAATGCACCGGTACAATCAAACTGACAGCAAGTGTACACTGATGCTGGATATCGATTTTCGATAATATCAGTTACTTGTGATAGTGCCGTCTCTGTAGAAAAGCCTTTTTTGTAGGCAGTTGAGAAGAAAAGATGGAATACTTTTCTACTTTCCATTGTACTATTCTTCTAAGCCTTTGAGGATGTAATGGAAAGGTGATAGG
>CP045899.1:22225915-22260745 GCA_013387185.1 Caligus rogercresseyi | reverse complement strand
AGAAAAAGAAGGATATTATAGAAAAAAATGTGTTTTGGAATTTTGTAAATAATATTTTGACCTCTTTTTATGGTTACGTGTTTTCCGAATACATAAGGTTTATAGAGGCAGAAAAATATTTAATAAAATAGAAGATTGTCATAGTAGTCATGGTAGGCAATGAATGGTACAAAGAATTGTTTTTATCAATCTATTAACGCAAGAAATGGAAACACAATGAGTTATATAGTTCTTTCCTTTTTCAAAAGTTTAGCAGAATTTATACGTTCAATATCAAAAACTTCGGCTGTGACTATTTCCACTAATACTAGTGTTTATTTGAAAATCAATGGGTATTTGAGATATAACTCCATTTTAGTACTCCTTAGACCTTTTTGTATTGACCTACTGTATCATTTGTAACTCAAATAAGTTGTGACATCTTAATTTGTTTATTTCATCTTTAAGTATATGAAAATAATGTAGAAAAAATAGAAAATAATGGCTACAATTGCCCTTTATGTATTTAACATAACTTAATATTTTTTTTATTTTACAATAGCTCGTAATCTCATAAGAAATCTCCGAGTTTATACTTGTTATCGATCTATTTCATCACAAAAGTAGTTCTTTTCGTATTCTATGGGCAAATCAAAAGGTTATATATGTTCTTTTTATTCTGAAATTGTTAATATAAATAAAATTTACTATATTTATGTTTAAATATTTATTAATTTTTAGCTTTTATAGATAGTGTCAACTATCGGACCTTTAAGAACTCCTGGTTTACTCTTACTCCTTATTATATTCTTTAAATACATTTAACATGACGCAGAGGTGACGTAGTTATGTATACGTCATTCTAAGGTCAATGATTTAACTATGAATGAATGGTATATACATAACGCGAACATTTTATGATCATTAGGTGATTTATTCCTTGGATTATTTAACATTATTTGAAACATTAAATAAAAATATTGTAAGAAATGGCATTGTATAATACATTATTCGTAAACTATCTATCAGTGGGTGTATTTTTATAATGTGGGAGGCGAGATGTTTTATCTTGATTATTTTTTCAAATCTTTATAAATTTGTATTGTTTTTTCTCTTCATATTTACTGTTAGGTGAACGCAAGTCCCATCGAAATAGTCATCCAGTGTTGGCATAGTGTCGTACTCTTGTTCGAGATATATTATATTATCTTTTTTGGTGGTCGGATATTTAACGTTCTAATCCATGAGAGATTGGATAGATAAAAAAGTAGAAATAAATAGTTGTGGAGCGAAAGAATAGTTTGGGATGTAGGTTGGAGGGTTTTTTATACGATTTTCAGCATTATTCTGTTCAAAACAATATTTGGCTGTGTTACGAGCATGGAATAAAAGCATTTTCAAGCTTGTATTTTTCTTGATTCAGAGATTGGTGCTCCTCATTGAATCGTCGAAAGTGAAAAAGAAACTTTTTCCCTTCCTCCCAACAGCCAGTTCCTTCAATTATTGTGTGTAGATCAAAGAGTAGTGAATAAACGAAAAGTTTCAAAAAGCTTTTTCTAAGACGTCTAAAGTAGTATGCTTCTTTTTCATATCATCTATGTATATGAAAATTCTCCCTTCCTCCTTAAACTTGTCTCAAACATGTTACCTTTTATTCAAAGATAAACAAAATCATCCAAACAGACCACCACTTATAGTGGATAAGCTTTAAGGATTTGAATGGGTCGTAGCTTATATAAAAATGCCTCGACGATTAGTTTTCATAGCTAACTTTAATGGGTGTTTGAAAAAGAAACAGAATATTTTTTTCAAAATTTAAATTTACGAAATGCTTTAACGACATAATAGAGAGGTGGTTTCTTTTCGCTTCTTTGCTAATCAACACACACGGTAAGTTAAGAAAAAAATATTCCATTTAACTTGTAGTATCAATTTTTGTCAACTTCTCATTGCGTCCAATTGAAATGTACATAACAACCGGAACTTAGATATGAATAATTCATAAAATGCTTAATTTGAAAAACAAGATTACAATCCTATAAACTGATTTAATCAAAATATATATTAATAAATTTAGGAATACGTTCCGAGTTGTATACATTTTTTTCTATACTCTCATTTCTAGAAATAATATAAATACATATTATTCGTCATTATTGTATGCGAAACAAGGACTTTAATGCTATTCTGTTCCCATAATTGTGGAACTTTTGGAATATGCCTTAAGCAAGGCAAAGGTTAAGAGGTAACATTATATGATTCGTTGGTCAGTGGTATATAATACCTGACTTGTCGAATATTTTGCATACGTGCCAAAATATTCAAAGATTAATACTAATATAGGGTGACGAATAAGAATTGGTGACCATTTGTTTTCATTTTAACTCATCTGAAATAGGTGGGATACTCATGATATAAGATAACCTACGTATAGATGTTAATAAGAAATGATTAGAAAAACAGCCATAAAAATCAATCCATAGGAGCCTGTGAGTTTTTAAGAAGGTTAATGAATAAATAATATTTATTTTCAACTATATGCTGTAACTATTCATAAATACTTTCATATGTCTTTTATTAATAGATATAATATATAAATACATAATATTTAAGTATATATTTTTTTTTCGTTAAATGTTTTGATCAAATTTGAAGATCTTGTCAAATTTATCCTTTAAGCTATTTTCTATGTAACTTTTATTTACAATTTCAAATATTGTTACTTCTATTTCTTTTCTTTTGCGCATACATGTAAACATCACATAGGATGAGGAGCTGAGCTCCTCGCCATCTATCGGTAAAAGATTTCAATTCTCAACGGCAAATCCACTCCTGATATTATTTACTTTGTCAATATTGTGAAGTTTATAATAATGGTTTTGCCTACATCCACCCGCCTTCTTATAATAAGTTACGCTGATCAAATTATACCCATGTACAAGACGCAACCTTTGGCTGACTTCCATTATATGCTGTGTTTTAACTTATAATAATTATCAACTCAGAGAGACAGAGAAAAAATAAAGTGCCACATGTCTTTATAACCCTAGAAGGGATTATTCATTCCTCTTGGAGCTGATGTTTATCAAGAAGAAGCCTTGATCTATTACATAATGGGAGAGAAGAAGCAGACCTCTAAGAAGCACACCTTTAAATGATGTTGATAAAACTGTATTGAACGAATATTTTTTTGTTCGTATATTTTGGCATGCACGACAACCACCAAAAACATATACACTCATATAATTTTCTTTATTCGTTAAAGTTGCTTCGTTGGCTACGAAGGGTACGTTATAGACCTATAAACATGTCTATTAGGGTGATTCGTATTTTTGTTTCTTTTTATCGAATTTTTAGAGTAGACAACCCCCCCCTAGACTTTATCTTAGCTCATAGAGATCTTGTAAAGTTTGAACAGAATAACATAAGTGTCTCCTCAAACGGAGCCAAAAGTTAGTAGTATTTAACCTTATTTTATAAAGGCTATTCAATTGCCTTCATCGCTATTTTACAATTTCAATGCTACCCTAAAAAAAAAAAAATCACACATGGTAAATAAATCTCAAGGAATCCAACTTTTTGTTAAAAATAATACAAGATTACTCGAGAAATTAAAGCTTCCAATAGTCCCGGGTTTTTTTGGAAAATACTCCGAAAGGACTAAATTTTAGTATATTATAATAAAGTTATCAAAACAATATTTGTGTGTTCTAAACTCTCAATACAGTGTTTTTTGTCACGTATTTTTTCTTCTGAAACATTTTTTAACATAAATATACTATTTAAAATTACAATTGATATCATTATAACTTTGCCACGTTTAAATCTTTTGTAAACTCTTAACAATTTCAATTATTAAAGCTGTATTTAGGTTCCGAAGTACATATTTTATCATGGTTTCAATATATATATATATATATATATCAAGGAAAACTTAACTTGCTTTTTAGGACTATGGAGATCAATAGTCTGATGTGTATTATTTAAGAATAAATTATTTTTCTAAGTTATATATAGACCTTTAAATAGAACTCCAGACCATAAGTAACAAACCATTTTTTGCTGTGGTGTTTAAAAAGTAAGTTTATCAAAATAAAATATATACAACTTAAAAAGTGTATTTTGTCTACTACAATATATTATCTTGTTGATACCTTCATATATAATTTGAGCAAATAGTGTCATTGAAAATATCTATAGACTGTACAAAATAAACAAATTAACTATATTTTGTCCTTCCATAGATGTGTTGTCATAATTAAAGGAATGTATACATTAACTTCCAAGTTATTTATATAGGGTTTTGTTAATCAGGGTGGGTAGATTTTGAAATGGTATAAAACAAGCTGTTTGTGAGATAGTGAAATAAATATTTTTCTTTGAGAGGCGTAAGTTCACTATTAAATGCCCACCTCGGCTTATTACGGTGCAACGGATCAGCGTGTCCAATTTTCAATTACTCTTCTGCATAGATCTGGCTCAATTTGAGGGATGGCCTGTGATATGTTTACCTTTAGAGCATCGGTCGATTGAGGTTTTTTGCATAGACCTGCGAATTCAAGAGATCCCCAAGGAAACAGTCTAGCGGGAAAATTGTATGACCTTGAGGGTCAATTCACATCACTCCTGCGAGAGATAGCCTACCCTAAAAAATTCATGTAGAATGCCAATCGTGACGTTTGCTATGTAGTACGTAGTGCCATCTGCTAGAAACATGGACATTTAGGACTATATGATTCAATGAGGGCCATAAGAATTTGGTAATCATCGTTCTGTAGCACTCGTTGTTGATGGTGACCAACGTCGTTTTCAGAAAAAAGTACAGAACCATGACACCGCCGGCCGGCCCAAAATCAACAACAAGCGGTAACTTTTTTAGGATGCCCCTGGTGAATCTTGTGTGGATTGGTGTCGTCCTATACACGGGCAATTTTGCTTGCCATTCCTCAAAAAATGTTCCTTTTCAATAAAGATGATTTTCGGCCAAAAACGTTTAAAAATCATTTTAAATGTTAAATCCTGTAACTTGCAATGATGATTTGGCATAAACAACTGAATAATAAACAAACGATTTGACAGACGTCACCAAACAAAATGGCTGCCAAAGGGCGCAAAAAATATATCTGCACAAATTGAAACCCCCTTAATTTCGTCGTGAATTGAAATATTAAATTGTTATGGAAGAACACATGGGAAACATACTAAAAATAAAAATTTTTGGTTTTACAACAACTGGGATTTAAATAGAATGTGTCAGATTTCATGATGAACAGCCTAAAAGGACTTTTGTAGAACAGGTAATTAACTAAACAACAACGTTACAATATGGAATATTGAGGATTTTTTATATGTTTATTTGACTACTTGATGTCTTCACCATTTTATATTTACCAATATAATAAACCAATTAACTTGATAACAAACTTATGAAAGTTAATTTTCTGGTGTTCATTCAGCTCCGGAAAAGACCATACTAAATGCAAAAATTTTATCAAACTACAATTCCTTATCAGGTGATTGTTCATATTATTTTCCTTGTTTTAAGATATAAATAAACTTCCTATGTCTGCAAAACTTAATGTGAATCTCAAAGATTCCTTCAAAAGAGATCATATTTCAACTATTTCCTGAGCTTTTTATTGTAAAAAAATTGGACTTTGGTATTGTTATTGTAGCAAGAATGTTCTATACCAGAATAATAAAGGTAGTTCAACGATTTTATTACATGCTTTTTTCTGCTCTTACATTGTTGGTATAATAATACTGTTTATTATAGATAAAAATAAAAATTCAATGACTTTTCATCAGAAAAATACTTATTGAATATGAAATTGAAACAATATAAAATTTCCTTCTTTTTTTGGGCAAACAGGGTATCAAAGTACTCGCGTATTCTTATTGTAGGTGAAATATCGACCGTTTTTTTCATCAGATTAACTGTTGATGAGTAGATCTCTGGTAGGAAGGTATGTAAACAATAAAGCTTTCATTTTACTCAAGTTTTCATTTTATTAAACCTACTATCCAAGGTACAATCTCACTTCAAAACCATTTCCACACAACCCACCAACTTCCACCTCAAGTGACAGGGATTAAGTAGTAAAAGTGTTTTTCTTCTAAATGCTTTTTACATGCTAAAGCTTCTTACTAGATATTTTCCTCCTTCAAATAGACTTTCTCACATTCCCTTTCTCATAAATATTATGCTAATCATACAATATCATGATGTTGGGTCATATGCAATGATTAGATACAAAACAATGATAATAGCATTGCTCATATGATTTATGTTAAAAGAATGTCAGAAAAACGCAAATATATAGGCGTGGTACAAGATGGGAGGATTAAACGAAACGAATAAATATTTATATATATATATATATATTGTCGAAGACCTCTACTTACTATGTAGTTGAACGTACATAAACATTCTAGGTTTATGTACAAATTAAGTTATTTAACAAACAAAAAAAATGGAAGCTTCTTTGAATGTTGTCTTCTGTGTAAATAAGAAGGATTCTTCTCCATCAACATAAACGATATCCTAAGTATCTTAAGAATGTTTTTTCTTCTTTGTTTACATACTAAATAAACAATGAATATTGGATGTCTAATGAACATATTTATTGTTCGCGGGAGAGAAGGAAGGATGTTGTCGTTCTTATTGAAATATTTATAATTCTCTTGGGGCCTAATAAAGGGCATATTTAGCTTAACAAATAGAGAGAAATAAAGGGGAAGATAAAATTTATAGTTGGTAAAAAGGAAAGTTTACAAAATGTAACTAATTTAAATAGCAATATTTTTGTAAGAAAATAAAACCTTTTTTCAGGATATGTCATCATTGAAATTCAATTTACTTGTCCTTTGCGTCCGCCACTCCCTTCATGTCTGTACGCTGACGAGTTCTTCTTTCGACAAGGGAGTTCTTTATATCCGACCTGACATAGAAAGATAACAATACTGTCGATTAAAAACATAGAGACATCTTTCGTGTATCTCCCTGGTATCTCTTTGGTTATAGTATCAATATAATCACAAACCTCTCCCTTTCCTCTATTATTAATAAGCTGTCGCTGGCACAGTCCCCCGTGGACTCCCAATCCATGCTTCACAGTCCTCTTCGACGAATATCGCACTTGCCTCCACCATGATGACTGCCTTGATGCACCTTCCGTAATTCTATACGAATTATGACAGGAGGTCCCGCTGACTTCCTCCTTCACTTTCATCGTCAAGTCAGCGACAAAAATGATGAAAGAATTAATACGATTTTAGAAGATGCCTTGAGAACCTGCAAGGATGAGGGAGACATTGAACTACTTATCATAAGAACAAGTCAGTCCCAGCGAGAGATGAAGGATTTCCTCTCGTCCATTACCGAGTCCAGTAGAATAAGTGACTTTGAACACGTATCAGGGTTCTTACTCCAGAATAGAAGAAGTACAGTTGTTATTATTAATGAAAAAAGGGAGAGGTTTGCAGTTAATTTTATACTTTCATAAAAGAGATGCCAGAGAGATACAAAGGATATCTTTATGTTTAGTCGACAGGTTTTTTTTATCTTTCTATGTAAGGTCGGGTATGAAGTAATCCCTAGCCCTTTTTCTATATTCTTATATTTTCTCAGGATTTATCTTTATCTTGAAACTACTAATTTTAAGTTATACTCTTTATAAACCCTCTCTGATTTTCTAATAAAGTGGTTTATTTTTTTGGGTAGTTACCATTTTATTGTATTGACCTAACACGCTTAGCCCATCTATTGAAATAGTTTTAAGAAATTTATACTAATAAGTTAAGATATTAAACTGGTATTTCTTACAAACTCACCCAAAACATAAATTTATCAGTTGGCAACAGATATTTCATTCTTTTTCTACGTCTTACAGTCAAAGTTAGGACCTATTTAACGGCATGAATTATAAAACAAAACTAGAGGCATATATAAACTCAGAGAGTGTGTACCTCCGCCGATCCCACACATTCCCATTCAACATTCTCCCTTTCACACGCCCGATTTTCTATCTCTAATCATTGTTTCTCTCTGTTAGCTCATTTTGCATATTAAAAAAGCATTCAGAGACGGGAAGAGGGAGAAGTTTAAGCTACATCACTGGGTTAACATAGTCCTGAGCTGATATATGAACAATAATACGTCAATGAATATTTTTTAGCGTTTGTTCTTTCTACTCCCTGAATAGAGACCCATTTCATTATTATTAGTAGTAGTATTTTGCTCATTTGCATATTAAAAAAGCACTTAGAGATGCCAAAATTTATCACTTGTTTCTTTTGGCATTTCCAACAACCTCCACAAAGTTTCATTTGAATCCGTTCAGTACTTTTTGAGTTATCCTGCTGAAAAACAAACCAACAAACGCCAGTGAAAACTAGAGGCATATATACACTCTGAGAGTGCAAACCTCCGCCGATCCCACCTAATGAATCACTTAACAGAATTACAATCCAATCATATATGTCTACATAAGTAAGTGTGTTTGGTGAATAATGAGTGAGGAGAGAGCAAAGAAAATATAAAATAATATATACACTCAGAGAGTGTGTACCTCCGCCGATCCCCACAACATTCCTATTCAACACATTCTCCTTTCACACGCCCGATTTTCTATCTTAATCATTGTTTCCTCTCTGTTAGCTCATTTTGCATATTAAAAAAGCACTCAGAGATGGGAAGACGGAAGAAGTTAAAGCTACGTCACTTGGGTAACATAGTCCTGAGCTGATATATGAACAATAATACGTCAATGAATTTTTTTTTAGCGTTTGTTCTTTCCTACTCCCTGATGAGACCCCATTTCATTTAGTATTTTGCTCATTTTGCATATTAAAAAAGCACTCAGAGATGGGAAGACGGAGAAGTTTCAGCTACGTCACTGGGTTAACATAGTCCCTGAGCTGATATATGAACAATAATACGTCAATGAATTTTTTTTAGCGTTTGTTTCTTTCCTACTCCCTGAATAGAGACCCCATTTCATTATTATTAGTAGTAGTATTTAGCTCATTAAAAAAGCACTTAGAGATGCCAAAATTTAACCACTTGTTACTTTTGGCATTTCCAACAACTCCCAAAGTTTCATTCGAATCCGTTCAGTACTTTTTGAGTTATCCTGCTACAAACAAACCAACAAACAAACGCCAGTGAAAAACAATACCTCCTTCGGCGGAGGTAATTAACATCAATTCAGAGCCTCGGTTCGATAGACGCTATAATGTTTATTTTATATCCAGTCAGATGCAAGTTAATCTAACCATATAGGCAATATATTTGTACATATATATATATAATCAAAAATATACGAAAAAAATCCCTATAAAAGTGAGATTAGTCATTTTTTTAAATTGTAAATTATATTCAGACCATTGGATAAAGAATTAAAGAGAATTGCTACAAATATACCAGCTTTGAAGATACAAAAATATTTTTGACATATTTTGATTAAAAATATACTAATGCAATTCTGTTCATTGTAAGCTTTAAAATTCCGGTCATGTAGATTTTTTTTAAATTTATTCATTCATTATGTAAATCTTAAGATAAGATATGTGTCTTATTCGTCCAATCCGATTGAAGCCACCAATAACAAAAACGTAGTTACTAACCCAGGGCTATTCAATTGGCGGCCCGCGGCGCCCAGATGCGGCCCGGACACGGCCAACATGTTTGGTCAACATACACTTGCGAATCGAGCTTTTCTCACGTGAATGCAATTAAGAACAGTTATCGGTGTTCTCTAACAGACAACAAAATTCACCAGTGCCTTAGGATTGCATTGACATCTTATGAGCCAAACATCAGAGATCTTGTGCAAAACAAAAAATACCACTTCTCTCACTAAAGTCACCGGCAGCAGTGGGCTAAAATAGCCCTGTTCTGTTTAGCAGCCAGCCTCCATGAACAATGAGAAATGTTGAGTTAAATGTTCTATTTTTTGTTTGTTTTAAATAAAGAGATGGAGCAGAGAGTTGTTTGTGTGCATTTTTATAGGCCTTTTCAATTTTGAAAGCTAAAAAGGTCATATAAAAATAGGCCTAATAAAAAAATAATAGGCATAGTAACCATCGGCCTAATAATACTAATAGTAATACTACTAATGCTAAAAAAAAAAACATAATAATAGACTTATTTGAAAACAAGTGGCCGCGGAAATTTTGCGGCCCAGCTCAAGTTCTGGATTCCAAAGGTGGCCCACTTGGAAAACTATTGAATAGCCCTGTACTAACCTATTTTAGTTTTAGATCTTCTTGACTCCGATCAATTTCCTACACATTAGTAGGTGTAAAAAAATTTAAAACAATATCAGAATGTTGTATAGATTTATCTAGCTGAATGTACAAGATCCGTCTTTGAGGGACCTGCCCTTTTTTGCAGAGCAATTAAGTATGAATACTGATGTGACCTTCACACCCATCTTGTCTTCTCTCATTCTCACAAAAAAACACCACTCATGTAATTGGATACAGCATTCTTAGCCTTGTCGTGTTCTTACAATTAGAATGTCTCTTTTGAGATATCAATATTATTATATTATGTTTTTATTGTGCAACCAATGAAAATGCTTGCATTTAATTTTTAAAAGCCATATTCGGATTTTTTTTATCAGCATAGAGAATTTAATTATTTTTATCATCATACATTAGAATCAATGTGAACTATCCCACACATGTTTTTTTGAAAAAGCATATAATAATATATTAAAAAAGAAGTATTGAAATATAATTATATCTAAAATTATACATAATTTTTTTTATAAAACTTCACATAATATCAGCTTTTCAGGATTATGAATTTGGAGTATTAAGTATGAAAGTAAGTACAATTACTTGATATTTAACTCTTGATTATATAAGCTCTATAAAACTATGTCAAAACATTATCTCTCCCCCCTTTTCCCTTATATTTAAAAAAAATATTTTCAATGATGCGTGGAGGATAATTATACTATTCAACACTTCAAACGACACAGAATCCGAAAAAAAATATACATGTGGATTTGAAATGATTAACATGAAATGAATTACGCATATAAATATTTTTTACACAATAGGAATACACGAGGAATTTCAGGAAAAGTAAAGGAAAGCCTGAGGACATATTTCAATAATATTATATAGCTTTTTCATTTTATTTTTAGGAAAGTGTTTCTCACTTTGCTTTCTACATTTGATTATGTATAGCTAGATGTTATGTATGTTTTTCAATAATTTATGTCGATATAAACTAACTTGTAGCAATGGAATCAAATAGATGTTCGAAACTCAACAGCTGGGAGTAAATTGATGTTTATTAAATGCTACAAACTGTTTATTATTATAATTATTATTATGTACTCTTTTTTTTCCTTCAACAAATCACGTTTGAGAAAAATGTCTCCTTTGTAAACCTTACTTATGATTTTATTATTAATTTTTGACTGTTTTAACGAACTATGACTTGCCTTATTTATTAAATTAAGGTTTTGTAGGACCAAGAGCTTCACGAAATTCGTATATAGACTTATGAAACAATAAATAGCAATTCAAATAAATAAAAAAAGAAACCACAACAGTATCTCCTTATATCAATATTTCCTGTGATTAGCAAGTTCTATAAAAAGGTTACATTGTATTATTATTCACACCAAAAATAACAAAAAAATAGATTCCTGTCTTGAGCATAGAGATATAGAGAGCTTTTTGGACTCGTCAGAGAAATACGTCATTGTGTCAAGAATATAGCTGAACGATGTTTCTCTGCTATTGGAGGGAAGAGAAATACATCATTGTGTTATGTTATATCTCTATGATCAGCTTACGATGATAGTATCAATTACTTTGTTTATAGTGGACCCAGAAACAATAGAACGCTGTTTCTCTGCTATTGAAGGAATCAGCTCCCTATATCTTTATTTCTCTATAGTCTTTAGAGATCCCTCACACAATGATAGAATAAATTATGGCTTCAAAAGAGGTCTCTTTGTAAATTAAAAACACTTTTAAGAACGGCTCTCAGACATCAGGTCAATAAACTTGGAAACAATTATTATTTTTATCATTACTTTACTTCTCTCTGTACTTGATAAAGCTAAGAAAATCTTTGTGTGCGGCTTATTTGAAGAAGGAGGGAAGAAGGGGGGGAAACGACACTCCTTAAAATAATATAGCGTGCTAGAATGAAGGGTTAACCATGATGTAGGCATACATGGAAAATAGTGCTTCTTATAATTATTTGCACAACAGCAAGAAAAAAGACTTTATTAATAGCGCACATTGAAGACATGCGTGTCTTAAGATTGTAAGTAAGAAAGTGAAGGATTATAGATATATATATATATAGATATATATATATATAGACCTCCCAAAAAAAAAAACACTTTTTTAGTTCTTTTACATAACCCAGCGATTCTGGTTCATTTTTTGATGCTGAAAACGAGTATCTAAAAGAATCTCTAGCATTTTTAGAAATCGGACGTCACTGGTGTCAAAGGTTCCGTTATGAAGCAAACTTTTTTGTTATTACTTATTTTGAAAAAAACTAGTTTACACATTTAGCTATGATCAATTGATGACTTTGTTATTTTTTGCAAATTTTCGTCAAATAATATTTAGTGCCAATAAATGAACATAAGTGCAGACGCACCATCATTTTTTAAATAACAGCTCCTACTAGGGTTCTTTATAGTTTCAGGAAGGAAAAAGAAAAAGAGGGTCTCAGTGATGTTTTTAAGTTATCTTTTAAATACAATACAATAACCATTAATACTATTTCATCAAAACTGTTTTTTTTATAAACACGTGATTTAAAGACCGTATCAGATTCAATTTCACTCTTTGATCTATCAGCAAGTGCCTTTACATAAAATGGAACTCGGACACTGAAGAAGTGCTTAAGCGAGGCACTGGGTATTGGTATACTCTAGAAATTTCCAAACCAGGTCCATTCCCGTTAACCGAAGAGGTGATACGGCACTTTTACTTTCATCTTTGGTCTTTGGGTAGACCGGACGTGGAGCTAGCTGCCCGTAGCACCGCCGATTCCCTACTATATATATATATATATAATATTATATATAATATATATATTATAGATATATATATTTTATTTATATAATAATAATATAATATATGTTGAACAAAATGTCTATGGGCGAATTCACGAGATTACCATAATGACATTTCCATTGAAAACTGTATTTTGAGAAAAACAAAAATTAAAAGAATTGGTATCAATAATGATGAGAGGGATTCAGAGGGAGTGGAATGGGATTCGATGGGGAAATCTACTATCATTAGTCGTTTTAAAACGGATTAAAAGATAACTTAAAACATCAACATGAGTACCCTCTTTTTCTTTTTTCTTCTTGAAACTATAAAGAACCTAGTAGGAGCTGTTATTTAAAAAATGGTTGGTGCGTCAGCACTTATGTTCATTTATTGGCACTAAATATTATTTGACGAAAATTTGCAAAAAATAACAAAGTCATCAATTGATCATAGCTAAATTGTGTAAAACTAGTTTTTTTCAAAATAAGTAATAACAAAAAAGTTTTGCTTCATAACGAAACCTTTGACACCAGTGACGTCCGATTTCTAACAATGCTAGAGATTTTTATTTAGATAAACGTTTTCAGCATAAAAAAATGAACCAGAATCGCTGAGTATATGTAAAAGAACTAAAAAAGTGGGTTTTTTTGGGGAGGTCTAATGTATATTATAAGTTCAAATTTACTGTCTAGATAAAAAAACGATAATGTAAAATAAAAACACTAAAAACTTACAGATAACATAAAAGATCAAATCAAATCTGTACCGTGATGAAAAAAATCAAAATAATTATAGTTTAATTTTAATGCCAGGAAGAAAAATAGCGCTATGTCAGTTTGTATAAATTCCCGTTGATATGTACCTATGTTTATATAAGTTTGTGCATAAAGAAGCCTACTCATGTCCCCATTGGTTATATATCCATATGATTACATATATGTGTTTTAGTCGATTATTGATGAACTATTGTATTCTTTGAGAACTTAAAAAATGATTTTAAAATATGAATATTATAGTTCAAATATACGGTCCTGAGAAAAAATCATAGTCATATATATAACAACGATTGATAGGAATTGTTTGTATTCAATCAGGAATTTTGACATCGAATTCAATTGCTTTGTGTACCGAGGGGACATTTCTGCTTTTTTTTTGAAAATTTGAATAGCAATTAATAATCCCCTCCTCCAAGAATTGCTTCAAACTACAAGAACCGCAGCTGACATCAATTGATGCCAAGTAATTATAATTGCTTGAGTAAATTTCTTGCTAAGAAGAAAAAGTATACAAAGTGCTCTTTAATTTCATTGAAAATATATAAATAAAAATATACCCACACAGAGATAAAGTTGGACTAAAACTATGTGCGAAAACACTAAAATATGGCCTTCCACAGGCTAATCGACGATATTTGGTTCGAAAGATTATATTCCTATTTTTCCTGTATTTTCTTTTCATGACCTTCAACGTTTATCGCCAGATCTATGTATTCATAATTTAGCAACATAAATTATGCATTCTATTAGTTAAAACATTACTAAAATAAAATGAAAATCCATTTACGTCAACTGACTTCAGTGTTAAAATTTCCTTTATACTTAGATTATTTTTGATATTAAAAATGTTTAATAATATAGTCCCCTTGCAAAGGATATTAATTATCAACTTTAAAGAAATAGTTCAATTCCTATAGATATTTTATATATTGCATTTTATAAATTTTATTTATCTATATAACAAAGGAACATGCTTCAAAGGAATGCTTCATGGATTCTTTATATTATAAAGACGTTAGTCTATTATTAACTTCTATAAACTAAATGAATAGCTTGACAACAATTTAGCATAATCGTCCAAAGTCATCTTTAGGGCTTTCAAATCCAGTCAGAAATTTATGAGGTGAATGAGTAAATCACTACGTATTAAGTAATTGCTTACTTAACAAACCAAAAAAAGAAAGAAAAAAATCTACAAAACCTAAGAAAATATCTAAAAGTTTCGTTTCTCTGGTATTGTTTGTTAGAGTAACAAAGTCATAGGCCTTTTATTTATATTGCCTTACGAATATTCTTTTTTACAATAAAAAATATGTATGCATTATTTCATGTATAAAATAATTCCAAAACATCTTGGAGATTTCCAGGTACCCGGTCGTAGAATAACAAATCCGAAGGAACATTTGAAGCAACAACTTTTTGTCAATTAAGACTATTCAAAGAAAACTTATCTTTGTTTTTCTAACTACAAAGTTTCGAATAAAAGATAGGTTATTTTTATTTAAACTAATTTGTCGCATTTCATTACTATATAAATGTCAATTCATGTCTAAGCATTCATCAGTTTCTTAAAGATCTTCAAAATGAAAACATTTGTCTTTACTTTGTAAGTCCTTTTATTTGTGTTCTTCTTGATCCTCTCCATTAACCCTCTGTTTCGTTTTTTAGATACTTCACCCTCTTTGCCAGCCTTCTCTTGACCTCAAGGACCGAGGCAAGCCTGAACCTCGGTGACATCCTTATATCAGCATTCCGAGAAGGACTCAAAGGCTTTGCCTCGGATCAGCTGAAGGAGAAAAAGTCACTCTTTGGATTTGGACAACCTCAGGCAGAAGAAGAAACCTCTGAATCTGAGTCAAAGTTCCTAGGAGGGTCTCCTCTACGAATCCCACCTCTTCTCTCCATGTTTATTCGAACAGATTAATCTCAAATGCTGATTATCGACAACTTTTAAATCCATGTCAGGTCAATTGACTTTTTGTATATATTCCAAATATTATATTTTATAGACTGATGTATTCAATAAACTAATGATAAATGTATGTAAACATCTTTTTGTAGATTATCAACTCAAATATGTGCAATCACAAATATAATTATTATACACCTTTTTAAATATGAATACTTTTTATTTCGCTTTGTTTTACAATATATTTCTTCCAGTACATTTCGTCGATAATTGCCCATTAATTATAATGCTTACTCCTTTCTTTTATAGAATCATACAAAATTAGGAATAGATATAGCCTTTATTACATTTGATCGTGAACCAACTTATGTAGGGCGTTCAGCTTTTTCATTAGCTGACCAACCTACGTGGGTCTTAACCCAATGAAGATTGCCATGATATACAAGTTCAAGTGCATACAAAACATTGATTCACTCTATGAGAGTTTAGACCAACCGAGCTTAAGAATACTGCTTGGTTGTCGCCTTAAAAGCCTATGGTTGGAAATTTTCTAACAAATAACTAAATAAACAAATAAACAATGTTGCTTAGTTTTTATGTAAACATATTCGTATAATGTGAATCGTCATCATGTAAGTTAACATTACAATTATTATTAGCCTCTTCGAGTGGCGTCATACAAATCTTAAAATACCTTAAGCGATTATGTAAATCTGTAGTCAAGGTGCAAATTACTTATAGCAAACCATTATATAAGTTCTTCTATATGTCTGTACAAAGGCAAATCCCTTTGAAGCATGATCCTTTATTTATTCGTTTCGTAGGTAAGCAAAAATTAAACATTAAGCCTCAATGTGCAATTTTTTTTTGGTTGTGAGCATTAATATATTTCTCAAAAGGTAAAAATATCCAAACTTTATCACTTATTATTTGGCTCTTTGCTTAAACAGTATTGAATATTTCATTTCAAAATACTACTGAATAAATATATCAATCAGTTTAATATCTTTATTTTTTTACCATTAAGTATATGCCTATATTTTAACTCTAATTAAATATAAGTGATATATTCACTTGATTTAAAAAGCACTGATGAAATATAGGTTCATATGTCGGCATCGAAATCAATTACTTGCAAATTCCACTAATGGATAGATGGTTTGTGTATAATGTTAAGCCACCGTATGCCAGAGACTCCTTTATCTTACTACATATATGGTTTGATATGAAAAATAACAAATATGTACATTTGGTTTCCTAGAATCTCCACGCTTTCTAAAGATAAATAAGTTGAAAAATAGGTGTGCTTGAAAGAAGCACTTTTTTTGCTTTGAAACAACTTGCCTGAATGATTTGTTTATTATATTATTGATCCTGAAGTTTGCTGACTTTTTGGCAAAACATTCTTAAAGTATTTTGTAAGATTATTAAAATATATTTCAAAATTAAAATTTCAGACGATATGAATAGCGTCAAATATTTACCTAAAAACAATAATCACGAGTAAAGTAGTTGTAACGAATCTTCGTATTGAATCCTTTTTTTAAGGATGAATGATTTGGATTCCCCTTGATTTACATATGAATTCAGAATATTACAACTATAATATTTAAGCTAATTAAAAAACTTCTTATGTTTTTGCCAGCACTATTAGTCCCTTAGAAATAATCAGGTCTTTTTGACCGAGCGGGTACTTTACAACCAACTCGCGACCTTCGAAATGGCATTATTAGTCTATTATTTTATTTTTCTTCCTCTTTGATTGTTTAGTTATTGTTTTATTATATATCTGCATCAGGTTTTTATGTTCTCAATTGTTATAGATTAGATGTTTCTAAAAAAGAGGTCTTTTTGGTTTAAGTGGTTCAAAGATCGGACAAGACTTTTTGTGACATTCTTTTTATTTGGCTTAAAGAAAATAATTCAGTTCCTACAACGAAGGTTGTCATCTTATACAGGGTGCGTAATAAGTCCGGGAAGAGAGAAATGTAGTCTTAAATAGTATATTTCTCACTGAAAATTTGCAGAACTTGGTAGAAACTTTCTTAAAGGTCGTACCAACACAACTATTTACAATTTTTCAAAATGTCTGCCATTCTCACGCAGTACAGCTTCAAGACGTCCACGGACCTGTTGGCAAGCTGCACGCACCGTTTCTTCTCTGATTTTCCCCATTCCTTCACGAGAGCCTCTTTTAAGGTGGTCAAATTTCGGTGCACAAGCCTTGTTCTCAAGTATGGATCACATGGAAAAGTCCATGACGTTGAGATCAGGGCTTGAAGGTGGCCAGGTAAATTTGTCCTAAAAGGCAGGAAAATTCTGCTTGCACCATTCTTGGACAAGTTTGGACCCATGGGCTGGGTCAGAGTCTAGGTGAAAAGTGAAGAAGGTTTCCCCATACTCAGCCTTGATCCATGGCAGTACTTGGTCATTTAACATTGACAGGTAGACCTCCTTGTTAATCTTGACACCCTCGGGGACAAATATGAGAGGGCTCTTTTTCCCATCCGACATAACTCCTGCCCAGACCATCACAGACTTTGGTTTTTGACGTCGGAAGACTCCGCGAACCTTGACAGGAATGTCAGCACTGCTCTTGGCCAAAATCCGATCATTCTGGGAATTGTACACCGCCTGAACTGTGAACAATTTTTCGTCCGTGTAAAAAACTGGACCCTGCGTGCCAGACTTCAGTTTGTTCAGAAGAATTCGGCCTCGTTCTCTTCGCTTCTCAATTGTGGCCTCAGAAAGAAGTTGAAGCCTTATCTTCTTATATGGAGTCATCCCCAGATCCTTTTTCACTAGATTTATCATCGACCCCTCGCTCATATTTTCCTCTTTGGCCATCTTTCTCAGGCTTCTTGCAGGGTTCCTCCTGATCTTCTCGCGGATCCTCTTCACACACGCCTGGGTTCTCACAGACATTGGTCGGCCCTCCTGGGCCTGTCGGATGTTTTTCCGGTCTCCTTGTACCGTTTGACCGTGTTGTAAACAAGTTTGTAGGTCACTTTTATGTCCTTGAGCTTCTTGACAATATCAGAATTACTCAACCCCGCGCAATGAAAGGCAACTATAGTGTCACGGAAATTGCTCATGATGCTGGAGGAACGTTGACAGAAACTTTGTTGTTAAAATGAACTTGTTTTGATGAAGCTGAAGAACGAATCTACCGGTTTTAAGCACGAAAATCCAAACACAATAGAAACTACAGTGTCGTAAAGTCCCACTTCCCGGACTTATTACGCACCCTGTATATTAGAATGGCTCCATATGGTCAATAACAACAAAGGCAAACATTGACACGAGTATCTTATCGTAATAAACACACTCTTATTTTATACTTCATTTGAATATTTTGCTTATAACGCATATCCATAGAGATACAGTATTTTCCATTATATATAAATATATATATATATATATTAGGGCTGTTCTTATTTTTCAAATGTTTGAAATGTTAGCAACATTGTGGATCTTCTGTTTCTTGGTGATAAAAGAAGACGACATACAAAGTTTGAACAAAATCGGTCAACATTACGAGGTCGCACAACGAGGTCAAAGTTTTAAAAATTTAGTAAAAATATAGTTTTCCGCAAATTTCTTCAAAATGGTGGACGTTACAGACTTCAATAATAATTATTAATTTAAAGGAAACCAGACGTATATTTGATGTTTTTTAATAAAACAAAGTTTTCAGTAAAAACAAAGAAAAAAATGGAGTGTATAATGTTAGCATATTTCATAGCTTTTTTGTATCAATTAACTTCACTCGCCTGTAGAAGATGACTTGTTCGCTTCAGAGTAAAATAGTATTTTTAAGTTTAGTAAACCTTTGAATGATAAATCTAAAAATGACCTTGGTTGCATTCTATCAATTCAGAATTCAGTACAATCTGAGTTTACATCATATGATTCAGAGCCTGTATTGACCTATAAGAAATCGATTATGAAAAAAAAAAAAATAATGTGTTTCTTAGATTTGCGTCAAGGTATCCTCTCAAAATTTTACTTTGTCTCTGACGCATTTATAATCCATTATATGCGTCATTTTGTACGCGAGATATGTTTTTTTATGTACATATAACTCTCTACTTATTAAATTGACATGATTAAGTATACCAAAATATTAAAGCTGGTGTACCAAGCTTTCATTTGATATGTTTGGTGTTCTAAAAATCGCTATACTTTAAGAGATATAAGCAAATACATCTTTGCACGTACTCTCCCCAAAAAATGGATCTTTTGATATGAGAATATACAATTACCACTTGGTAACTGATGTTACTGTTAGCTGGATAGAAAGATAAAGAAAAAAGAAGGGAGAGAGTATTTTGCCCTACTTCTCTCCCTTCTTTTTTTTTCATGCCCACGCATATGGCTTCAATCATTTACAGAGAGGTGGAAGCCCTTGTCCAAGTCCACTTTCCAAAGTAAACTTTATCTTACTACTTTTTATTGGTTTACATTATTCCCCTCCTCCCCTCCCCTTCTTAATCAAATCAACTTGATCATCTCTTTTAAAGCCTTATCCGATCTTCTTTTCCGGTCTTTTTTAATTTATTTCAAATATTTATTTTTGATATTAACACTGTTAGAATTGAATTGATTCCTGTTTTAAGAAATTCCTGTTTTTTATATTAACTGTCTAATATCTTTTTAAAATATTACTGCACTTACCTGTTTTTTTTAGAATCTATTAATACCCCCACCATTTTTTTATTGTTAACTCCTTTCTAACTGGTATATTACATCATTGTCAATGAATATTTTTAGAAGAGTGTTATGAAATACATATAAAAAAATAAAAAAAACAATGACTTGTTGAAAAGGATGAAATGACAATCGTGGGGAACGCAATATGGGATTTTATATCTAACACTTCAATAAAAAATAAAGTACGATGCGTCGGAGATATTTTTGACAGTGAAAATGATTTTGCCACCAATGAACTGTTAGAAAAAGAAAGGCTTTTAAGATTAGTAGTTATTTACAGTTTGCCAACGAGCCCAAGAAATAGCTTTTTCAACTTCATCTTAACAATTAAAAGTCTATTATAGTGGAGAGGAAATGTGGAAGATTTTTCATGAATCAAATTGTAAGGAGAAAGGGAGAGACATAGTAGCATTAAAATTATTCCAACAAACATAGGATTTTCTCAATGAAGTTGAACAATATTGACTCTCCCCTCGTGCGAAGCGAGCTTAAACCCTAAATATTGAACCCGCTTAGTTATGACATGAAACGCTCCTCAGTTATTAAAATTATTTTAGTTCTCCTCAATTTTTGCTTACGTAATGTTTAATATAAAAAAAGGCTTTCTTAAAAATAGAAAAATCACGGATATTTCACGTAACATTTTTATCGCAATGGAATCAGTCAAAAGTCGTAGCAAGTTTGGAGCTTTAATTGCAATTGATTTCTGCAAAGCGTTCGATACTATACGGCATGACCACATTTTAAGATCTATCAAGCGCCTTCTTCCTAAACGGTTTTTAATCCCATAAGAGCTGTGTTGCTCAATGGATCTTCTATTATATCATTGGACGGAATCAATAGTTCTCCTATTTTATTGTCAAAAAGCTGTAGACAAGGATGTCCTGTAGCCCCGCTTCTTTTTGTTTCGGCTATCAATGAGCTAACTGGGTTTTGACAAGTAAATACCTAGGGTTTGGAATCTCTTTCGGTGGTCGAAGACATCTCATAGACCTCTATGCAGATGATATCACGTTAATGGTGGAAGCCAACTCGGAAGTGCAGCTCGCAAAAAGGATTGATATTTTACTGTCCTTCTTCAAAAAATACGAGGGCAAATCTGGCCTTGCAATTAATAGAAGCAAAACTTTTATACTTCCGGTAGGGAAGTGGTTTCCGCATGCTAACTGTAAAATACAAGACGTCAGGATTGCCAATTCTGTCAATATTCTCGGCATAGAGTGGACAAGATTTGGTGTATCAGAACGTAACTGGACCCTGTTGAATACTAAAATTTATGGTCAAACAAAATTTTGGCGCAGTCTTTCTCTGCAAAAAAAGAATCGATCTCTACAACTCTAGGGTGGTTCCACTAGTTTTATACAAGGCAACCTCCATTCCTAGTCTAGCTGAAGAGAAGAGAGGTGGCTGAAATCTCTCTTTCACAAATCGTATATCTCCGCCATAAAACGCCCCAAAAAATATATCGGCGGTGGTCTGTGCCTCCTTCAGTCTATTGTTCCGAAATATTATCGAAAGGTAATACAAGAAATGGGTGTGTATCACTCTCGTGATTGGAGAAGATACTATACCACGTCAGAATTATTGAACTGGATACATTTGGGCACGCTTTTAACCAATCTGGAATTGGAATTAATTTCACCTTTTTTAGCTTCCATGCAAAGACTTATGTGGAAGATGGAGCCCGAATTTCATTCGGATACTACTGTGGACATTTTATATCAGAATAAGAACAAGAAGCCTTTTGTCAGTAGATTTGGTGATCCTTCAGCTCTTGAGATGTTTGCCCTTCATCACAACGTCTTTACGATACATGATTTTAAGTCAGAATCGGTCTTTAATGTCAATAGGTTCTATTTTCCTCTTTCTCGTACTGTTAAGCATTGTTGTCCTCCCTTGCCCTGGTTTTTAAAATTTAAGGCACCCTCTGGTGGTGTAAGCCAAGCTATATCTATAGCAGAGTCTTTTATCAAGATGCTAGGCTTGCCTCTTTCCTGGGAGAAAAGGATTCTCCACTCTACGCAGGGCATTGTAGACGGGCTAAAATTTACTGCCCAATTTCAAATTTCAGGACAATTAATAAAATTTTATTACCCCTGCAACAATTGCGGTTGCTTATACAACAATATCTTACACGCATTCGTTGACTGCCCTGCGCTATCATTGGTGAAGCAGTTTTTAAAACTTAATTTATCTGAAAATAAAATAATTTCCCCTAGTATTCTAAAGGCCTATATTCTATTTGGGCCATACAAAGTGAAAAAAAGTTCCCCCTCTAGTCATAAAGCTCTAAACGCAGCAGTAAGCAACTTCAAATCATTAATTGCTAAGCAACTAACGGCAAACTCTTATGTGGAAGCTGAGGACCTGAGAGCGATCATCCTTGGTGCAGCGGCTCGTTACGAGGCGCTCGATGTTAAAATTCCTGACCCTGGTTCTCCTTCTTGGAAATGGGCGGGAGATATTATACGATTTGTGCCATCTCGCTCAGGAGTATACCTGAAAGCTCTGAAGAGGATTTTAAGACGTCATCGGGATTTTTTAAAGAATAAATAAACGCTGTTTCGTCCATGTATATAAGGTTATAATCTCTTGACAGTAAATATGTTCTACAATGTTCATTCATGTTTTTATTTTAACGCAACTGTCAAGAGTATTTTTTATTATTATTTATTTATAGTTGTCTGTATTTTAGTGTAGTAATTTTTTACACTGTTTTATAATATTTGATAGCCAAATAAAGAATTTATAACCGTTAAAAAAGAAAAAAAAAAAATATATTTAAAAAATTCATATGAAAGTTTAATGTCTCCATACAAACTATTGTTTAATCTTTGTCTACACTTTTCTTTAGCTACGAAACAGTGAGCATTACGAGAAAATTGAGGTTTTTTTTGGGAGGAACGAAATATGATCCAATAATCAGTTGGCAAAGTTATTGATATAATTGATTTTAACCCATTACTTCCATTGCGTACTTTAACCTGACTTTGTGGTATTATGCTGTTAAAATTCTTTATCTTAAAAGCTTATTTTTAAATAAAATAGATAGATTTACGTGTAAATAACATTCATTATTTTATTTCACTGTACCAAAAATTGATTCAGTTTGTTATAAATAGTCAAAGAATAAAGTCAATGTTTCAAAATGAAAAAATCTTTGTTCCCATCAAGTTCAATTATTAAAAAAACGTAAGTATTGTCGCATTTTTGATTTTTTTTTCTTTATTACTGAAAGTATAGTTGCAAACTTTTTTCTCAATGAAAAACTGTTGTAATTGTAGTTTTGTGTTCAAAATTATTTTGTAGATTTTGAATGTACTTTAAAGTACGCAATGGAAGATGACCTGAAATTTGTGTTTGTTTATTTATACTTATTTATATCTTATAAAAATATTTTGGACATTCAGAACTTTTGGACTTAGCACAATTGAAATTTTGAATCTACTTGAAGACTAACAATTCAAGTATATTGTGGTGTTCCCTCCTCTAGAGAAAAACGATTTAAGTGATGAGGACGATGAAGTGGAAGAAATTGGTGGAGTCGTTGATGTAAATTTGGTTGGAAGAAATGCTATGCCAGCAAGCAGAATTCAAAGTTCTATACCAGTTAATGAAGATGAGGAAGACAAAAAATCTGATGATGATGACGAACCATTTAATTATACTGGAACTATAAAAAGAAAAAAGAAAGACGTAAAAAAATCGTCAAAATCTTTGAAGGACCAATATTTTTAATATAAATATTACACCAAGAGGACAGGGTCCAGATATGGTCGTTGAAATGTTAGAGCAACTTGATCTAAAAGAAGACCATAAGATTGTTTGTGACAATTTATTTACTTCTCATGACCTTATGGATTATTTGGGATCTAAAGGCCTTGGAATAGTTGGAACAATGAGGCAAACAAGGATCAACAAACTGAATCTACTAACAAAAATCAACGAAAAAGGCGAACAAATGTTTTATGAAATCTGTAAATATTGACAACAATTTGTGCGTTACATCGTGGAAAGATTCAGGGTCAGTTTTCATAGGGTCAAACTTTTTGGATTAAGACCCAATTGAATATGTGAACAAATACAATAAAGATCAACGGAAGAAGATACCCACAACATGCCCTAATTAATCTATCGTGTATAGTCAAAATTTGGGTGGAGTTGACTTGCTTGATAAAGCAGTCTTAAATTATAGAATTGCTTTGCGGACTAAAAAATGATATGTGGCATTATACAACTAGTTTCTGAATGTCTAAATGATGCAGGCCTGGCGCCTCTATAAACGAGTTGGAAAGTTAAAAAATGATAAACGTCAATGTCACAAGTACATTTCATCAGAAGTTGTGTCTCATTGATTCAATTGCATCATAGATATAAAGCCCCAAGACTCAAAACATCTCAAGACCACGAGACAAAAAAATGCTTAAGGTATGACAGATGGGGACACATCATAATTCACGTCCCTGAAACCAAATCAGTATGTCAAAATTGTTAGGAAAAGGAAAACAAGCAAACGAAATCCTTTTTTCGCTTCAAAAGATGTTATGTGGATCTTCACCCACAATGCTTTTCGGACTACCACACAAAAAAGTAAATGAAAATAAAATACTGTACATAGGTATTTGCGTAAGTTATACTGCAAATAATTTGTAAGAATTGTATATAAATGAGAATATTTATTTTGATATGTTTAGTTTCTAAATAAAAGTAAAAAATCGAAAGAAAACATTATTCTTAGTTCTTCCATCACGTACTGTAAAGTACTCTGCTTTTTGCTAAGGTGTGAGGGGCGGTAGAGAAAAAAAAATCATTATTGTCCATATTCATACTAAATTTGACAAATTAAATTTTCAGCAAAAAAATAATAATTTTAAATGGGTCATGGAAGAAATGGGTTAATAAAGGATAATACTTCAAATGAGGTTTGCCTTTGTAAAGAAATATAGACGATCATATATTGTGCAAAGTTACACTTTAGCTTACCTACATATTTATATATTCGTCTATGGTGATTAAAAGTTTTTAAACTTTTGCCAACGCACTATTTTTTCTAGCTGTTTCCCTTTATTCAAGATGGAGTTCTCCGAGTTAATTTATGAGTGGCGAAAAAAAGACATTGTTTTATATGCCCTTACACGGGATATCTTAGTTTATATGATATAACTATTTTATCGTTTGGATTGGATGTATGAACAGCTTACAGTTGAATATATATTTTATTATTTGAAAACGACTACATTTTTTTCAAATCATTTCATTATAAACAATCCATGTCAATATCTCCCCCCTAAAAATATCGCTTATATTTCTCAGAAATGATCCCAAAAACACCTTGACTCCTAAAGATATTCACACGTGAAATAAAAATAAATTGAAATATAAAAGCTACAACTTTCTATTTATTGGAAGATCCGGCTTTATAAACTTTCCATTGTTTATAAACTACAAAGTTTAAATAATATTAGTATATATATTCAAATAACTTAAGAGAATAATGGCTAAAAGTTGCTTTAACCAACATACTTAGTTTTTTTAATAATTAAATATTTGTTAAAAACAATTTATTTTTCTTGTGACGTCCTTGGATTATATGTCTGCAGCTAGGTCTTTTGTATTTTTCCTTTAAAGTAAGCAGTCAATTTATGTTAAGTAGATCCGTTTGCTTAGAGCCGATTAGTTAGTTGCTAATGAATTCACTCATATATAACATATCATCTGAATTCATTGCATATTAGATACATTTGTTTTTATACGCAAATCCAAAGCGACCCAGTACATTTCATTTCTATTACTAGAACCTCAATAGCAATAATTTTGAACTGCATTTTTTTCTTTTAATAAGATTAAATATATTTTAATAATTTGTAATATTCTTTAAAATAAAGGAGTAATCCTTATAATTAATTGGCAAGGTTAGATGTAACAACCAAACGTACTGGAATAAATATATTGTAAAACAAAGCGAAATAAAAAATTATTCTTATTTAAAAAGGTGTATAATAATTATATTTGTGAATGCACATATTTGAGTTGATAATCTACAAAAAGATGTTTACATACATTTATCATTAGTTTATTGAATACATCAGTCTATAAAATGTAATATTTGGAATATATACAAAAAGTCAATTGACCTGACATGGATTTAAAAGTTGTCGATAATCAGCATTTGAGATTAATCTGTTCGAATAAACATGGAGAGAAGAGGTGGGATTCGTAGAGGAGACCCTCCTAGGAACTTTGACTCAGATTCAGAGGTTTCTTCTTCTGCCTGAGGTTGTCCAAATCCAAAGAGTGACTTTTTCTCCTTCAGCTGATCCGAGGCAAAGCCTTTGAGTCCTTCTCGGAATGCTGATATAAGGATGTCACCGAGGTTCAGGCTTGCCTCGGTCCTTGAGGTCAAGAGAAGGCTGGCAAAGAGGGTGAAGTATCTAAAAAACGAAACAGAGGGTTAATGGAGAGGATCAAGTAGAACACAAATAAAAGGACTTACAAAGTAAACACAAATGTTTTCATTATGAAGATCTTTGAGAAACTGATGAATTCTTAGACATGAATTGACATTTATATACTAATGAAATGCGACAAATTAGTTTAAATAAAAATAACCTATCTTTTATCTGAAACTTTGTAGTTAGAAAAAACAAAGATAAGTTTTCTTTGAATATTCTTAATTCTTAACTTCTCTAAAAGGTAACTCATTCATGTGTAGAAGACAAATAATCAACTGAAGTGGTCTTTCAAGAGATAACTCCGGTCTTTTTATTACTCCTGACCATATTTTGACATTGGTGTGGCATCCGTAACACACAACAGCGACCTAAGTATCTTTGCTTTAATGTTATTCGATCACTGAAAGTAATTCTTTCGCTGCATCTTCCGCTATGCCACTAATTGGTGATACGTGATCAATGTATTCATGGTGGGTTCTAAAAATATTTTTTTAAGAAATCAGAATTACTTTTAAAATCCCAGTTTACCTTTAACAATGATGCTCTTTATCAGACGAGAAAATATTTTCATCTTTTTATTATCTGCAAAAGTTTATGGATATATCACCGTCATAGATTTATATTCTCAACCATGGGAGGGAGTTACTGTATTAAATTAAGATGTGAAAAGTAAAAGTGTTTAAAAAATAACTTCAAAACATCAACAATAATACCCTCTTATTCTTTTTCCTTCTTAAACTATAAAAGAACCCTAGAAGGAGCTGTTATTTAAAAAATGGTTGGTGCGTCAGCACTTATGTTCATTTTTGGCACTAAATATTATTTGACTAAAATTTGCAAAAATAATAAAGTCATAAATTAATCATAGCTAAATTTAGTTTAACTAAACTTTTTCAAAATAAGTAATAACAATATTTTTTGCTTCATAACGAAACCTTTGAACGCAATTTGGGGGGGTAAGGGGGGTCAAACCAAAATCCATTTTTCTACGATCATTTAGTTTGTTATGACGCAACTTTCGCGGGGGGATAAATTTTGATATCTTAATATTAGGTTTCTATAATACCCCTAATGTATATGATATTAATTTGACCCAATTATAAATAAATATGGAGGCTAGACATCCAGCATACAATATTACTAACCAAATATTTCCAATATAAAATGAATGTCAGAGAAGCTTGTTAATTAACATGGGTCAAAGTATTATCCCAACTCGAAAATAAAACTAAGAGCAAAAAAAATCAAAATTAATGAAAGCATGGACATTGTTTACTTATCAAAATCATAAGTTAGCCATTCAAACGAAATGATAGACGTCTTCAATGTGAGCCTCCGTTAATTTTCTTCTAACGTAAGATTTGAATTTTGGGAGGCAGAAAAGTGTAGTTTGAAGTATCGACCAAAGGAAGTATATATAGCAAAGCCTAGATTGTCTTCACTATTATTGGAATGCTGTCTTTGATAATTGCTAGCTGAGGAATGATCTCTGCATCCTGGAAGAGTTTTTGCTTTATTATTGCCACGTTATTGTCCTCCACTTCGCCAATGATTGTCAACCAAGTTCGTGGATGAAGCTGAGTGGATCTATTAGTTTGGGCAACTTGCATATCTGAAAGTAATAAGAACGTTATTATCGACACTTGAAGATGGAAAATTTATCCCAAGCAATGAAATAGTATAATATATATAATATATAATCCCTACATCTATTGTTATGGAGTTCCATAATGAGCTTACTTTCAAAAGCTACCATTTTTTGATCAATATAAAAAAGAGATAGAAACTAGTCAAGGATCTAATAATTCATTATGTAGTTCCATGCAGGTTAATTTAGAAATAGTTCAAAGTCACTAGGATCATTAAGGAGAGGTTCTGGAAAACAATTTACTCAAGCAAGAGACACATTCGACTCATGTGGTATCATGTCCTCATCCAACCTCCAGGACTACATCTACACGAAACACAGAATCCTTTTAGAGGCCACAGGCTTGACTCCGTCCCTGAGGAGACATGACTTGGCCTACATTGTTACAACTCACTACAACAGACTACCAGGAGCGATCCTCAATTTTTGACGGCCATCTGAGGGCATCCAAGTGCTTGGGGTCCTCTTTCTTCTGGCCACTTTTGGGTTGCACTGAGACCTGCTGGAACATTCCTCGACTCTTTGATGATGGTCGAAACGGTGTTTGATGGGGACTTGAGGAGCCTCATGATCTCTTTTTACCTCGAGCCCTACGTTTCTTTGAAAAATCTACCACAGTTGTGCATTGATCCCTCCTAGCAGATCTCGTCTTCTTTGCCTTTACTCATTCTTTCTGCGCCCTAGGCCTCGGACATTGATAATTTCGATAATTAGCTAGCGTGAACTTACATCTATATCGGACGAAATAGAATAGTAATGAACAATCTCTGAAACGTCTTCGGGGATCCCAAACTGCACACGTTAGATTGAAATATGATGACTTAAACAAGTCTTCATTTTTCCGTCCTGATTTTTTTATTTGATATAAACTTTTTTTCCTCTTCCTAAAATGGAAAATATGAAAACAAATCAATAACAAGAAAATCAAGGTAGAAACTGTGTCGCTCTTCCTTTTTTTTGATTGCATTTCTTACTATTTCATCAGAAATAATATAATCAGTTTGTGTACATGTAAAAAAGCACGGCCAAAAGCAACATTTATTTACAATTCGTTCAACAGCCTCATTTGAAACTCATTGAAGCAAAAAAAGATGAAGGTTTGGTGCTTCCAATTGAATGTAGCCGTTTTTCTCGCATTATTTTTTTTGTTATGGCCGGAAAGGAAAGAAACTATATTGTTAGAGCTATTTAGTTTTTTTTATACAGCTCTGGTTAAACACAGATACCATTTTGTGGTTGTGTTCTTTACCTTAGTGTATAATGTTTGTATGTACAATTGTAGTCGGCAATATATATATATATATATTAATGGAAAATACTGTATCTCTATGGATATGCGTTATAAGCAAAATATTCAAATGAAGTATAAAATAAGAGTGTGTTTATTACGATTTATATATAGTATTTGTTTTGTAGTTAGCAAAAATTAAAATTAAAAAATCTAAATTTTCATCGAAAACATCTAAAAATATATTTTTACTTAGATGTGTAAACTATGTGTGACACCAGTAAATAACCGCCTTCCACTGGCTGGCTGTATACAATTTTTTAACGGTTAAAATATTTTCACTTGCTGCAAAAAAAAGGAACAGTGTTAAATAAAAAATACTCTAAAAACATACAATAAAAAAATCAAATCAAATCTAGACAGTTAAGAAAAAAAACATGAGTGTATATTAGACCTCCCAAAAAACCACTTTTTAGTTCTTTTACATATACCCAGCGATTCTGGTTCATTTTTTGATGCTGAAAACGAGTATCTAAATAAAAAATCTCTAGCATTTTTTGAAATCGGACGTCACTGGTGTCAAAGTTCCGTTATGAAGCAAAACTTTTTTGTTATTACTTATTTTGAAAAAAACTAGTTTTACACAATTTAGCTATGATCAATTGATGACTTTGTTATTTGTTTGCAAATTTTGTCAAATAATATTTAGTGCCAATAAATGAACATAAGTGCAGACGCACCAACCATTTTTAAATAACAGCTCCTACTAGGGTTCTTTATAGTTTCAGGAAGGAAAAGAAAAAGAGGGTACTCAAGTGATGTTTTTAAGTTATCTTTTAATACAATACAATAACCATTTATACTATTTCATCAAAACCTGTTTTTATTTATAAACACGTGATTTAAAGACCGTATCAGATTCAATTTCACTCTTTGATCTATCAGTCAAGTGCCTTTAACATAAAATGGAAACTCGGACACTGAAGAAGTGCTTAAGCGAGGCACTGGGTATTGGTTATACTCTAGAAATTTCCAAACCAGGTCCATTCCCGTTAACCGAAGAGGTGATACGGCACTTTTACTTTCATCTTTGGTCTTTGGGTAGACCGGACGTGGAGCTAGCTGCCCGTAGCACCGCCGATTCCCTACTATATATATATACTATATTATTTATATATTAATAATATATATATATATATATTATATATTTATTTATATAATAATAATATAATATATGTTGAACAAAATGTCTATGGGCGAATTCACGAGATTAACATAATGACATTTCCATTGAAAAACTGTATTTTGAGAAAAACAAAAATTAAAAGAATTGGTATCAATAATGATGAGAGGGAGTAGAATGGGATTCGATGGGGAAAATCTACTATCATTAGTCGTTTTAAAACGGATTAAAAGATAACTTAAAACATCAACATGAGTACCCTCTTTTTTCTTTTTCTTCTTGAAACTATAAAGAACCTAGTAGGAGCTGTTATTTAAAAAATGGTTGGTGCGTCAGCACTTATGTTCATTTATTGGCACTAAATATTATTTGACGAAAATTTGCAACATAAAACAAAGTCATCATTGATCATAGCTAAATTGTGTAACACCATTTTTTTCAAAATAAGTAATAACAAAAAAGTTTTGCTTCATAACGAAACCTTTGACACCAGTGACGTCCGATTTCTAACAATGCTAGAGATTTTTTATTTAGATAACGTTTTCAGCATAAAAAAATGAACCAGAATCGCTGAGTATATGTAAAAGAACTAAAAAAGTTGGGTTTTTTGGGGAGGTCTAGTGTATATTAAAGTTCAAATTTACTGTCTAGATAAAAAAACGATAATGTAAAATAAAAAACCTAAAAACTTACAGATAACATACATGATCAAATCAAATCTGACATTAAGAAATAAAAATCATCAATGCGTTTTTAGTTCAAACTTACTGTCCAGATAAAAAAACCGATTGTGTCAAATAAAAATACAATAAAAACGACAGATAACAAAAATATCAAATCAAATCTGTACCGTGATGAAAAAATCAAATAATTATAGTTTAATTTTAATGCCAGGAAGAAAAATAGCGCTATGTCAGTTTGTATAAATTCCCGTTGATATGTACCTATGTTTATATAAGTTTGTGCATAAAGAAGCCTACTCATGTCCCCATTTGGTTATATATCCATATTGATTACATATATGTGTTTTAGTCGATTTATTGATGAACTATTGTATTCTTTGAGAACTTAAAAAATGATTTTAAATATGAATATTATAGTTCAAATATACGGTCCTGAGAAAAAATCACAGTCATATACCTATATAACAACGATTGATAGGAATTGTTTGTATTCAATCAGGAATTTTGACATCGAATTCAATTGCTTTGTGTACCGAGGGGACATTTCTGCTTTTTTTGAAATTTGAATAGCAATTAATAATCCCCTCCTCCAAGAATTGCTTCAAACTACAAGAACCGCAGCTGACATCAATTGATGCCAAGTAATTATAATTGCTTGAGTAAATTTCTTGCTAAGAAGAAAAAGTATACAAAGTGCTCTTTAATTTCATTGAAAATATATAAATAAAAATATACCCACACAGAGATAAAGTTGGACTAAAACTATGTGCGACAACACTAATATGGCCTTCCACAGGCTAATCGACGATATTTGGTTCGAAAGATTATATTCCTATTTTTCCTGTATTTTCTTTTCATGACCTTCAACGTTTATCGCCAGATCTATGTATTCATAATTTAGCAACATAAATTATGCATTCTATTAGTTAAAACATTACTAAAATAAAATGAAAATCCATTTACGTCAACTGACTTCAGTGTTAAAATTTCCTTTATACTTAGATTATTTTTGATATTAAAAATGTTTAATAATATAGTCCCCTTGCAAAGGATATTAATTATCAACTTTAAAGAAATAGTTCAATTCCTATAGATATTTTATATATTGCATTTTATAAATTTTATTTATCTATATAACAAAGGAACATGCTTCAAAGGAATGCTTCATGGATTCTTTATATTATAAAGACGTTAGTCTATTATTAACTTCTATAAACTAAATGAATAGCTTGAAAACAATTTAGCATAATCGTCCAAAGTCATCTTTAGGGCTTTCAAATCCAGTCAGAAATTTATGAGGTGAATGAGTAAATCACTACGTATTAAGTAATTGCTTACTTAACAAACCAAAAAAAGAAAGAAAAAAATCTACAAACCTATGAAAATATCTAAAAGTTTCGTTTCTCTGGTATTGTTTGTTAGAGTAACAAAGTCATAGGCCTTTTATTTATATTGCCTTACGAATATTCTTTTTTTACAATAAAAATATGTATGCATTATTTCATGTATAAAATAATTCCAAAACATCTTGGAGATTTCCAGGTACCCGGTCGTAGAATAACAAATCCGAAGGAACATTTGAAGCAACAACTTTTTGTCAATTAAGACTATTCAAAGAAAACTTATCTTTGTTTTTCTAACTACAAAGTTTCGAATAAAAGATAGGTTATTTTTATTTAAACTAATTTGTCGCATTTCATTACTATATAAATGTCAATTCATGTCTAAGCATTCATCAGTTTCTTAAAGATCTTCAAATGAAAACATTTGTCTTTACTTTGTAAGTCCTTTTATTTGTGTTCTTCTTGATCCTCTCCATTAACCCTCTGTTTCGTTTTTTAGATACTTCACCCTCTTTGCCAGCCTTCTCTTGACCTCAAGGACCGAGGCAAGCCTGAACCTCGGTGACATCCTTATATCAGCATTCCGAGAAGGACTCAAAGGCTTTGCCTCGGATCAGCTGAAGGAGAAAAAGTCACTCTTTGGATTTGGACAACCTCAGGCAGAAGAAAAACCTCTGAATCTGAGTCAAAGTTCCTAGGAGGGTCTCCTCTACGAATCCCACCTCTTCTCTCCATGTTTATTCGAACAGATTAATCTCAAATGCTGATTATCGACAACTTTTAAATCCATGTCAGGTCAATTGACTTTTGTATATATTCCAAATATTATATTTTATAGACTGATGTATTCAATAAACTAATGATAAATGTATGTAAACATCTTTTTGTAGATTATCAACTCAAATATGTGCAATCACAAATATAATTATTACACACCTTTTTAAATATGAATACTTTTTTATTTCGCTTTGTTTTACAATATATTTCTTCCAGTACATTTCGTCGATAATTGCCCATTAATTATAATGCTTACTCCTTTCTTTTATAGAATCATACAAAATTAGGAATAGATATAGCCTTTATTACATTTGATCGTGAACCAACTTATGTAGGGCGTTCAGCTTTTTCATTAGCTGACCAACCTACGTGGGTCTTAACCCAATGAAGATTGCCATGATATACAAGTTCAAGTGCATACAAAACATTGATTCACTCTATGAGAGTTTAGACCAACCGAGCTTAAGAATACTGCTTGGTTGTCGCCTTAAAAGCCTATGGTTGGAAATTTTCTAACAAATAACTAATAAACAAATAAACAATGTTGCTTAGTTTGTATGTAAACATATTTGTATATTGTGAATCGTCATCATGTAAGTTAACATTACAATTATTATTAGCCTCTTCGAGTGGCGTCATACAAATCTTAAAATACCTTAAGCGATTATGTAAATCTGTAGTCAAGGTGCAAATTACTTATAGCAAACCATTATATAAGTTCTTCTATATGTCTGTACAAAGGCAAATCCCTTTGAAGCATGATCCTTTATTTATTCGTTTCGTAGGTAAGCAAAAATTAACATTAAGCCTCATGTGCAATTTTTTTTGGTTGTGAGCATTAATATATTTCTCAAAAGGTAAAATATCCAAACTTTATCACTTATTATTTGGCTCTTTGCTTAAACAGTATTGAATATTTCATTTCAAAATACTACTGAATAAATATATCAATCAGTTTAATATCTTTATTTTTTTACCATTAAGTATATGCCTATATTTTAACTCTAATTAAATATAAGTGATATATTCACTTGATTTAAAAAGCACTGATGAAATATAGGTTCATATGTCGGCATCGAAATCAATTACTTG
>CP045899.1:22205856-22225815 GCA_013387185.1 Caligus rogercresseyi | reverse complement strand
TCCCCTCCTCCACGAATTGCTTCAAACTACAAGAACCGCAGCTAGACATCAATTGATGCCAAGTAATTATAATTGCTTGAGTAACTTTCTTGCTAAGAAGAAAAGTATACAAAGTGCTCTTTAATTTCATTGAAAATATATAAATAAAATATACCCACACAGAGATAAAGTTGGACTAAAACTATGTGCGAAAACACTAAATAGGCCTTCCACAGGCTAATCGACGATATTTGGTTCGAAAGATTATATTCTATTTTTCCTGTATTTTCTTGTTCATGACCTTCAACGTTTATCCCAGATCTATGTATTCATAATTTAGCAACAGAAAGTATGCATTCTATAGTTAAAACATTACTACAATAAAATGAAAATCCATTTATGTCACTGACTTCGTGTTAAAATTTCTTTAACTTAGATTATTTTGATATTAAAAATGTGTAATAATATGTCCCTTGCAAAGGATATAATTATCAACTTTAAAGAAATATTTCAAGTCCTATAGAATTTTATATATTGCGTTTTAATAAATTTTATTTGCCTATATAACAAAGGAACATGCTTAAAAACAATGCTTCATACATTATTTATATTATAAAGACGTTAGTCTTTATTAACTTCTATAAACTAAATGACTAGCTGGAAACAATTTAGCATAATCGTCCAAAGTCATCTTTAGGGCTTTCAAATCCAGTCAGAAATTTTATGAGGTGAATGCCGTAAATCAACGATATAAGTAATGCTACTTAACAACAAAAAAAAAGAAACAAAAAAATCTACAAAACTAAGAAAATATCTAAAAGTTTGAGTTTCTCTGGTATTGTTTTTAGAGTAACAAAGTCATATGCCTTTTATTTATATTGCCTACGAATATTCTTTTTTACGATAAAAAATATGTAGGCATTATTGCTGTATAAAATATTCCAAAAATCTTGGAAATTTCCAGGTACCAGTCGTAGAATAACAAATCCGAAGGAACATTTGAAGCAACAACTTTGTCAATTAAGACTATTCAAAGAAAACTTATCTTGTTTTTTCTAACTACAAAGTTTCAATAAAAGATAGGTTATTTTTATTTAAACTAATTTGTCGCATTTCATTAGTATATAAATGTCAATTCATGTCTAAGAATTCATCAGTTTCTCAAGATCTTCAAAATGAAAACATTTGTCTTTACTTTGTAAGTCCTTTTATTTGTGTTCTACTTGATCCTCTCCATTAACCCTCTGTTTCGTTTTTTAGATACTTCACCCTCTTTGCCAGCCTTCTCTTGACCTCAAGGACCGAGGCAAGCCTGAACCTCGGTGACATCCTTATATCAGCATTCCGAGAAGGACTCAAAGGCTTTGCCTCGGATCAGCTGAAGGAGAAAAAGTCACTCTTTGGATTTGGACAACCTCAGGCAGAAGAAGAAACCTCTGAATCTGAGTCAAAGTTCCTAGGAGGGTCTCCTCTACGAATCCCACCTCTTCTCTCCATGTTTATTCGAACAGATTAATCTCAAATGCTGATTATCGACAACTTTTAAATCCATGTCAGGTCAATTGACTTTTGTATATATTCCAAATATTACATTTTATAGACTGATGTATTCAATAAACTAATGATAAATGTATGTAAACATTTTTGTAGATTATCAACTCAAATATGTGCATTCACAAATATAATTATTATACACCTTTTTAAATATGAATAATTTTTTATTTCGCTTTGTTTTACAATATATTTATTCCAGTACGTTTGGTTGTTACATCTAACCTTGCCAATTAATTATAAGGATTACTCCTTTATTTTAAAGAATATTACAAATTATTAAAATATATTTAATCTTATTAAAAGAAAAAAATGCAGTTCAAAATTATTGCTATTGAGGTTCTAGTAATAGAAATGAAATGTACTGGGTCGCTTTGGATTTGCGTATAAAAACAAATGTATCTAATATGCAATGAATTCAGATGATATGTTATATATGAGTGAATTCATTAGCAACTAACTAATCGGCTCTAAGCAAACGGATCTACTTAACATAAATTGACTGCTTACTTTAAAGGAAAAATACAAAAGACCTAGCTGCAGACATATAATCCAAGGACGTCACAAGAAAATAAATGTTTTTAACAAATATTTAATTATTAAAAAAACTAAGTATGTTGGTTAAAGCAACTTTTAGCCATTATTCTCTTAAGTTATTTGAATAAAGAATAGCTACTCTATTATTTAAACTTTGTAGTTTATAAACAATGGAAAGTTTATAAAGCCGGATCTTCCAATAAATAGAAAGTTGTAGCTTTTATATTTCAATTTATTTTTTATTTCACGTGTGAATATCTTTAGGAGTCAAGGTGTTTTTGGGATCATTTCTGAGAAATATAAGCGATATTTTTAGGGGGGGAGATATTGACATGGATTGTTTATAATGAAATGATTTGAAAAAAATGTAGTCGTTTTCAAATAATAAATATATATTCAACTGTAAGCTGTTCATACATCCAATCCAAACGATAAAATAGTTCTATCATATAAACTAAGATATCCCGTGTAAGGGCATATAAAACAATGTCTTTTTTTCGCCACTCATAAATTAACTCGGAGAACTCCATCTTGAATAAAGGGAAACAGCTAGAAAAAATAGTGCGTTGGCAAAAGTTTAAAAACTTTTAATCACCATAGACGAATATATAAATATGTAGGTAAGCTAAAGTGTAACTTTGCACAATATATGATCGTCTATATTTCTTTACAAAGGCAAACCTCATTTGAAGTATTATCCTTTATTAACCCATTTCTTCCATGACCCATTTAAATATTATTTTTTTGCTGAAAATTTATTTGTCAATTTAGTATGAATATGGACAATAATGATTTTTTTTCTCTACCGCCCCTCACACCTTAGCAAAAAGCAGAGTACTTTACAGTACGTGATGGAAGAACTAAGAATAATGTTTTCTTTCGATTTTTACTTTTATTTAGAAACTAAACATATCAAAATAAATATTCTCATTTATATACAATTCTTACAAATTATTTGCAGTATAACTTACGCAAATACCTATGTACAGTTTTTATTTTCATTTACTTTTTTGTGTGGTAGTCCGAAAAGCATTGTGGGTGAAGATCACATCACATCTTTTGAAGCGAAAAAAGGATTTCGTTTGCTTGTTTTCCTTTTCCTAACAATTTTGACATACTGATTTGGTTTCAGGGACGTGAATTATGATGTGTCCCCATCTGTCATACCTTAAGCATTTTTTGTCTCGGGTCTTGAGATGTTTTGAGTCTTGGGGCTTTATATCTATGATGCAATTGAATCAATGAGACACAACTTCTGATGAAATGTACTTGTAACATTGACGTTATCATTTTTTAACTTTATAAATCGTCTATAGAGGCGCCAGGCCTGCATCATTTAGACATTCAGAAACTAGTTGTATAATGCCCAATATTTTTTTTTAGTCCGCAAAGCAATTATAAATTTGAGACTGATTTATCAAGCAAGTCAACTCCACCCAAATTTTGACTATACACGATAGATTAATTAGGGCATGTGGGTATCTTCTTCCGTTGATCTTTATTGTATTTGTTCACATATTCAATTGGGTCTTAATCCAAAAAGTTTGACCCTATGAAAACTGACCCTGAATCTTTCCACGATGTAACGCACAAATTGTTGTCAATATTTACAGATTTCATAAAACATTTGTTCGCCTTTTTCATTGATTTTTTGTTAGTAGATTCAGTTTGTTGATCCTTGTTTGCCTCATTGTTCCAACTATTCCAAGGCCTTTAGATCCCAAATAATCCATAAGGTCATGAGAAGTAAATAAATTGACACAAACAATCTTATGAACGACCATATCTGGACCCTGTCCTCTTGGTGTAATATTTGTATTTTCCCCCATAGGGAAGACAATAGAGGAGCTCTCCAAATGGAGTGCATGCACACCAGATCTTGAAACCGAAGTGTACTGGTTTTCCACGCAAAAATTGTTTGAGGGGTGAGGTCCAAAGTATTTCACAATTGACTCATCGATCGAAATATACTCAGTTCTTTGAACATACATTTTCGCAGTTTAATTTATGCAGTCCATCAAGGGTTGTACTTTCCATAATGAATTTTTAGGATTTGGAATACTTTCGAAATGGGTATATCGCATTAGTTTTTCATGGTTCGATCTGGAGATACAATTTTTTACAAAGTTGTTGCATGTATCTTTCCTCGTTTCCCAATACATTCTTTTGGAAGATCCTGTCATATAGCCACTCAAAAAGGCACAGGCATGACTTGCCTAATCAAATTGATTGACCAGTACACTTCGGTTTCAAGATCTGGCTGAAAAAAAAAGCTGCCAATGTAGTCGACTATGGAATATGGCTAAGGCAGTCATAGGACAGAAACGGGGTTTAACGTCTGACAAAGTTCTGTGGCTATATGAAACAATGGTCAGACCAATTATTGCCTATGGATGCTTAATATGGGGCATTCAATAAATAACAAGAAAAGTTCCATAAAGATATTAAACTCCATACAAAGAAAAGCACTGTTATCAATGTGCCACACATTAAGATCAACTCCAACAGCTGGAATGGAATCTGTTCTTGGCATAATTCCCCTTGACCTTTCATACATGGACAAGCAACAAAATCACGATGGAGAACTAGGCATTTCTTAAAAGATACCTGGGATGATATTAGCGGTCACCGCTTCTCCTGCGATAAAATACATAAAGAAGCAAAAATTAATCAACAAAGTGACTATATAAAGGCAACCTTTTTTGAATGGACAATTATCCATTTGAAAATCCTAACATGATAATTTACACTGGGGGATCCAAAGATGAAAAAGGTAATACTTGTGCTGGATGGCCAATCACTATTGGTGATCTCTCCATTCATCACTCAATGGTATCTTTGAAAAGAGAAGCATCAGTATTTCAAGCTGAAGTTTTTACCATCAAGCAAGCAGTTGAAGATCTCAGAAAATGGAAAACATATGGAAAAAGTTTTAATTCGATCTGATTCCCAACCCGCAATTGCTGCTCTTCTCAATCCACTTAACCTCAAGTGCTGAAGTTAGGGAGTGTAAAGAAATCATATGCAGAGGAAAGAACGAGGAAAATATATACATTGAAAGGTGCAGAGGACACAATGACATCACAGGAAATGAATTTGCAGACTACTTACAAAAAGTGGCACACAAAGCCACAACCGAAAATTTGTTGGTGTGCCCCCAAGTTATGTCAAGAAAACAATAAATGATATTTTATAAACGATGGTGTGATCGATATAAAGATAGTCTTCACATGAAACACACACATCTTATGTTAAAAAAAACAGGATCAAATGTTGCCAAACTTCACATTGAAGGCCTAAAAACAACTTATTCAAGCCTACATCTTTAGGACATGGACCATTTCTCTCCCACCTAAGTAAATGGAAAAACACAAGTGCTACCTGTGATCTTTGCAAGGAAGAGCCACAGACTGCAGACCACTGATTAACAGATGGCCTGCTCTGTCCCTCGAAAAGCATGAAGTGTCTCAAGAAGAAGACGTGGACATCCAAATTCTAAAAAAAATTAAATGGAAAATATTAATGTGAATCATTTCAATATTTAAGAAGGAATTCATTTTGCTATTATAAGTTATAATAGCAATAATTATAACACAGATACCGTTGTGTGGTTGTGTTCTTTACCTTAGTGTCTTTGTTTGTACGTACAATTGTAGTCGGCAATATGGAAATACTGTATCTCTATGGATATGCGTTATAAGCAAAATATTCAAATGAAGTATATAATAAGAGTGTGTTTATTACGATAAGATACTCGTGTCAATGTTTGCCTTTGTTGTTATTGACCATATGGAGCCATTCTAATATACAGGGTGCGTAATAAGTCCGGGAAGTGGGACTTTACGACACTGTAGTTTCTATTGTGTTTGGATTTTCGTGCTTAAAACCGGTAGATTCGTTCTTCAGCTTCATCAAAACAAGTTCATTTCAACAACAAAGTTTTTGTCAACGTTCCTCCAGCATCATGAGCAATTTTCGTGACACTATAGTTGCCTTTCATTGTGCGGGGTTGAGTAATTCTGATATTGTCAAGAAGCTCAAGGACATAAAAGTGACCTACAAACTTGTTTACAACACAGTCAAACGGTACAAGGAGACCGGAAAAACATCCGACAGGCCCAGGAGTGGCCGACCAATGTCTGTGAGAAACCAGGCGTGTGTGAAGAGGATCCGCGAGAAGATCAGGAGGAACCCTGCAAGAAGCCTGAGAAAGATGGCAAAGAGAAAATATGAGCGGGGGTCGATGAGAAATCTAGTGAAAAAGGATCTGGGGATGACTCCATATAAGAAGATAAGGCTTCAATTTCTTGAGGCCACATTGAGAAGCGAAGAGAACGAGGCCGAATTCTTCTGAACAAACTGAAGTCTGGCACGCAGGGTCCAGTTTTTTACACGGACGAAAAATTGTTCACAGTTCAGGCGGTGTACAATTCCCAGAATGATCGGATTTGGCCAAGAGCAAGTGCTGACATTCCTGTCAAGGTTCGCGGAGTCTTCCGACGTCAAAAACCAAGTCTGTGATGGTCTGGGCAGGAGTTATGTCGGATGGGAAAAGAGCCCTATCATATGTCCCCGAGGGTGTCAAGATTAACAAGGAGGTCTACCTGTCAATGTTAAATGACCAAGTACTGCCATGGATCAAGGCTGAGTATGGAAACCTTCTTCACTTTTCAGCAAGACTCTGCCCCAGCCCATGGGTCCAAACTTGTCCAAGAATGGTGCAAGCAGAATTTTCCTGCTTTTGGGACAATTTACCTGGCCACCTTCAAGCCCTGATCTCAACGTCATGGACTTCTCCATGTGATCCATACTTGAGAGCAAGGCTTGTGCACCGAAATTTGACCACCTTAAAAGAGGCTCTCGTGAAGGAATGGGGAAAATCAGAGAAGAAACGGTGCGTGCAGCTTGCCAACAGGTCCGTGGACGTCTTGAAGCTGTACTGCGTGAGAATGGCGGACATTTGAAAAATTGTAAATAGTTGTGTTGGTACGACCTTTAAGAAAGTTTCTACCAAGTTCTTGCAAATTTTCAGTGAGAAATATACTATTTAAGACTACATTTCTCTCTTCCCGGACTTATTACGCACCCTGTACAGTGACAATCTTCGTTGTAGGAACTGAATTTTTTTCTTTAAGCCAAATAAAAAAGAATGTCATGAAAAAGTATTGTCGATCTCTGAACCAATTACAAACCACAAAATACCTCTTTTTAGAAACTCTAATGCTATAACATTTAAAGCATTAAAACCTAGATGCATATATATAATAAAACAATAACTAAGCAATCTAAAGGAAGAAAAAATTGATAAAAGACTATAATGAATTCGAAGGTCACGAGTTGGTTGTAAATTACCCGCTCGGTCAAAAAGACTGATTATTCTAAGGGACTAATAGTGCTGGCAAAAACATAAGAAGTTTTCTATTGATGCTAATTATTATATTGTAAATTCTGACTTAATATGAAAATCAAGGGAATCACATCATTAATCCTTAGAAAAAGGATTCAATACGAAGCTTCGTTACCAAATACTTTACTCGTGATTATTGTTTTATGTAAATTATTTGACGCTATTACTATTTGTCTGAAATTTTAATTTGAAATATATTTTAATAATCTTACAAAATATTAAGAAATGTTTTGCCAAAAAATAAGCAAACTTCAGGATCAATAATATAATAAACAAATCATTCAGGCAAGTTGTTTCAAAGCAAAAAAAAAGTGCTTCTTTCAAGCACACCTATTTTTCAACTTATTTATCTTTAGAAAGCGTGGAGATTCTAGAAAACCAAATGTACATATTTGTTATTTTCATATCAAACCATATATGTAGTAAGATAAAGGAGTCTGGCATACGGTGGCTTAACCTTATACACAAACCATCTATCCATTAGTGGATTTGCAAGTAATTGATTTCGATGCCGACATATGAACCTATATTTCATCAGTGCTTTTTAAATCAAGTGAATATATCACTTATATTTAATTAGAGTTAAAATATAGGCATATACTTATGGTAAAAAAATAAAGATATTAAACTGATTGAAATATTTATTCAGTAGTATTTTGAAATGTAAAATTCAATACTGTTTAAGCAAAGAGCCAAATAATAAGTGATAAAGTTTGATATTTTTACCTTTTGAGAAATATATTAATGCTCACAACCAAAAAAAATTGCACATTGAGGCTTAATGCTTAATTTTTGCTTACCTACGAAACGAATAAATAAAGGATCATGCTTCAAAGGGATTTGCCTTGTACAGACATATAGAAGAACTTATATAATGGTTTGCTATAAGTATTTGCACCTTGACTACAGATTTACATAATCGCTTAAGGTATTTTAAGATTGTATGACGCCACTCGAAGAGGCTAATAATAATTGTAATGTTAACTTACATGATGACGATTCACATTATACGAATATGTTTACATAAAAATAAGCAACATTGTTTATTTGTTTATTTAGTTATTTGTTAGAAAATTTCCAACCATAGGCTTTTAAGGCGACAACCAAGCAGTATTCCTAAGCTCGGTTGGTCTAAACTCTCATAGAGTGAATCAATTTTTTGTATGCACTTGAACTTGTATATCATGGCAATCTTCATTGGGTTAAGACCCACGTAGGTTGGTCAGCTAATGAAAAAGCTGAACGCCCTACATAAGTTGGTTCACGATAATTGTAATAAAGGCTATATCTATTCCTAATTTTGTATAATTCTATAAAAGAAAGGAGTAAGCATTATAATTAATGGGCAATTATCGACGAAATGTACTGGAAGAAATATATTGTAAAACAAAGCGAAATAAAAAAGTATTCATATTTTAAAAGGTGTGTAATAATATATTTGTGATTGCACATATTTGAGTTGATAATCTACAAAAGATGTTTACATACATTTATCCTTAGTTTATTGAATACATCAGTCTATAAAATATAATATTTGGAATATATCAAAAAGTCAATTGACCTGACATGGATTTAAAAGTTGTCGATAATCAGCATTTGAGATTAATCTGTTCGAATAAACATGGAGAGAAGAGGTGGGATTCGTAGAGGAGACCCTCCTAGAACTTTGACTCAGATTCAGAGGTTTCTTCTTCTGCCTGAGGTTGTCCAAATCCAAAGAGTGACTTTTTCTCCTTCAGCTGATCCGAGGCAAAGCCTTTGAGTCCTTCTCGAATGCTGATATAAGGATGTCACCGAGGTTCAGGCTTGCCTCGGTCCTTGAGGTCAAGAGAAGGCTGGCAAAGAGGGTGAAGTATCTAAAAAACGAAACAGAGGGTTAATGGAGAGGATCAAGTAGAACACAAATAAAAGGACTTACAAAGTAAAGACAAATGTTTTCATTTTGAAGATCTTTAAGAAACTGATGAATGCTTAGACATGAATTGACATTTATATAGTAATGAAATGCGACAAATTAGTTTAAATAAAATAACCTATCTTTTATTCGAAACTTTGTAGTTAGAAAAACAAAGATAAGTTTTCTTTGAATAGTCTTAATTGACAAAAAGTTGTTGCTTCAAATGTTCCTTCGGATTTGTTATTCTACGACCTGGTACCTGGAAACCCCCGAGATGTTTTGGAATTCTGTCAAGCAAAGTAAGCAAACATTTTTATTTATTTTAAAGATAAGAATGTATTCTTTTGGTTTTATCATACATAAATCACAGTCAAAAGTCACAATAAATCATATGATATTTTTTCTACTCTTGTTGTTGGAAAATTCATCAATATTTTTTCATCATACGAAAGAATATTGATAAGGCAATATTAAAAAAATGTCTATGATTTGACTTATGCATTGTTATTCTACCAAACATAGCGAAGTACCTAAAATTTTAGATATTTTTCTTAGGTTTTGTAGAGATTTCATTATCTCCTCAATGTCTTCCCGAAGTTGCATAATTTTTTTAGCTTTTGACATAAAAAATTTAGTATCGTAGCTCTTATTGTTTATTAAATAATTTTATTCATCCTTTCTAAAACCAATGTTCCCAGAATTGAAAGTCCAGAAGTCTTCTGGGTATCCACATCGCCCATAAGGAAAACGAAACCGTCCTAGAAAATGAAAAAAAAACATCATTAATAGCATTGAAAATGCAGTTTCCTTTTATAAAAAACTGAATCTTAATCTTCTGGACAAAATCAACGTATGGAATAAAAAGATTATTCCGCGAGTAGTTCACTTACTCAGATATGTCCCTTACTCGGCTCCTGTCAAATCCTCAGTTGACTACACACGAAGAGGTTTCCTATGGAACTCAAAACGACCATACATATCGGACATCAGACTTCACACTCGAGTTCACGACTGGGGTTGGGCCTCGTTGATCTCGAATCATTTTGGAAGTCCTTGAACCTTTCTTGGCTGAGGAGACTGAGGACGAGTGAAGAATTCTGGGCTGTTAATATTAAAAGAAAATTTGCAGTTAAAAAAGGTGTCTGTTCGAGCAACGAATCTTTATGGGCCCCGATGAACTATTTAGAATTGTGAAGAGCATTGATGTGTCATGGGCTAATATGGTATTATCGTGGGAGTCCGCCATGAGTGGAGTATTCGATCTATTAAAGGAGCATGAACCACTGAACTTTAATAAAATCATAGGAAGTACTGAGGAATTTTTCAAGTATGATAATCTCACATCAAGGGGCCAAGTCTCGCAGCTACGGGGAATATATAGCCCACAAACTTTTTTACTGGCATCAAAAATTTTACAAAAAGATTCACATTCCGTCCCCCTATATGGCCCATTTACACCCTTTTATATTGCACTGGAGGCACTCCCCAAAATAAAATTAAAAAGTAGCATAAACGTATACCTGAAAGCACATGACGCCAGGACCCTTGTGAAAAAAGAATGGTAAGACTCGCTGTAGAGGACCAAGGTCTTCTCGACTGTGGATGGAAGACAGTAATGAAAAATCCATTCACCAATTCTAGTCAAAAATGGGTGAGGTATCGGCTTGCTACGTCAAGCCTTTTCACTAATAAATCGAAGGAAAAAGTTGAGGAGCAGCTCTGCTCTTTTTGTAATGGCAACACGGAGACCTCGGAGCATCTTTTCTACGAGTGCAGCGCGGTGGTGCCCATTAGGAAAATAGTGGAACCTTTATTGCTGGAGGAGTTTGGTATTTTCCTGAAGAAGAAAGATTGGCTGCTTGCAGTTCATCCGGAGAGTAAATGCGCTTTCCAAGCAGATGCCGTCCTCACCAAAGTCATCGGTATGATTTACGCCGCGAGAAGCAGGAACCGCCCCATCCCCACGCATATGGCGTCAATCATTTACAGAGAGGTGGAAGCCCTTCTCCAAGTCCGCGTTCCAAAGTGAGCTTTATCTTACTACTTTTTATTTGTTTACATTATTCCCCTCCTCCCCTCCCCTTCTTAATCAAATCAACTTGATCATCTCTTTTAAAGCCTTATCCGATCTTCTTTTCCGGTCTTTTTTAATTTACTTCAAATATTTATTATTGATATTAACACTGTTAGAATTGAATTGATTCCTGTTTTAAGAAATTCCTGTTTTTTTTATATTAACTGTCGAATATCTTTTTATAATATTACTGCACTTACCTGTTTTTTTTTAAAGAATCTATTAATACCCCCACCATTATTTTACTGTTAACTCCTTTCTAACTCGAATATTACATCATTGTCAATGAATATTTTTAGAAGAGTGTAACGAAATACATATTTAAAAAAAAAAATGTTCCTTCGGATTTGTTATTCTACGACCGGGTACCTGGAAATCTCCAAGATGTTTTTGAATTATTTATACATGAAATAATCATACATATTTTTTTATTGTAAAAAAGAATATTCGTACGGCAATATAAATAAAAGGCCTATGACTTTGTTACTCTAACAAACATACCAGAGAAACGAAACTTTTAGATATTTTCTTAGGTTTTGTAGATTTTTTTCTTTCTTTTTTTGGTTTGTTAAGTAAGCAATTACTTAATACGTAGTGATTTACTCATTCACCTCATAAATTTCTGACTGGATTTGAAAGCCCTAAAGAATGACTTTGGACGATTATGCTAAATTATTGTCAAGCTATTCATTTAGTTTATAGAAGTTAATAATAGACTAACGTCTTTATAATATAAAGAATCCATGAAGCATTCCTTTGAAGCATGTTCCTTTTTATATAGATAAATGAAATTTATAAAATGCAATATATAAATATCTATAGGAATTGAACTATTTCTTTAAGTTGATAATTATAATAGCCTTTGCAAGGGGACTATATTATTAAACATTTTTAATATCAAAATAATCTAAGTATAAGGAAATTTTAACACTGAAGTCATTGACGTAAATGGATTTTAATTTTATTTTAGTAATGTTTTAACTAATAGAATGCATAATTTATGTTGCTAAATTATGAATACATAGATCTGGCGATAAACGTTGAAGGTCAATGAAGAAAATACAGGAAAAATAGGAATTAATCTTTCGAACCAATATCGTCGATTAGCCTGTGGAAGGCCATATTTTAGTGTTTTCGCACATAGTTTTAGTTCCACTTTATCTCTGTGTGGGTATATTTTTATTTTATATCTTCAATAAATTAAAGAGCACTTTGTATACTTTTTCTCTAGCACGAAATTTTACTCAAGCAATATAATTACTTGGCATCAATTGATGTCAGCTGCGGTTCTTGTAGTTTGAAGCAATTCTTGGAGGAGGGGGTTATTAATTGCTATTCAAATTTACAAAAAGCAGAAATGTCCCCTCGGTACACAAAGCCATTGAATTCGATGTCAAAATTCCTGATTGAATCAAACAATTCCTATCATTGTTGTTATATATATGACTATGATTTTTTTTCGCAGGACGTATATTTGAACTATAATATTCATATTTTAAAATCATTTTAAGTTCTCAAAGAATACAATAGTTCATCAGTAAATCGACTAAAACACTATATGTAATCAATATGGATATATACCAATGGGGACATGAGTAGGCTTCTTTATGCACAAACTTACATAAACATATGTACATATCAACGGAATTTATACAAACTGACATAGCGCTATTTTTCTTCCTGGCATAAAATTAAACTATAATTATTTTGATTTTTTTCATAACGTTACCGATTTGATTTGATCTTTTATGTTATCTGTATGTTTTATTGTATTTTTATTTGACCACATCTGTTTTTATCTGGACAGTAAGTTTGAACTATAAAACGCATTGATGATTTTTATTTCTTAACTGTCCAGATTTGATTTGATCATTTATGTTATCTGTATTTTTAGTGTTTTTAATTTTATATTATCGTTTTTTATCTAGACAGTAATTTGAACTTTAATATACACTCATTGTTTTTTTTCTTAACTGTCTAAGTTGATTTGATTTTTTTATTTGTATGTTTTTAGAGTATTTTTTATTTAACACTGTTCCTTTTTTTGCAGCAAGTGAAAAATTTTTAACCGTTAAAAATTGTAAACAGCCAGCCAGTGGATGGCGGTTATTTGGTTCCATTGTATTCAGCCCACACGGGATTCAGCCCACGGGATTCAGCCCACGGGATTCAGCCCACACGGGATTCAGCCCACATGGAATTCAGCCCACATGGAATTCAGCCCACATGGGATTCAGCCCACACGGGATTCAGCCCACATGGAATTCAGCCCACATGGGATTCAGCCCGCACGGGATTCAGCCATTGATGATTTCTCGACGATTCATGGTTTTTTTTCTTCAAAAAATAAAACTATTCTGTTTTTATAATTGTCTACGCAAATTGTTATACCTACACAAAAAAAAATCTTTTTACTATCCTTTGCAATTAATTTCAACTCTGTAGCACCCGTTTTTCATAGTTAACTAGCCTTTTGAAAATAATTATACAAAAATCAAAAATGACTTCATCACACAATTTCTTTGCTATTACTCGGTTGTTTATAAGTGCTCACTCAAATTTCATACATGAAAATCAAATTTAAACTTTTTACTGCTCTTTACAATTAATTTCAACTCTTTAGCACCCGTTGTTCAAAGTGAACTAGCCTTTTTTAAATTATATACAAAAATGACGTCCTCACACTATTCCTTTGCTACTATTCGGTTGTTCATCAGTGTTCACTCAAATTTTATACCTGGTCATAAAATTACTTTCCTATTTTCCCAATATATTACCATACAACATTTCTCATTTACAATGTCAGAGACACGAACTGTGTTACTCAAATCAAAGCTTGATCCCCTTGAAAAAGTTTTTAATGGCTCTAAAAAGAGCCGGTGTTTTAACAAACGTAGGAGAGCGCAGGGAAGACTTATGCCTTCTTGGTTGCTTTCTTGGCAGCAGGCTTCTTGGCCACGGTAGATGAGTTAATTGCATACTTTGAGCTGACTTATATTCAGGGGAGGGACAGGGGACAGGGAAGAGAAAGGGGGCCACCCAGGTACCCAGTAGCTGTCTGGAACCATTTTTCAGCTCCAAGGAATAACATTCCAAGAACCACTAATGCTGTTGAAGGCTACCACAATGGACTGAACAGTCTGTTCCTTTCCCAGCATCCTTCCATTTGGAAGCTAATGGATGGTTTGAAAAAGGATATTAGTCTTCACTTGAAAACGCGGGCAGACAACGAGGTGGCAAACAACCCTCCACCAAGAAACAAATACGTTGTTCTATCAGAGAGGCTGGCTGCAAGGGTGGACTGCTATAATGATGTAAATGACAAGTTGCAATACTTGCGATCAGTGGCACACATCTTTAGCAACTAAAATAAAATACAATAAAAAAAAAAAAATTAATAATTGTAAAATTGTAAAAAGATATAAATAAAAAGTATAAAAAATAAAGCCCCCCAAAAAAATCCTTGGGCTGTATCCCGTGTGGGCTGAATTCCATGTGGGCTGAATTCCATGTGGGCTGAAACCCGTGTGGGCTGAATCCCATGTGGGCTGAATTCAGTGTGGGCTGAATCCCGTGGGCTGAATCCCGTGTGGACTGAATCCCGTGGCTGAATCCCGTGTGGCCACCGGTTATTTACTGGTGTCACACATTTACGCCAAAGTCTATCTTAGTAAAAATATATTTTTAGATGTTTTCGATGAAAATTTAGATTTTTTGGTTCATCGTCAAGGTTTTTATTTTATTTTAAATGAATACAACGCATACTTATATATAAATAACAGATAATATCAGGAAAATGTGTTTCATAAGAACATAAATAAACATTCTAGTTTAAAATTATTTACCTTTTAAAAACCACATATTCTTATTACAAGTAAATAGACATACATTTTAAAACATCAAAGATTGAAGACAAAATTCCATACGTATAAATGATGAAACAATAAAAACATAATAAATTTTCATTCATATCTTATTGAACTTTTTAAACTGTTTAATGATAATTCTGAGCGATTTTATATATTGTGATAAGATGGATAGAAAATACTTCACGACTTCGATTGCGTGGTTCAAAGCAAACTTTGCAGTTTTGGGATTCTCAGAGAAAAAGCCGCGTATCGAGCGGCGGCGGATATTATTATTCCTCTTAGTTAATTCTCCTCGATCAGTTTCCCTTCAGTAAGCTGCGTACGCCCTGCAATTGATCAAATATGAACTTTTTCCTCTTCTAGTCATGTCCTTTGGTCGGGAAGCCAAAAAGAATACTCGCTTCTACATATCAATCTTCATAATTAGAAATAAAGCCAGACTTCAAATGAATGAACCTTTTGATAACTGCCAATGATGGGCAATCACAGAAAGCGTGTTTGATGTTCACATACATTCTTCCACAGACCTTACATTGTTGTGAGAAACTAATTAAGTTGGCGGAGATTTGTAGCTGTGCGTTGAACTTTTCCCCATCATTTATGCCCATCAATGACCGCATTACTCTTTTCGCCCATTCCTTAGGTAATTCAAAATTGCTTATGTGATTTTTGGCAATCTCCACTTATCTCGATTTAGGTTCATTGGTGGAGAATTTGAAATGCCAGTGAGGCAAAGGAATATGTTTCTTGGCTCCCCTCATAAGGGGAAAATCGTTGTGTGGTTCAGGTCTCTGTATGCTAAAATGGGTTTTTTTCTAGACAATATTTTCCGATTCTTTTGGTTGATGTTTTAACGATTTAAAGAATGGTTTTCTTTTTACATTTTGCCGAATAATGTTCGTGGTGCTATTAGAGTCAAAAAGAGCTGAATGCTCCATATTATTCTCTGAATGTTTTGATATTTCATTATTTGACAAATCGGTCCCAAACTTTAGTTTTTGATAAAAGAATCCATAAAATGTTCGCACCACTCCATATCAGGTTTTAAAACGAGGTCATTAAAACTTTTAATTTTTCTTGGTAAAACTTTGTGGAGCAGTACTAGACCTCCTCCCAGCTGTGATTTTTTTAACGTAGGTATGTACTTCCTGTCGAACAAAAGGTATACCTATATATTTTCCTCCTTTACGGCGTACAGCGTGGGGTTGCTACGATGGTATCTACGTCTGTTGCAAGATCAAAATGTGTCAACAAAAGTGATATTGACAGTAACTAGCACAAAAGCAAATTTGAGTCTATTCAAGTAACTGTGAGCTTAATATTATCAAAATTAGAAATCACCGGTATTCTTCGAATCAATTTTAAATCTCCTCATAAATGATCACCTACCACGAATTGTGGTTGGAGATCTCAATGTGGACTTTGAAAGAGACTTACATAAATAAGTCTATAGCTATAAACTAATAAAGAAACTCACTTGTTTTGATGTAATGGAGAGATTTAGTAGAGGTCAATGTATTTACTCTTGGAGGAACGGAAACAAAATCCCAAAATCGATCATATCCTTATATCATGGTCTATATTATTTATTACAAAAAAAACAAGTTTTATATTCAACCATCTTCAGATCACAAATATTAGAGATCGAACTATTTAATTACTCATCTAAGCCCTTTAGGATCCCAAAATGGCTTATCCAAAGTAAAGAATTTCAACTACAATTAAAAAGAAACTACAAGAAAATTTTAACCCGTTGGCAACTTGCAAAAAATAATAAAATTATTTAATAAAACAATAAGCTACGACACTAAATTTTTTATGTCAAAAGCTAAAAACAATTAAGCAACTTCGGGAAGACATTGTGGAGATAATGAAATCTCTACAAAACCTAAAAAATATCTAAAATTTTCGTTACTTCGCTATTGTTTGGTAGAATAACAATGCATAAGTCAAATCATAGACATTTTATTAATATTGCCTTATCAATATTCTTTCTTATGATGAAAAAATATTTATGAATTTTCCAACAACAAGAGTAGAAAAAAAATCATATGATTTATTGTGACTTTTGACTGTGATTTATGTATGATAAAACCAAAAGAATACATTCTTATCTTTAAAATAAATAAAAATGTTTGCTTGCTTTGCTCTGACAGAATTCCAAAACATCTCGGGGGTTTCCAGGTACCCGGTAGTAGAATAACAAATCCGAAGGAACATTTGAAGCAACAACTTTTGTCAATTAAGACTATTCAAGAAAACTTATCTTTGTTTTTTCTAACTACAAAGTTTCGAATAAAAGATAGGTTATTTTTATTTAACTAATTTGTCGCATTTCATTACTATATAAATGTCAATTCATGTCTAAGCATTCATCAGTTTCTTAAAGATCTTCAAAATGAAAACATTTGTCTTTACTTTGTAAGTCCTTTTATTTGTGTTCTTCTTGATCCTCTCCATTAACCCTCTGTTTCGTTTTTTAGATACTTCACCCTCTTTGCCAGCCTTCTCTTGACCTCAAGGACCGAGGCAAGCCTGAACCTCGGTGACATCCTTATATCAGCATTCCGAGAAGGACTCAAAGGCTTTGCCTCGGATCAGCTGAAGGAGAAAAAGTCACTCTTTGGATTTGGACAACCTCAGGCAGAAGAAGAAACCTCTGAATCTGAGTCAAAGTTCCTAGGAGGGTCTCCTCTACGAATCCCACCTCTTCTCTCCATGTTTATTCGAACAGATTAATCTCAAATGCTGATTATCGACAACTTTTAAATCCATGTCAGGTCAATTGACTTTTTGTATATATTCCAAATATTATATTTTATAGACTGATGTATTCAATAAACTAATGATAAATGTATGTAACATCTTTTTGTAGATTATCAACTCAAATATGTGCAATCATAAATATAATTATTATACACCTTTTTAAATATGAATACTTTTTATTTCGCTTTGTTTTACAATATATTTCTTCCAGTACATTTCGTCGATAATTGCCCATTAATTATAATGCTTACTCCTTTCTTTTATAGAATCATACAAAATTAGGAATAGATATAGCCTTTATTACATTTGATCGTGAACCAACTTATGTAGGGCGTTCAGCTTTTTCATTAGCTGACCAACCTACGTGGGTCTTAACCCAATGAAGATTGCCATGATATACAAGTTCAAGTGCATACAAAACATTGATTCACTCTATGAGAGTTTAGACCAACCGAGCTTAAGAATACTGCTTGGTTGTCGCCTTAAAAGCCTATGGTTGGAAATTTTCTAACAAATAACTAAATAAACAAATAACAATGTTGCTTAGTTTTTATGTAAACATATTCGTATAATGTGAATCGTCATCATGTAGTTAACATTACAATTATTATTAGCCTCTTCGAGTGGCGTCATACAAATCTTAAAATACCTTAAGCGATTATGTAAATCTGTAGTCAAGGTGCAAATTACTTATAGCAAACCATTATATAAGTTCTTCTATATGTCTGTACAAAGGCAAATCCCTTTGAAGCATGATCCTTTATTTATTCGTTTCGTAGGTAAGCAAAATTAAACATTAAGCCTCAATGTGCAATTTTTTTTGGTTGTGAGCATTAATATATTTCTCAAAAGGTAAAAATATCCAAACTTTATCACTTATTATTTGGCTCTTTGCTTAAACAGTATTGAATATTTCATTTCAAAATACTACTGAATAAATATATCAATCAGTTTAATATCTTTATTTTTTTACCATTAAGTATATGCCTATATTTTAACTCTAATTAATATAAGTGATATATTCACTTGATTTAAAAAGCACTGATGAAATATAGGTTCATATGTCGGCATCGAAATCAATTACTTGCAAATTCCACTAATGGATAGATGGTTTGTGTATAATGTTAAGCCACCGTATGCCAGAGACCTTTATCTTACTACATATATGGTTTGATATGAAAAATAACAAATATGTACATTTGGTTTCCTAGAATCTCCACGCTTTCTAAAGATAAATAAGTTGAAAAATAGGTGTGCTTGAAAGAAGCACTTTTTTTGCTTTGAAACAACTTGCCTGAATGATTTGTTTATTATATTATTGATCCTGAAGTTTGCTGACTTTTTGGCAAAACATTCTTAAAGTATTTTGTAAGATTATTAAAATATATTTCAAAATTAAAATTTCAGACGATATGAATAGCGTCAAATATTTACCTAAAAACAATAATCACGAGTAAAGTAGTTGTAACGAATCTTCGTATTGAATCCTTTTTTAAGGATGAATGATTTGGATTCCCCTTGATTTACATATGAATTCAGAATATTACAACTATAATATTTAAGCTAATTAAAAAACTTCTTATGTTTTTGCCAGCACTATTAGCCCCTTAGAAATAATCAGGTCTTTTTGACCGAGCGGGTACTTTACAACCAACTCGCGACCTTCGAAATGGCATTATTAGTCTATTATTTTATTTTTCTTCCTCTTTGATTGTTTAGTTATTGTTTTATAATATATCTGCATCAGGTTTTTATGTTCTCAATTGTTATAGATTAGATGTTTCTTAAAAAGAGGTCTTTTGGTTTAAGTGGTTCAAAGATCGGACAAGACTTTTTTGTGGCATTCTTTTTATTTGGCTTAAAGAAAATAATTCAGTTC
>CP045899.1:22183630-22205756 GCA_013387185.1 Caligus rogercresseyi | reverse complement strand
TAGTAATACAAAGAATAAAAGCCTGAATAGAACACATACTAAATACACACAAAATAGTGATGTATATAATTACATGAAGTCTTAAAGGATCGGATCAAATTTAAGAACTTCACCCTCCACCAGTTGATTAATTTTATTTCTCAATAGATACTTTTATGTTAAATGAGAAGTAATAAGTATTTGAACGATTTTATGGGGTGTAGCAGGATGATAAATTATTAAAATAAGAACTAATAGTGTTTCTACTCTAATTTCTCAAAATACGATTATGATTTTAAAATGGAACGTTGCAATTTTTTATACATTTTAAACATGTGTTTTTTTTAAACATGTGAGTAAAAACATTATCATAGAAGTCTATTTGATATCTTTTTAGTTAATATGTAGATGATATTATTTGACCCAATTATAAATAAATATAGAGGCTAGACATCCAGCATACAATAATACTAACCAAATATTTCCAAATAATAAAATGAATGTCAGAGATGCTTGTTAATTAACAGGGTCAAAGTATTATCCCAACTCGAAAATAAAACTAAGAGCAAAAAAATCAAATTAATGAAAGCATGGACAATGTTTACTTATCAAAATCATAAGTTAGCCATTCAACGAAATGATAGACGTCTTCAATGTGAGCCTCCGTTAATTTCTTCTAACGTAAGATTTGAATTTTGGGAGGCAGAAAAGTGTATTTGAAGTATCGACCAAAGGAAGTATATATAGCAAAGCCTAGATTGTCTTCACTATTATTGGAATGCTGTCTTTGATAATTGCTAGCTGAGGAATGATCTCTGCATCCTGGAAGAGTTTTTGCTTTATTATTGCCACGTTATTGTCCTCCACTTCGCCAATGATTGTCAACCGAGTTCGTGATGAAGCTGAGTGGATCTATTAGTTTGGGCAACTTGCATATCTGAAAGTAATAAGAACGTTATTATCGACACTTGAAGATGGAAAATTTATCCCAAGCAATGAAATAGTATGAATAATATATAATCCTACATCTATTGTTATGGAGTTCCATAAGGAGCTTACTTTCAAAAGCTACTATTTTTTTGATCATATAAAAAGAGATAGAAACTAGTCAAGGATCTATAATTCATTATGTAGTTCCATGCAGGTTAATTTAGAAATTGTTCAAAGTCACTAGGATCATTAAGGAGAGGTTCTGGAAAACAATTTACTCAAGCAAGAGACACATTCGACTCATGTGGTATCATGTCCTCATCCAACCTCCAGGACTACATCTACACGAAACACAGAATCCTTTTAGAGGCCACAGGCTTGACTCCGTCCCTGAGGAGGCATGACTTGGCCTACATTGCTACACTCACTACAACAGACTACAGGAGCGATCCTCAATTTTGACGGCCTCTTGAGGGCATCCAAGTGCTTGGGGTCCTCTTTCTTCTGGCCACTTTTGGGTTGCACTGAGACCTGCTGGAACATTCCTCGCTCTTTGATGATGGTCGAAACGGTGTTTGATGGGACTTGAGGAGCCTCATGATCTCTTTTTACCTCGAGCCCCACGTTTCATTGAAAAATCTACCACAGTGTGCATTGAGCGCTTATCTCTTCTTCTTTGCTTTACTCATTCTTTCTGCGCCCTAGACCTCGACATTGATAATTTCGATAATTAGCTAGCGTGAACTTACATCTATATCGGACGAAATAGAAGAGTAATGAACAATCTCTGAAACTGTCTCCGGGGATCCCAAACTGCACATGTTAGATTGACTAGAATGAATTAAACAAGTCTTCTTTTTTCGTCCTGATTTTTTTAGTGATATAACTTTTTTCCTATTCCTAAATGGAAAAACATGAAAACAAATCAATAACAATAAAATCAAAGGTAGAAACTGTGTCGCTCTTCCTTTTTTTGATTGCATTTCTTACTATTTCATCAGAAATAATAGAAAATAATATATCAGTTGGTGTACATGTAAAAAGCACGGCCAAAAGCAACATTTATTTCAAACTCGTTCAACAGACTCATTGAAACTCATTGAAGCAAAAAATAGAGGAGGTTTGGTGCTTCCAATTGAATGTAGCCGTTTTTCTCACGTTATTTTTTTGTTTTGGCCGGAAAGGAAAATAAATTATATTGTTAGAGCTATTTTAGTTTTCTTACACATCTCTGGTATAAACACAGATACAGTTGTGTGGGTATGTTCTTTACCTTAGTGTCTATGTTTGTTTGTACAATTTTAGTCGGCATATATATATATTCTCAAAGTAAATAGTAAGAAATGCAATCAAAAAAAGGAGAGCGACACAGTTTCTACCTTGATTTCTTGTTATTGATTTGTTTTCATTTTTTCCATTTTAGGAAGAGGAAAAAAAGTTATATCAACTAAAAAAATCAGGACGAAAAAAAGAGACTTGTTTAATTCATTCTATTTCAATCTAACAGTGCAGTTGGGATCCCGGAGACGTTTCAGAGATTGTTCATTACTCTTCTATTTGTCCGATATAGATGTAAGTTCACGCTAGCTAATTATCGAAATTATCAATGTCCGAGGTCTAGGGCGCAGAAAGAATGAGTAAAGGCAAAGAAGAAGAGATCAATGCGTAACTGTGGTAGATTTTTCAATGAAACGTGGGGCTCGAGGTAAAAGAGATCATGAGGCTCCTCAAGTCCCCATCAACACCGTTTCGACCATCATCAAAGAGGCGAGGAATGTTCCAGCAGGTCTCAGTGCAACCCAAAAGTGGCCAGAAGAAAGAGGACCCCAAGCACTTGGATGCCCTCAAGAGGCCGTCAAAAATTGAGGATCGCTCCTGGTAGTCTGTTGTAGTGAGCTGTAGCAATGTAGGCCAAGTCATGCCTCCTCAGGGACGGAGTCAAGCCTGTGGCCTCTAAAAGGATTCTGTGTTTCGTGTAGATGTAGTCCTGGAGGTTGGATGAGGACATGATACCACATGAGTCGAATGTGTCTCTTGCTTGAGTAAATTGTTTTCCAGAACCTCTCCTTAATGATCCTAGTGACTTTGTACAATTTCTAAATTAACCTGCATGGAACTACATAATGAATTATTAGATCCTTGACTAGTTTTTATCTCTTTTTTATATTGATAAAAAAAATAGTAGCTTTTGAAAGTAAGCTCCTTATGGAACTCCATAACAATAGATGTAGGGATTATATATTATTCATACCATTTCATTGCTTGTGATAAATTTTCCATCTTCAAGTGTCGATAATAACGTTCTTATTACTTTCAGATATGCAAGTTGCCCAAACTAATAGATCCACTCAGCTTCATCCACTAACTTGGTTGACAATCATTGGCGAAGTGGAGGACAATAACGTGGCAATAATAAATCAAAAACTCTTCCAGGATGCAGAGATCATTCCTCAGCTAGCAATTATCAAAGACAGCATTCCAATAATAGTGAAGACAATCTAGGCTTTACTATATATACTTCCTTTGGTCGATACTTCAAACTACACTTTTCTGCCTCCCAAAATTCAAATCTTACGTTAGAAAATTAACGGAGGCTCACATTGAAGACGTCTATCATTTCGTTTGAATGGCTAACTTATGATTTTGATAAGTAAACAATGTCCATGCTTTCATTAATTTTGATTTTTTTGCTCTTAGTTTTATTTTCGAGTTGGGATAATACTTTGACCCATGTTAATTAACAAGCTTCTCTGACATTCATTTTATTATTTGGAAATATTTGGTTAGTAATATTGTATGCTGGATGTCTAGCCTCTATATTTATTTATAATTGGGTCAAATTAATATCATATACATATTAACAAAAAAATATCAAATAGACTTCTATGAAATGTTACTCACATGTTTAAAAAACAATCACAGTTTAAAATATGTATAAAAATATTGCAACGTTTCCATTTAAAATCATAATCCGTTATTTTTGAGAAATTATAGGGTAGGGAAACACTATTAGTTCTTAATTTTAATAATTTATTCATCTGTACACCCCATAAAATCGTTCAAATACTTATTACTTCTCAATTTAACATAAAAATATCTATTGAGAAATAAAATTAATCAAACTTGTGGAGGGTGAAGTTCTTAAGATTGATCCTGATCCTTTAAGACTTCCATGTAATTATATACATCACTATTTTAGTGTGTATTTAGTATGTTTTTATTAAGGCTTTTATTCTTTGTATTACTAGAAAAAGTATTTTCTTAATTATTTCATATTTTACATTAAGGTATACTCGTAAACTTAAAGTAAAAGGGGAATATTTTGTATATTGAAATAATGAAAAGGGAAAGAAACTTACAATGTGGTTATTTCATATATTATTCCTTATGGCTATATAAGTCCAAATCAGAAAAGCCAGTTGGACCCTTTAACCTATTTATGGTTCATTTAATATTAATCTAGGACCTTTACTCATCTACGGATCTGTTTATCATAAATCTACACCACAGAATTATCGTTTTGCATGATATAATTAATGCATGCCAAGAAGGAGTATTAAGTTTCTTCAAATATTCAACATTCAATTGAATTTACAATTTTTTTTTTGCAAAATCATAAGTAATAAAACAATAAAAACCTATGGATACAAGTCTGAGAAAAAATAAATCCAAAAGTCATATATGGGTATAAACTGAGCATCTTGCATTAGTGTACGTAAAAACCATCCATATCAGGAGAGGGTTATCATAAGAAATAACATAAATCGATATTGAAGAAAATGCGTCTTCATTTCATTTTTTTGTTTAGTAAAATGTTTATGTAGCTTCATTTACCGTCACAAAATATATCTGTAAGTTATGTAAGAATAAAATTCAATTCAAAAACTTTAATACTCATTTATTTTTTATTTATGACATTAATTGGAAACAATTTAAATTATATGGTGCTATCAATAACTCTTCTTATTGTAATAAACAACGTGGCTTCATTATTTCTTCAGGGTTCCATTATACTTTTGCCTCTCTCTTTCCCCGGCGGTAGCTTTGTCCTCCTAGTAGTTTCTATTGAATTTAGAGAAATCCCATCAGGTTCCGAAACAGACAGTCTCATCATGAAGGCGTATGTAAAGGAGTCGAGAGGTTAAGACCCCAAAAGTTGGAGGCCCTATTGTCTAGTTTTCTTCATACAACTCGAGGTCGAGAATGAATTTAATTATACAACCATCAACAACGAATTCGATGAAAATTATGTCGCCCTCACCACCAACGAGGCTGAAAGAAACAGCTGCAGTCGTCGGCTTCGGTTCCTCTCAATAGAAAGCGAAGAGGCCCACCTCTCCTCTATAGTTGCACTTCCACCCCGCATCTGGGCATTTTATCCTCCTTGGTTCCATTAATATGTAGACCACTTGTGGTGTCGTGTCTTGGGGATGCCTTTGGGTCTTTGAACTTCTTGGGGCGACTCCACGCCTTGGATCCTCTTTACTTCGATAAGAGAGCTGAATCCTCCCCACCATCTCCGACTCCATTGTTCGCTCGAGCTTGATGATTTCCATAGGATTGAGTTTCCTATTAGAATATTGTCGAGCGGCATTGTAATGAAGCCAACAAGAATCGAGTGATGTATCGTATTGCCACACTAGTAGTGTCCAAACCTCATCCGATGGGTAACAAAATCGTCGATAGGCTCAGCCTTAAAGATTTCCTCGAACTCTTCCTTGACTAGAGGCTCCTTAGCCTCTAACTCTATAACTCTAAGAACTCCACAGTAAAACAGAAAGTTCCGGATCCATCCAGTCAGGTTCGCCTTCTTCCTGCCCGTAATTGATCCTGATTCTCCCCAAGCTCGAGTTCAGGGCATAGCTCTTGAAGCTCCGGAAACTTCAAGGTGGAACACAAATTCTTAAGGTAGAGGATCCTAAATATAGAAGGAGTAGGATTCATTGGATCCCAGAAAAGTAAACATTCTTCCTAGGATTTGACTGATTGTAATTTTAAGAGTCTTCACATTTATATTTTGTCGCTATAAACTAACAATATTTATTGTTATCATTACAATAAGAAGCAAAAGGATTATGGTTCTTCAATAACATTACAAAGATTATTATTTTTTAGGTTTAGTGAGTAAATATATAAATAAAGTATTTCAGTAGTTTTTTCAATATCGATGACTTTGTTGCATGTATAAAAAAAATGTATCATGTGGCTAAGTTTATTTGATTTTTTTCTTCAACTCTGGTAATATTAGCAAAATGAATTCCTTCTTAAATATTGAAATTATTTACATTAATATTTTCCAATTATTTTTTTTTAGAATTTGGATGTCCACGTCTTCTTCTTGGGACACTTCATGCTTTTCGAGGGGCAGAGCAGGGCATCTGTTAATCAGGTGGTCTGTAGTCTGTGGCTCTTCCTTGCAAAGATCACAGGTAGCACTTGTGTTTTTCATTTACTTTGGTAGTAGAGAAATGGTCCATGTCCTATGTAGGCTTGAATAAGTTGTTTCAGCCTTTACTGTGAAGTTTGACAACCTCAGCTTTAAATACTGATGCTTCTCTATTCAAAGATACCATTGAGTGATGAATGGAGAGATCACCAATAGTGATTGGCCATCCAGCACAAGTATTGCCTTTTTCATCTTTGGATCCATCAGAGTAAATTATCATGTAAGGATTTTTAAATGGATAATTGTCCATTCAAATAAGGTTGCCTTTTATATAGTCATTTTGTTGATTAATTTTCGCTTCCTTATGTATTTTATCGCAGGAGAAGCGGTGACCGCCAATACCATCCCAGGTATCTTTTAAGAAATGCCTAGTTCTCCATCGTGATTTTGTTGCTTGTCCATGTATGAAAAGGTCAAGGGGAATTATGCCAAGAACAGATTCCATTCCGGCTGTTGGAGTTGATCTTAATGTGTGGCACATTGATAACAGTGCTTTTCTTTGTATTGAGTTTAATATCTTTATGGAACTTTTCTTGTTATTTATTGAATGCCCCCATATTAAGCATCAATAGGCTATAATTGGTCGGACCATTGCTTCATATAGCCACAAAACTTTGTCAGACGTTAAACCCCATTTCTGTCCTATGACTGCCTTAGCCATATTCCATACTCGACTACATTTGGCAGCTTTTTCTTTCAGGTGGCCCGTCCAAGTAAGTCCTTGGTCAAATAAAATGCCCAAGTACCTCATTTGCGTTGAGAACACCATTTCTTTGCCATCCATTTTAATCGTGGAAAATGTTTGAATCTCAACTTTTAGGCTTTTGAGAAAACAATTGCATTAGGTTTAGTAGCATCAAAGGTTGGACCATTCGTTCTTCCCCAGTCTAGAACTATATTATTGCTGATTGCATTATATTGATAAGAGTATGAGGATGATTTCCGTAGCCTACTGCCTTGATGGTTCCTGTTTTAAATTTGGCCAGAAGGGTATCCATGATCATGTTCCATATAATGGGTGAAAGTATACCTTCTTGTGGACTACCACGTGTTGGCCTGATGCATATTTGCTCTCCTTTAAGATCCGCTTAGACTTTCCGAGTGTTGAGAAGATATCTATACCATGATATAATACTATAAGGTACTCCTAGTTTTTTCCATTTCATTGTTTACTGATTGGCATTGCATGTAATCAAATGCACCAGTTCAATCAAAGCTGACTGCTAGAGTACATTGTTGTTGAAATATAGCATTTTCGATGGTTTCCGTTACCTGTGACAGAGTAGTTCCGGATAATAAACCCTTAGTGTAGGCATGTTGTGTATATAATGTTGGAATAATTTGTTCTATTTACATCTGAACAATTCTTTCAAGACCTTTGAGAAAGAAATTGGAAAGGGTTATTGCTCTGAAGGATTTTGCTGAGTATTTTTGATTAAAAGAACATATATATACATATATATTTTGTATCTTTTTGAAAAATAGTGTGTATAAAACAATAAAATGCAATAGATCATTTTCTTTTTAATATATTGAATATTAATGCTAGGCACAACAAAGTTTTTATTATTAAAGAGGCCTTATTAGTTATATCTGTGTATATACATATATCAATATATAATAAATTAAATATGTTTTTTTGTATTTGTTTTTGTAAATATATTGGATACAAATTATATTTTGTACAAATACAATATGGTACTTGATATAAAAAGGCTATTAACCTGACATGTATTAAAAGTTGTCGATAATCAGCATTTGAAATTAATCCGTTCGAATAAACATGGAGAGAAGAGGTGGGATTCGTAGAGGAGACCCTCCTAGGAACTTTGACTCAGATTCAGAGTTTCTTCTCTTCTGCCTGAGGTTGTCCAAATCCAAAGAGTGACTTTTTCTCCTTCAGCTGATCCGAGGCAAATCCTTTGAGTCCTTCTCGGAATGCTGATATAAGGATGTCACCGAAATTAAGGCTGGCCTCGGTCCTTGAGGTCAAGAGAAGGCTGGCAAAGAGGGTGAAGTATCTAAAAAACGAAACAGGGGGTTATGGAAATGCTCAATAAGAACACATTTTATAGGACCTACAAAGTAAAGACAAATGTTTTCATTTTGAAGATCTTGAGGAAACTGATGAATGCTTAGATATCAACTATCATTTATATAGTAATGAGATGCGACAAAGTTATTTGAATAAATAGTAGCTACATTTTGATTTAAACTTTTTTGTCAGACAACAAATGGAAGTTTTGGGTTTAAAGGCTCTTCATCGAATAATTTTAACTGACAGAACTTATTGCTTCTAAAGTTTCTATTGATTCCTTATTATACACGCATAATCATAAATACACCCAGGTGATAAGAGACTTTTGATATAATAATAAAGTCCAGCATTTTTTGTTGATACTAAAAAAATACTTTTTGTTATTTTATATCATATTTCTAATACATACATAGAAAAACTATAGACCTGTCTTGCTAAAGATGGTTAATGATGTCTCTTAATTTAAATTTCATTTCAAATTTTGATATATATATATCGACACTATGATATCTGTTTGGAGCCGTCCACACATTCTATCAAAGTAATAAAAACTTATATAATATGACGTCTTAGGTATGAAAAATAAATTGTTATCCAACAGATTGATTACTTGTCAGAATTTTTTTGTGTAAACAAGTGTGAGCTCTAGAAACGTTGCTGGTACCGAAACATAGGTATATCTCTCTTTCTCTCTTTATATATATATTTATTGTTGCCATTCGATCGCGTCTAATGTCCTTAATTTCAATGCTATTTTAGGTATGATTGTAAGTATTCCAAATAAGTTTTTATTTTTTATGTACATCCAAAATTTAACGAGAAATTTAAGTTTTGAAATAGTCCTTTTTATGGAAAATACCCCAAAAAGTGAACATTTTGAAACTTTATTATCTCGTTTGACTTTGAATGTAAAATAAAAACTGATTTATAATTATTGCGAGCATACCTACATTTAGCGGCAAATTGTTTGAAAATAGCATTGAAATAAAGGACATTAGAGACGATCAAATGGCGAAAAACCAATTACAACATAAGTTTACAAAATAACTTTTGAGCCCGTTGAGCGGACACTTCCCATTATTCGATTTCGTTCAAACTTTCAGAACATGATCTCTATGAACTAAAGTAAAATCCTAGGGGGAGTCTGACTCTCAAATCTGAAAAAACGTGAAATAAGAAACACCCTAATATATATATCTATATATATATATATATATATATATAAACGTTTTGATCCTTTTCCATGATATCATTTTTGGGCGTTCATTAGGAAATAAAAACTTTTCACAGATCTCATCTACTTTTTTACTAAGCACTTCGGAGACAGGAACAAATTTTAAAACATGTGTTGCTCGAGGTAAAATGAGACAATTCCATATAAAATTCTTGTTGAGACATCTTTCTTCAACATATTTGTGTACTTTGCAGTATATTTTTAAAATATGCTCTAAAAGTTTAAAATTTTCAATGCTATCGTTTTCATTTAATGTTAAAAACGTACCAAGGAATTTCATTATATTGTCTCCTTAATTTCATTGATATTAAAATTAAGTTTCAAATCTGTCATAAAAGTTGTTTTTATTAAAATTTATCCCTAGTCCTGAAAGTTTTCTTAAATCATCTAATATATCTAATGTCTTTTTAAACGAGCTACGAATATCATCTTCACTTCCAGAGAAAATTATATTCATGTCATCAGCAAACGCTTCAACTTTAGTTTCAGCATTCCCGATATTTACTCCTTTAAAGAAGGACAAGAATTATTTTTTCAATTAAATAATTTAGACAAATAATAAATAAAGCTAGTGACATGGGATTTCCCTGGCGGCAACCTCTTTCAATTTTAAACATATTGTTTCATATCCATAGTAGGTAAAATTCATTGAGAGACTCGTTGTTACCATTCTTATAAAATTAACCCCAACACCATGATTTTTTAGACTCTTAAGGTCGTCCTTATTTGGTCCATATATGGACACAATTTTTATCAGCTGCCCTCTCCAATTTATTAAAGAAATGCAATAATTTCCTCCTATTGTATCTCTTGCCACGCATTTAGCGTTCAAAACACTTTTAATAAGTACTAAAATTCCTCTTGAAGGGTGCTTTTTCTTTTTTAACTGCAGGAGTAGCGAAAACAACATAACCTTTAGGGAAGTTCCAATCTAACTCTTCTGCCTCAATTCTTGTGTCGCATATAGAAACTACATCCGGATTGTAAGACATTAGATGATCTATAAAATATTTTCTTTTATTTATGTTTAAAATGGAGTTTGCGTTTGCAGACAATAATTTAAGATCCATGTTTAAAATTGATATTAAAGGGTTCAAAAAGGAGGGTGGTAAAAGTACGAAAGGGTAAAAATAATCAAATTAAAACAAACATAAATACATACAAAAAACGAGTTATAGTTAGACTTTTGAAGTATTAAATTCTATTCTTTGCTCTTCTCCCTTTTACTCCCGGGAATATCACTTACAGAGCTTCGTGTATGTCTTTTATGAAAACCCTCAGGTTTTGTAGATTTTTTTGAAGCACTTTGCTTATTCCTGAGGATCATTTGCCATTCCTTTCCCATTCCTTTAACTTGGTCCAACACTGTATAATTGTCCTGTTGATTTTTTTCATACTTATCTCGAATTCTGTCCTCAGTCTCCCTTATTTGAGAAGTCATTAAAGAACTCTTCTTCCGTGCCAAATCATCATTCTGACCTTTTGATGTGCCAGCATCTTCATTAGTGATAGAGTTTGGAATGTGGGAAGTTGTGATCAATTCCTCAACCTCTTCATCCTCCACCGTCAACGGCTCCTGTCTTTCAATCCTCATATATAACATATCATCTGAATTCATTGCATATTAGATACATTTGTTTTTATACGCTAATCCAAAGCGACCCAGTACATTTCATTTCTATTACTAGAACCTCAATAGAAATAATTTGGAACTGCATTTATTTCTTTTAATAAGATTAAATATATTTAATAATTTGTAATATTCTTAATATTCAACCAAACGTACTGGAATAAATATATTGTAAAACAAAGCGAAATAAAAAGTATTCATATTTAAAAAGGTGTATAATAATTATATTTGTGAATGCACATATTTGAGTTGATAATCTACCAAAAGATGTTACATACATATTATCATTAGTTTATTGAATACATCAGTCTATAAAATATAATATTTGGAATATATACAAAAAGTCAATTGACCTGACATGGATTTAAAAGTTGTCGATAATCAGCATTTGAGATTAATCTGTTCGAATAAACATGGAGAGAAGAGGTGGGATTCGTAGAGGAGACCCTCCTAGGAACTTTGACTCAGATTCAGAGGTTTCTTCTTCTGCCTGAGGTTGTCCAAATCCAAAGAGTGACTTTTTCTCCTTCAGCTGATCCGAGGCAAAGCCTTTGAGTCCTTCTCGGAATGCTGATATAAGGATGTCACCGAGGTTCAGGCTTGCCTCGGTCCTTGAGGTCAAGAGAAGGCTGGCAAAGAGGGTGAAGTATCTAAAAAACGAAACAGGGGGTTAATGGAGAGGATCAAGTAGAACACAAATAAAAGGACTTACAAAGTAAAGACAAATGTTTTCATTTTGAAGATCTTTAAGAAACTGATGAATGCTTAGACATGAATTGACATTTATATAGGAATGATATGCGATAAATTAGTTTAAATAAAAATAACCTATCTTTTATCTGAAACTTTGTAGTTAGAAAAAACAAAGATAAGTTTTCTTTGAATAGTCTTAATTGACAAAAAGTTGTTGCTTCAAATGTTCCTTCGGATTTGTTATTCTACTACCTGGAAATCTCCAAGATGTTTTGGAATTATTTCATACATGAAATAATACATACATATTATTTTATCGTAAGAAAGAATATCCGTAAGGCAATATAAATAAAAGGCCTATGACTTTGTTACTCTAACAAACAATACCAGAGAAACGAAACTTTTAGATATTTTCTTAGGTTTTATAGATATTTTTTTCTTTTTTCGGTCTGTTATGTAAGCAATTATTTAATACGTAGTGATTTAAACATTCACCTCATAAATTTTGACTGGATTTAAAAGCCCTTAATTACTTTGGACGATTATGCTAAATTGTTGTCAAGCTATTCATTTAGTTTATAGAAGTTTATAATAGACTAACGTCTTTATAATATATGGAATGCATGAAGCATTCCTTTGAAGCTTGTTCCTTTGTTATATAGATAAAGAAAATTTATAAAATGCAATATATTAAATATCTATAGGAATTGAAGTATTTCTTTAAAGTTGATTATTAATATCCTTTGCAAGGGGACTATATTATTAAACATTTTTAATATCAAAATAATCTAAGTATAAAGGAAATTTTAACACTGAAGTCAGTTGACGTAAATGGATTTTCATTTCATTTTAGCAATGTTTAAACTAATAGAATGCAGATTTGCTGTTGCTAAATTATAAATACATAGATCTGGCGATAATCGTAGAAGGTCATGAAAAGAAAATACAGGAAAAATAGGAATATAATCTTTCGAACCAAATATCGTCGATTAGCCTGTGGAAGGCCATATTTTAGTGTTGTCGCACATAGTTTTATTCCAACTTTATCTCTGTGTAGGTATATTTTAATTATATATTTTCAATGAAATTAAAGAGCACTTTGTATACTTTTTCTTCTTAGCAAGAAATTTACTCAAGCAATATAATTACTTGGCATCAATTGATGTCAGCTGCGGTTCTTGTAGTTTGAAGCAATTCTTGGAGGAGGGGATTATTAATTGCTATTCAAATTTTCAAAAAAATCAGAAATGTCGCCTCGGTCATAAAGCAATAGAATTTGAGGTCAAAATTCCTAATTGAATACAAACAAGTTTTATAAATCGTTGTTATATATAGGTATTTGGTTTTTTCTCTGTACAGTAAATTTGAACTATAATATTCTTTTTTTAAATCATTTTTTTAAGCTCTCAAAGAATACAATAGTTTATCAGTATATCGACTAAACCACACATATGTAATCAATATGGATATATAACCAATGGGGACATGAGTAGGCTTCTTTATACACAAATATACATAAACATACATATCAACGGGAATTTATACAAACTGACATAGCGCTATTTTTCTTACTGGCATTAAGATTAAACTATAATTATTTTGATTTTTTTCATAACGGTACAGATTTGATTTGATCTTTTATGTTATCTGTATGATTTTATTGTATTTTTATTTGACACAATCTGTTTTTTATCTGGACAGTAAATTTGAACAATAAAATGCATTGATGATTTTTATTTCTTAACTGTCCAGATTTGATTAGATCTTTTATGTTATCTGTAAGTTTTTAGTGTATTTTTATTTAACATTATAGGTTTTTTTATCTAGACAGTAAATTTGAACTATAATATACATTCATGCTTTTTCTTTCTTAACTGTTTCATTTGATTTGATTTTTTAATTGTCATGTTTTTAGAGTATTTTTATTTTACACTGTTCCTTTTTTGCAGCAAGTGAAAAATATTTTAACCGTTCAAAAATTGTAAACAGCCAGCCAGTGGAAGGCGATTATTTACTGGTGTCACACATAGTTTACGCCAAAGTCTATCTTAGTAAAAATATATTTTTAGATGTTTTCGATGAAACTTTAGATTTTTTTGTTCATCGGCAAGGTCTTTATTCTATTTTAAATAAATACAACGCATAATTATATATATAAATAACAGCTAATAAGAAGGGAAATTGTGTTTCATAAGAACATAAATAAACATTCTAGTTTAAAATTATTTTCCTTTTAAAGATCACATATTCTTATTACAAGTAAATAGACATACATTTTAAACATCAAAGATTGAAGATGAAATTCCATACGTATAAATGATGAAACAATAAAAACATAATAAATTTTCATTCATATCTTATTGAACTTTTTAAACTGTTTAATGATAATTCTGAGCGATTTTGTATATTGTGATGACATGAATAGAAAATACTTCACGACTTCGGTTGCGTGGTTCCAAAGCAAACTTTGCAGTTTTGGGATTCTCAGAGAAAAAGCCGAGTATCGAGCGGCGGTGGATATTATTATTCCTCTTAGTTCATTCTCCTCGATCAGTTTTTTAAAATTAAATCGCAAAATATAAAAGTCAATTTCAATAGACAAACATTTAGTCGTTAAAAAGGATTTTTTTTTGTAAAAAACAATGCGGTAAAACGGTAAAAAAATCACAGATAATAAAAACAAAAATGGTAAATTAATTACAAAAATGTCTTCTGATAAACCTTTATAAGCTCGTAAGAGTTGTGCGTTAAACTTTTTCCCATCATTTATCCCATCAATGACCGCATTACTCTTTTCGCCAATTCCTTAGGTAATTTAAAATTGTTTATGTGATTTTTGACTATTTCTACCGCGTCTCTCGATTTAGGTTCATTGGTGGAGAATTTGAAATGCCAGGGGGCAAGGAATATTTTTCTTGGCTCCCCTCATAAGGGAAAAATAAAACCTTGTTGTTTAAAAAATAGTTGGTCCAGGTCTCTGTATGTATAGTAAAAGTTTTTTCCATGGCAATCTTTCGAATTATTTTTGTTGACATTTTAACGATTAAAAGAATGGTTTTCTTTTTATATTTTACCAAATAATGTCCGTGGTGCTATTAGAGTCAAAAAGAGCTGAATGCTCCATATTATTCTCTGAATGTTTTGATATTTCATTATTTGAAAAATCTGTCCCAAACTTTAGTTTTTTAAATAAAGAATCCATAAAATGTTCGCACCACTCCATATCAGGTTTTAAAACGAGGTCATTAAAAACTTTTAATTTCTTGGTAAAACTTTGTGGAGCAGTACTAGACCTCCTCCCAGCTGTGATTTTTTTAACGTAGGTATGTACTTCCTGTCGAACAAAAGGTATACCTATATTTTTCCTCCTTTACGGCGTACAGCGTGGGGTTGCTACGATGGTATCTACGTCTGTTGCAAGATCAAAATGTGTCAACAAAAGTGATATTGACAGTAACTAGCACAAAAGCAAAATTTGAGTCTATTCAAGTAACTGTGAGCTTAATATTATCAAAATTAGAAAATCTTCTTCGAATCAATTTTAAATCTCCTCATAAATGATCACCTACCACGAATTGGTTGGAGATCTCAATGTGGACTTTGAAAGAGACTTACATACAAATAATCTATAGCTATAAACTAATAAAAAAAACTCATGTTTTGATGTAATGGAGAATTTAGTAGAGGTCAATGTATTTACTCTTGGAGGAACGGAAAGAAAATGGTCTATATTATTTATTACAAAAAAAACAAGTTTTATATTAACCATCTTCAGATCACAAATATTAGAGATCGAACTATTTAATTACTCATCTAAGCCCTTTAGGATCCCAAAATGGCTTATCCAAAGTATAGAATTTCAACTACAATTAAAAAAGAAACTACAAGAAAATTTTAACCCGTTGGCAACTTGCAAAAAAATAATAAAAATATTTAATAAACAATAAAAGCTACGACACTAAATTTTTTATGTCAAAAGCAAAAACAAATAAGCAACTTCGGAAGACATTGTGGAGATGATAAATCTCTACAAAATCTAAAAAATGTCTAAAAGTTTCGTTCCTTCGCTGTTGTTTGGTAGAATAACAATGCATAAAGTCAAATCATAGACATTTTATTAATATTGCCTTATCAATATTCTTTCTTATGATGAAATAATATTTATGAATTTTCCAACAACAAGAGTAGAAAAAATATCATATGATTTATTGTGACTTTTGACTGTGATTTATGTATGATAAAACCAAAAGAATACATTCTTATCTTTAAAATAAAAGAAAAATGTTTGCTTGCTTTGCTCTGACAGAATTCCAAAACATCTCGGGGGTTTCCAGGTACCAGGTAGTAGAATAACCAATCCGAAGGAACATTTGAAGCAACAACTTTTTGTCAATTAAGACTATTCAAAGAAAACTTATCTTTGTTTTTTCTAACTACAAAGTTTCAGATAAAAGATAGGTTATTTTTATTTAAACTAATTTATCGCATATCATTCCTATATAAATGTCAATTCATGTCTAAGCATTCATCAGTTTCTTAAAGATCTTCAAAATGAAAACATTTGTCTTTACTTTGTAAGTCCTTTTATTTGTGTTCTACTTGATCCTCTCCATTAACCCCCTGTTTCGTTTTTTAGATACTTCACCCTCTTTGCCAGCCTTCTCTTGACCTCAAGGACCGAGGCAAGCCTGAACCTCGGTGACATCCTTATATCAGCATTCCGAGAAGGACTCAAAGGCTTTGCCTCGGATCAGCTGAAGGAGAAAAAGTCACTCTTTGGATTTGGACAACCTCAGGCAGAAGAAGAAACCTCTGAATCTGAGTCAAAGTTCCTAGGAGGGTCTCCTCTACGAATCCCACCTCTTCTCTCCATGTTTATTCGAACAGATTAATCTCAAATACTGATTATCGACAACTTTTAAATCCATGTCAAGTCAATTGACTTTTTGTATATATTCCAAATATTACATTTTTTAGACTGATTTATTCAATAAACTAATGATAAATGTATGTAACATCTTTTTGTTCATTACCAACTCAAATATGTGCGTTCATAAATATAATTACTATACACCTTTTTAAAAATGAATACTTTTTATTTCGCATTGTTTTACAATATATATTTCTTCCAGTACATTTCGTCAATAATTGCCCATTACTTATAATGCTTACTCCTTTCTTTTATAGAATCATTCAAAATCTGGAATAGAAATAGCCTTTATTACATTTGATCGTGAATCAACTTATGTAGGGCGGTCAGCTTTTTATTAGCTGACCAACCTACGCGGGCGTTATACCAATGAAGATTGCCATGATTTACAAGTCCAAGTGCATTCAAAACATTGATTCACTCTATGAGAGTTTAGACCAACCGAGCTTAAGAATACTGCTTGGTTGTCGCTCTAAAAGCCAATGGTTTGAAATTTTATAACAAATAACTAACTAAACAAACAAGTAATGTTGCATAGTTTTTATGTAAACATATTCGTATAATGTGAATCGTCATCATGTAACTTAACATTACAATTATTATTAGCCTCTTCGAGTGGCGTCATAAAAATCTTAAAATACCTTAAGCGATTATTTAAATCTGTAGTCAAGGTGCAAATTACTTATAGCAAACCATTATATAAGTTCTTCATGTAAGGTCTTGACGAAGACTATTTTATTAATGTTTATATACACAAATACAAAGAACTTAGGAGAGGGGATTTGGATGATCCGGTTGACTTATAAGATCTCAAGAAGTATCTTATAAGTCATGACCACACATCTCCCCTCCCATGACGTTTGCGCATACCTATTCAATTATATCAAAACATAAACAAATGATATAAATAAACATTAATACTAGTGAAAGAGCAAAGTCATCAAAATTAATGTTCGGCATTCTTCCGTATGAATCTTCGATTCCTCACGAGGTCTCCTCGATCCGTTCTAATGACGAACGACCTCCCGCTTCCTCGAACACCGGAGATCCTCCCTCTCGACTCCCATCGCTTGGATCTTGGGTCCTGGAGGACAACGTCATCACCCACGTTAAGTCTCGGTAATTTTTTACATTTTTTGTTATAATGAAGGGTACTTAAGTCTTTGATTTTTTCCTTTTTGTAACGAGCTTCACTGAAGGTCTTTTCCGTTATTCGCTCGTATGCCGATGATGTTGCGGGAATGGATGTCCTTAGCCGTCTACCGAAGAGCCATTGGGCTGGGCTGAGTCCATTATCTCGAGGTATATTTCGCCACTCAAGAAGACTCTCCTTGAAGGTTCTCCAACTCTCAGATTTGAGCAGGAGATGCTTCATTGACTTGACGTAGGATTCTGCGTGGCCGTTTGATTGAGAGTGATATGGTGATGTCAACTCATGGATGATATTATTATCCTCACAGAACTTCTTAAATTGGGATCGAAATTGAGGGCCCCCATCTGTACGAATAGTATCTGGAAACCCAAATTCCAGGCACCAATCGTAAATAACCGTTATGATCCCCTCCGTAGATGTACGTCGTAGAGGGGAAACTGATGGCCATCCTGTGAATCGATCCACTACGACAATATAGTTTTTTCCGGTGCACTGAAATAGATCAACTGAAATTGAAGAAAGTGGACGCGATGAATTTGTACTTTGGAGAGGTTCTTGTGGTTGCGAAGGTTTGTATTCAATACACTTTGAACAAGAATTCACAATGTTTAATATATCGTTATTCATTCCAGGCCAATAATACAGTGCCCTTGCCATTTCTCTTGCTCTTCGTATGCCTTGATGTGAGGAGTGCAGTTTTGTTAATATTGTTCGTCTGAAAGGAACAGGAACTATTATCCTATTAGCATTTAGAAGAAGGAGACCGGACAATTCATCAATGGATAAATTGCTCCATATTTTGGCATAAGCCTTTGAAGGATGACATACGGGTAAGTTTTTTAAACTAATATCATTCATTAGAGTAGATTTAAGAATTTGATAGTCACCGTCCTCTTTAGCTGCTTTTATTATAGGCTGTAGAGCTGGATCTATGTGCGTTACAGAAAAATTAGCAACAGATATATCGCATTGTTCAGGGGGGTCAAAGACAGGGTTTCGGGAGAGAGCATCAGAGATAAGGTTGGTCTTGCCAGATGTCCATTTTATATCAAACGTGTAACCGGCCAATTTTTCCATGATTCTTTGAAGTCTTGCGTTATCTACAGCGTCTAAGTTTCTTCCATCGAAGATTCCTGTTAAAGGTTTGTGGTCGGTAATGACTGTAAAAGAAATGCCTATTAAATATTTTACATTTTTTTACAGCCCATTGAATAGCCAATGCTTCAAGTTCACAGGTGGCATATCTGGACTCCGTTTCGTTAATGAATCGGGATCCACACTGGACTAGTTTTGAAGTACCATCAGGATGGGATTGAACTAAAGCAAAACCGAGTCCCTTCAATCTTGAGGCATCTGTGAGGAGTGTGGTGGATAACTTTGGATCAAAATGGGACAATACTGGTCCATCAGGAAGAGTGAGTATTTTTTTAACTTCTTTGAAAGCATTTTCGTGTTCATATGACCATACAAAATCGTTATTTTGCTTTAATAATTGACGTAGAGGCTCTGTAATGTGAGCTAGATCAGGAACAAAACTTCCTAATTGGTTTGTTAGTCCCATGAATGAACGAAGATCTGTTTTATTTGTTGGTGTTACGAATTTGCTTATTGCTTCTGTTTTGGTAGGGTCAGGGGCTATTCCATTTGAGCTCACAATGAACCCAGCAAATTTTACCGAAGTCCCGCTTTTTGCCTTAGGAAGGGATAGCGTAATATTATGGGTGAGACATCTTTCTAACACACAACGAAGACGTTGCGTCAATTGGTGTTCAGTTTCTGCAAATATTAAAATATCATCCACAATTTTTAAAATTCCTGGAAGTCCATGTAAAGCCTCGTCAATTCGACGGCAAAATTCATCCCCTGAAGCATTTAGGCCCATTGGGGCACGGCAATAACGAAACCTCCCGAAAGGTGTTAGGAAAGTAGTCAAATAACTTGACTTTTCATCCAGCTGAATTTGCCAATATCCTTTTATAGCGTCCAAAGTTGCAAAAAACTTTGAACTTGGAGGTATCAGGGATGAAAGTTCATTTGGTGAAGGAAATGGGTGTTCAGGACGAGAAACAAACTTATTTAGCCCTGTATAATCTACAACGAGCCGAATTGACGAGCCATCAGCCTTGGGGACCACTAGTGAAGGGCTGACCCATTCAGTGGGTATATCTACAGGTTCTATAATTTTTGAACGAACCATATAATCTAATTCCTTTTTTAGTTTTTCACGATAAGCTAAAGGGACTGTTCGTGGAGTGGAAATATGGACTGGCTTGATTATAAGTTTTTCTTTAAGATGTATTTTCATAGGTTGCCCTTGCATTGGGAGCAAATTGTCAGAGCTATTAAATACTTTTGGAAATTCTTTCGCCAGCTTTTGTACATTGCAGATGTCTGTAAATTGTACCCCACGTACCTTAGAGACGACTTGATGTTTTTGAAGTCGAGGAAAATCCTTAGAGATGATCTCAAGTCCAATCAAGGCATGCCAGGACACTAATAATTCGTCTTCAAGGTCTGGAGTGACATAGGCTAAAACAGACGTCTTCTTTTCCAAATTTTCTTCGAGGGAATGATGAATTGGGTAGAACCATAGCAGGCAAGTCCAGTTTTATTAGCAGCTCGTATATTGACTAAGTCTGTCGTATTTATTTTGAGCCCGTAGCGGTCCACCAAGTCTTTCGAGATGAGGGACTCATGTGCTCCTGTGTCTGGAAGTGCGTTCATGTGAAATGCTCTTCCCTCATTTGGGTAAATCCTGAGTGACACCCGAGGAGTCGAATGGTTTGAAGACCATGTGTTATTCACGTAGATGCCTGATATATGTATTGAGCGGGAGTTAGAATATCTTTTTGAAGTCTGTGGGTTGGACTCTGGATTGTTAGTTTTGAGACGATGACAAATTGAATGAATATGCCCAATCCTTAGACAAATCGTACACGTATTATTTCTGAAAGGGCACGAGGGACGAATATGGTCACTTTCTCCACAGCTAAAGCATAGAGAAGACTGACTTTTATTTGATTTATGGACATCAGACTTAGTGAAATTGTGTCCCTTATTTTTCTTGTAGGTGGACAGTTTATTTACAGAGATGCCTCGCCCGTCAAGAGTATCCCGGACACATTCAGCTGATTCCCACGAAGTCGCAATCCTGACCAACTCCTCTCGGGTGGGTTCTTCTTTCCGGAGAAACTCCTCACGAAGTTGCTTGTCTTCTATACCGGTAATTATTCTTAATGTATATAGATAATCCACATTAATATTTTCGAGCTCTGCTTCTTGTCCCTCTAATTGTAGGCGTAAATACCATTCAGAAAACGTTTCTCCAGGATTTTGGTTGCAATTGAAGAAATTATATCTCCTCTTGATCATCGGTGTTCTTCGAAGGAAAATATTTCTTATCTCTTCAATGCAACCGTCCTCACCGAAGATTGGAGTGTGATTGTGGACTTTTGTGGAAAGAAGTTGTTGGAGTAACAAATCAAGGCATGTGTGTAAGTAACCGCGTTGTTCACTTATCTCTATAGTGTCCATATTGTTTGACTTATAGAAACAATCAAATCCTTGTTTCCAGGAACGAAATTCGGCCAGAGAAGACTCCATCAGGAGACGAGGAGGCTTTAAGGACTCATTTACTCGAAGAAGTCCTTTTGGAGGAACTGAGGAAACCCCCGGAGATTCAGAATCCAAGGAGCAGAAGGACAAATTCAATTCCATTACCTTTTTTCCGAATTCCTCCAAAATCAAAGTTTCCTTCAATGACTCCTCCTCGGTCCACACGTCCACAAGACAGAATGCACCCTCCAATGCAGTGAATGATTCACGCATTTTTACTATTGAAGTATTAAAATATTCACTCTCACTTTTTGATAGTGTCTTTATTTCTCGAGCCCCGAATTTGTTGACCAATGCATCGCAGACTTTGATATTCCGTGTCACGGCGCTCTTTAATCCGCCATATTGGCGCACGGAATTTCACTGACATATTAATAAAGAACTTCCGACTGCGCCATGTAAGGTCTTGACGAAGACTACTTTATTAATGTTTATATACACAAATACAAAGAACTTAGGAGAGGGGATTTGGATGATT
>CP045899.1:22147614-22183530 GCA_013387185.1 Caligus rogercresseyi | reverse complement strand
TTCTGCTTTAACCTCTTATCCTAAAGTGAATTCCTTGATGATGCTCCTACTTCCAATATACATTTCTAGGATTAAAACTTTTTTTCCTTGTTTCATTATTTCAAACGAAAGTTGACCTCAGAAAAATACAAAATATTATAACATAAAGATTAATATTTTATATATCAACGCTAAAATGCAAAATACATATTATCTTGTTCCCTGTTTAGTGAAAATTATTTTAAAAAGAAAATTTCGTGAGGCATGCATTCTATGGCAAAAATTATTTAGTTTTACTTTATTATGTTATGTAGGTATAGGTTCTTCTTGTCTATTTGGCTATATGCCAATTAAATGTACTTCTATATGAATAAATAACACAAAATAGTCTGTCAAACTACGATTTTTCTTTTATGGGTTCATTGGATATTGAAACTTTCTGCGCCGTGAGTCGACCTTGCGTCTTCAAAATTGAGAGTGGAGCACACTACCATTGACCCTATTGCTCTCCCTGTATCTGATGAACTTCTTCTTTTACTGTTTTCATAAATTATCTATTTTGGTTAAAGGATACATTAATTTATTCTGTTAAAAAAATAAAAAAATATTAATGAAATTGTTGAGGCGTTTCTGTGAAAGAAACAATTTATGGAATTAATAATTCAAGGATATTTGAAAAAAATAAAATTTGATGAAAAGGAAGTCAATACTTCAGATAGGTAAGTATTGGATCTTTGCACGATCTCAAACTTTCATCGTTTTCGATATAATGTGTTTATATGATTAAAACATCACATCATTAGTTAAAAAAATATTAAACTTTTTTTGACTTTTTTGATGATATATTGTGTAGTTACATATAGAAATGTATATTGAATTATTGTTACCTCCGCCGAAAGAGGTATTGTTTTCACTGGCGTGGTTTGTTGGTTGGTTAGTTTGTTTGTCAGCAGGATAACTCAAAAAGTACGGAACGGACTTCGGATGAAACTTTGTGGAGTTGTTGGAAATGCAAAAAAAAAAAACAAGTGATTAAATTTTGCATCTCTGAGTGCAGAATAAGATGCAAAATGACTAGAAATACTAATAATATTTCAAGTTAGCTTACTCTCCAATGATGGGCTGTGCAGTGAAATCGGGTGCCGGAGAGCGTCTTCCTCTGGAATTTCCGTCGAGGGGAACACTCCCCCGTTCCCTCTACGCCGCCGCAGTCGTGAAAAATCCGCCTCGGAGGCTCACAAGGACCCCGTGACGGCGGAGGTTTGCACTCTCTGAGTGTATATATGCCTATAGTTAGTTTAAAATTATTACAAAAAGAGTCATCTCACTTTAGAATAAACAATAAATAAGCAAAGGCAATACATCTCATTTAAACACAAAAAAAAACGGTGGTACATCAACGTCAAAACGATAAAAAATACTTTTATTCGAATTGAACTAATTCTTGTATATCAATTTTATACTACACATGTTTATTTCTGCACTTTTATTTGTGTAATTTCTCTGAATAAATAATATCCTATGTCAATAATCAGGTTATTCTTATCGCCATGGATACACATGACATGCATCTATTTCTGCTCATTAAATACAGAACAGAGTTTTATTGTTGATGGCATCATCCGAATTGCGAAATGTAGAGAGTCTTGGGAGGTTATTATAATTGTTAGGTTTGATATCTTTAATAATAACTTTAATCGATATAAAGTCAGTAATAAAATATTATGTTTGATATATAAGAGCATATGGAAAGAGCAGGGCTAAGTAGTTGATGAGTGAAATAAAAAGGTTTTTGCATTGGAATGAAGGTGCAGCTATTAATAGTTGGGCTTGGTTCAATGTTTTTCAGTCTATTTATAAGAGTATCAAAAGGGTGCATTCTGTTTAGTCTGGGAGAAAATTGATCTTCACCCCAAAAAAGACCATTAAATATTGTCCTTCTCCACTCTTATAGCAACTTATAGCGAAATATATACTAGTGCAGAACTGAGGACGATTCTCATTGCGGCGGCGACAGAGATCACTCCGTTATATCTCAAAAATTTGGGTCTACATGAAGATACGTGGACTCTGGGTGCCAAAAGAAGTGAAGAACTTTCCACCACTCTCCATAATGCAGAAAATATGATATAGAGTATTTTGAAGTTTATTGTAATATATATATTATATATATATATATATATACTATATATATATATATATATATATATATATATATATATATATATATATATACAGGGTTAGGCAGAATTAGTGAAACATAGAAATGACGCATAGGTAGCTCCCAAGATACTTAATTAAAAATATATTAGTTCAAAAAATTTGTTGACAACAAATGTTTCAAAGTATTTATTAATTAGTTTTATTGTACGTTATCGACTATTTGCTCGAACCACAGCCCTAAGTCTTTTGACCACACCAGTGCACCTATTACGCACAATCTCCTCTGAAATCTTGTTCCAGGCAGCCTCAGCTGTGGCCATCAGCTGGTCCTTATTGACCCTTGTTTTAGCATTGGCCTTCCTCTACACCATCCCCTACATGGCAAGGTCAAGAGGTTTGCAATCAGGAGATGAGAGAGGCCAAAGCTCCTTGCTCCAAAAGTGGTAAAATTGGCTGCACACCAGTCCTGCACAATCTTTGCAGTATGGGTCGGAGCTCCGTCTTGCTGGAAGCAGACAGGGACTCCACCAAACTCTTCCTGGATCCACGGGAATACTTTGGTCTTCAGGAAGTCCAAGTACACGACCTTGTTGATTTTAACACCGTCTGAAATCCGGAGTAGGGTGATTTCTTGCCATTGGAGGCCACGGCCCCCAGACAATCACAGATGCCGGCTTCTGCATCTGGTAGACGTTTCTGGTATTCTCTTGGATCTTGGAAGTATCCCTGCACAATATACGATTATTTTTGAGGATTGAACTTCTTTTTGGTCTCGAAAAGTTTTTCATCAGAGAAGATCACAATGACACTAGGGTTGTCTGCGTGCCATTTGAGAACCAACTTTGATATAGCCTTCCTCTTGACCATGGTGGTCTCGTTTAGTAGATGTATCTTCCTGTACTTGAACGGCTTCATGCCCAGGTCAGCTTTGACCACCCTCCCGATGGTCCTCGTAAATACATTGTACTCCTAAGCCCTCTTATTCATTGAGCGGGCGGGTTCGAAGTATCTTGCCGGCGACGGCCTTGGTCAGCCTTGGTGTACTCACTGATCGCTTCTTTCCTTGTTCAGGCTTCTTTGTGGTTTAGCTTGTCTCTTTGATAACTTTTTTGGAACGCCAGATGAAGGTTCAGCTTACCCCAAGCATTATCATGATAGCCTTGTGGGACTGGCAAGACTCCAACAACTTGACTATGGTCGTTCGCTTGCTTTCAAATGTCTATTTCGTCGTTGTTTTTCTACAAAAAGTTGTGAAAACAACACAGCAGATGTACAAATGTACACGAAACATAATTTCATATCATAAAAACCCTCTCAAACTCATATTTAGAAGGATATTGCACTTACAATCCGATGTTTCACTAATTCTGCCTAACCCTGTATATATTTATAAGGTCCTAATTTTTTTAAGCAAATTTTTTTTTGTTTTAAATACTCTAATTATCTTCATTGACGCTATAGTTTTGAGTTACCCATAAGTATCTGCTAATTTTGGTGTTTTTATAATAAATAATTATAATAATATCACGATCATGTTTTAATGTGACCATGAATAATTTTATCTTTGTGGAAGATGTGAATGAAAGAGAAAAGTAAAAATAAAATCTAAATATTGTCTATATTTATCTAGCCATCATGAAATAACTTTTTCTTTCCTTATCTCCATGTCTAGGAATTATTACATTTATATAATACTACTAATTTATAAAATGTACACAGTTAATCAAAACTCAACTCCTCTTTTGTTAATCTGCTTTGGTTTAACTTTACATTTTAATATGTATGACAATATTTAATGCAAATATCTTAGCAATTAAAAGTAAGGCTCTTCCAATTCAATATCTTCCAAAGTTTAGTATTTCAAAAGCTTATCTATTTCTTCCTAAAATTAATTTGGAGAGATCATTTTACTCACATGGTTGTGCCAAAGTATAATGAACGTAAATTTAATATTGCTTTATACATTTTTCAAATATGGATTCGCCTCAGTGGAATTTTATCGATCTTACTTTCTTGCATTGCAGATAAAATAAATATAAAAGGTTTTAGAATCAAGTCTTTGATTAAGCTGGTCTCTTAATATTTTTCGAAATGTTTGTGTTATTAGCCTTTCATTAACAGTCCTTATTGAGTGAGTAAGGAGGCATTAATTTAATAAGTATTTCCTATTGAAATGTAAGTTCTGGTTTATTATTATTTTGTAGTAAAAAAGAAGTTTAAGGGAGTGTAATAGCCGTGTGCGTTAAGGTGTTTCAACTCTCAATGTTGGGGGCGCAGGTTCGAATCCCGAGAGGGGATGGCCATTTTTGTATACCTCATTGATAAGATCCTGGATTCGATAGACTAATTTACATGCTAAAATGTTTATTTATATCCTGTCAGATGCAATTCTGTCGAATCATTTTGGCAAAAAAGTTGAAGCCATATACATTTTATAAAACTCTTTTACTACTCAAAGAAATATATATACACTACAGAAGAAGATGATAGAAGGCATTTAAAGTAATGTTATATCAAAGAATAACTTAAATATTATTTTGATCATGTTAATGCACTCAAAAATGGAAAAGACTTAAGAACGATGCATGGTTATGAAAATGAAAATAATTTAATCTTCCACAAACAGTCATAAAAATATTTTTTTAAATAACAAAATACCATTGTAATTGTACATAAGACTACTTACGTTATAAAAATTTCATGCATTCACAATAATGTCAACAAAATACTCTACGCCATAGTTGACTTTACACAATCATATTTCTTGTCTTTCATCTGAGATAAAAAGTACATATAGTCATACACCATATTTGAGTTTATCATATTTTATGTTAATATATTCATATTGAGCAACATAAAACTCTTTGCAAAATCTGCATGCATAAAATATTTACTCATCTTCCATGTTTAATACATTTTTTTAATATTTATTCTCCTACATATAAGGACCCAAAAATGCGAAGATAATGCAGGAAAGGCCTTCAATAACATGCATTCTTTTTTTAGTAATAAAAACTATAATTTATGCTAATAACGTTTTTATGCCTACAATAGACTTACCGGAGCTTAATGCGGTATCAGAGAGTAGTTATCTATATATATATATATATATATATATATATATATATATATATATATATATATATATATATATATATATATATATATATATATATATATATATATATATATATATATATATATATATATATAAATATATATATAATGAATTAATTCAGTGAAAAAATGAAGTTATTTTTAAAAGAAAATTTAATTTATAGTAGCTATCGAAAATTATGGATTATTTGCGTATAATTTTTTTTCACAATAGATTTGTCATGCTGTGAACAAATTATTGTTGTGGATCTATTCAGGAACATGCAAAATGACCGAAATCTTGCGGGTTCATCTAGCAAAGTCCCTATCCACCTACAAACCTAGCGTTCAGATGTTGCCATGACACTGGAAGTCATGGTCAGCGACAGTAAGTCCCTGACCCTATACTGGTTCCTCCATGGCCTCAAAATTGGCACAAAACAGTATATGGCGGTCATGAAAGATATTGTCAAGCCCTGGTTGGACTTTAATTACCCCCCTGATGGCAATTATGCATGGCAACAGGCTTCTGTCCCTGTACATTGCCAAGCCAAGAATACTCAGGAATGGTTTCAAGACAAATTGGTAGCGTTTTGACCATTGCAAGTGATGACACTCTCCTAACCAGATCTGGCCACCAGATAATGGAATATAGGGCATGCGGAATCCGCAATCCAAATGTTTAAGCCATGATGGATGCAGTTATAATAATATTAATAATAATAATAGTTACCACCGCCGAAGGAGGTATTGTTTTCACTGGCGTTGGTTTGTTGGTTTGTTTGTTGTCAGTAGGATAACTCAAAAAGTGCGGAACTGATTCGGATGAAACTTTGTGGAGTTGTTTGAAATGCCAAAAGGAACAAGTCGTAAAATTTTGGCATCTCTGAGTGCAGAATTAAGATGCAAATGAGCTAAATACTAATAAATATTTCAAGTTAGCCTACTCTGCCATTAGATGTCGCTGTGCTGTGAAATTGGGTGCCGGGAGCGTCTTCCTCTCGGAATTTCCGTCGAGGGGAACCTCCCCGGCCCTCTACGCCGCCCCAGTCGTGAAAAATCCGTCTCGGAAGGCTCATAAGGACCCCGTGACGGCGGAGGTTTGCACTCTCTGAGTATATATATGCCTCTAGTTAAGCATCTGTTTAGAAATCTGAATTACACTCCAGTTGAAATGAAATTATTATATATTTAACCCTTTTTCTGTATTTAAAAACGTTGTTGAACGCAATGAGTATATATTTATCTAGATATACTCAACTTTAATTATATTATTAAGGTTGCTTTCACAACAACAACCTAATGTTGTTAAGTGCAAATTCAATTACAATGTCATTCGCCATTTTGTAAGTACTTTGAGGGTTTTATTTAATTAAGCGAGTGAGGACGAAAATGGTCCATCATTGGAAAAGCATGTGAATGTATTGAAGAGGGAGGAAATATTGGATAACTCATTCAGGATGTTGTGGTTTCAAATGAAACGTGAATATATATAAAAATTGGAGCAAACATAAATAGATGGTTTATCGAGCTATGAATCCCATTTTGAACGAGTTTACTTCGTTATTCTTGGACTCTTACATGTGACGTTGCAAATATTTTATTTCTTTATTCTAATTGCGTTTTTTTTTGGCTAGAATAACCTATTATGGCCACCCTAACGAACATACAATATTTCCCATTCATTAAGAAAATATTTATGATAATGAGAACCAAATACATTTCTAATTGCCTTTCAAAGTCTTTTAACAACTTTTTTTTATCTTAAATATATACTTGAGAAAACGATGAGGTAATCTCCTTTTTTATCTACAAAGTAAACTTTTTTATCTCTCCTGTTTCTATTTTTTACACATTTAAAGTTGATGAATAGTTTATTTAGAACTGAATGAATGTTAAAAAAAGAAGGATTACTGAGATAAATATAAACATATTTTTAAGCCATAGAAAGATATATATAAGAATATAATTTATGCAAGGATAGAAAAGCGGCTTTGATTCATTATATAAATATATATATAATACTCAACTAGTGGTTCCTTGGCAAAGGTACAACAAGGCAACACTAACAAAATATTTTTTCAATAGAAAAATATGTTTTCGAGGATTATATATCAAGAAGTATATATACATAGAAGGAGTCGTTTGATTGGATATCCACTCATAAGAAATAGTGAGCCCATTGGTTCCTTGATAGTACTTATGGATGTTTTTGGCTTGTTCTCATAAAATTTGTATTATCGTCAGTGAATTAGAACCATCGATTCACACTAATAACTGTATGCTTAATATACAGAATAAGAGGAGGAAAAGGCAATGTTGCAACTTTATGAAACAAAGAAGAGCCGGAAGGAATTGAAATGCTCAAGTTTAAATACAAAGTCCTATGTATTTTATGTATGGGGGGAAAACAATGATGCACTGCTAATGAAACAAAGCCTTTCCCACAGAATCAAGATAGCCTGACATCATTTATTGAAAGGTTTCCCTTCTTTTACTCCCTAGTATTCTATGTGAATGTATATAGCATTTCATTATATATCTAGCGTGACAGCCATTTTAACTGCATGTCTTAAGGATTCCATTTGTTTCTTCTCATTTAAGTATCCAGTATTTATTTAGGTCGGTGATTAGGGCATATTATTTTCATGGATGATCAATCAAAGTAAACATTTGTTCAAATGAGAGGAATACCATTTTAATGTTAGAAAATTAGCACTTTACGACTTCTAATAAGCATTAAAATTGAAAACCAAAGAATCCAAATTATAACATTAGAAGCCATTTCCTTTTTTCTAATATTTCTCTTAGCATACAAAACGTCTTGGCTGTATATAAACTTTCTCAAAAGATAAATAATTTAATATATATATTATATATATATATATATATATATATATATATATATATATATATATATATATGTAACTCATGAATACTTTAAAACCCTCAGATATATCCCTAATTCAACAGTGAGTATTAAAAACCTTTACTAATGATTTATTTATTTTTGTTTTTATCCCTCTTGATAAAAAAAAATATATACGACTCCATTAATAAATCATGAGCCCTTTTCACTTTTGAAAAGTTTCTGATATACTTTTTATCTTACTTCTTATATAATATAGTTAATGCTAGAGGTGAATTGAGTTCACTGCTGTCTCAGGTGACTTCCCTTCACCCTTCTCTGCTTTTTTCTATATTTTCAATCTCTGTAAATGGATAAATAATTCATTTATATACATACTTTATATCTATATATCTATTAAGGCAATTTTATCCATATTCAAGCAATGAGAAGGGAGGAAAATGAACCTCTCCTCCCATCAATCATCGATCATATATATATATATATATCCTCAATAGTTCTTCCTCTTTATACATATATCAAATGATTTCCTGAGCATCAATCAAAGCAATAAATTGAATTTCAGATTTAATTTTTTTTGTCATTTCCAACCCTCCACGCACTGTCCCTTTAACTCTACATACTGCTCCTTTATTGTTTACACTCTAGAGGTACATGGAAAGAAAAAGAAACTGACGTCATCAAAGAGGAGAGCAAAGCACAGCGACATCTATTAGCAGAGTAGGCTAACTTGAAATATTTATTTGTATTTAGCTCATTTTGCATCTTAAAGAAGCACTCAGAGATGCCAAAATTTAATCACTTGTTCCTTTTGGCATTCCAACAACTCCACAAAGTTTCATCCGAATCCGTTCCGCACTTTTTGAGTTATCTGCTAACAAACAAACCAAACCAACCAACAAACCAACGCCAGTGAAAACAATACCTCCTCGGCGGAAGTAATGAAAGGATACTAATGTTCCTTCTAGTTATATTTATAAGCCATGTAAATAGATAAATCCTCTCTTCTAGGATTTATTCCCCTTTTGTAAGGCCTCTCACAAGGATGACGAATAAATTTATGTGGATGTGAATAAGAAAAAAAGGGATGCTTTTTTTAAAACATGATTGGTGGGAAGAAAAACATAGGGAATAATAAGAAAACAGTTGACAATCTGTTGACAATTAAGTATCCCACCACTGTTCATGTGTGAACATCAATTCCAAGAGAAGAATGTCATCCTTATAAGTATGAAATGTCTCCTTGGGTCTGTTTGAGAATCCTTAAATATCACGAATAATTTTTATCATTAACGAAGAGAGCAACTTCTTATGCTTAATCAAAAAGAATGTTTATTTTGTTTGTTCCTATCTGTCGATAAATGATCATCACCTCCGACTATCGGACATAGAGAAATAAAGAAATTACTTTAATGAAATGAAGCAAAAAATCATATATGTTGATGAGTGTACGAAAGCAATTGTTTGTATATCTCTACATACTAATACATTTTATTCGGGGAGAGCTCCGACAATGGGCCTTCCCGCAGAAGCACAAATAAAAATATATACAAATAACATCCATTCATATGATTGGTCCAGCAATAAAAATGGAGCTTCACGCTCAAGTATAATATTACAACTTTATGAAAAAGTATTTTATAAAAAGATTTATAATTGTTATGATAAAAAATATAAATTAAATTAAATTTAAAATATTAAAAGTCATTTTTTTGCCTATATGATTCGACAGAATTGCATCAGTCAGGATACAAATAAGAATTATAGTATTATAATTAGTCACTCGAACCTAGGATCTTATCAATGAGGTAGACAAAAAATGGCCATCCTCTCTCGGGATCCGAACCTGCGCCCCAACATGAGAGTTGAACACGCCTTAACACGCACACGGCTATCACGCTCACATTTTTTATTTACTTTTTGATGATGATAGGTAGACTTAACAATAGATTCCTTTGGTGGACCGAATAATTAAACTGATCCTTTGAATTCTCTAAAATGCGACCAAAAGTGGGCAAACCCTTAGAAGGTCCATAAAATGAAGATAAATATTACGGATGTTTTTATACTCTTAAGGAGAGTAATTCTAGGCTTTTCTTTGGATTACAATTGACCTAAACCAACAATTGGAAATGATTGGCATCACTTAAGTTTATATTAAGGCTGATCATTCTCAAAGTGTAAGAAATATTTTCAAAAAAATCATTTTAATAATTTATATTTTTTTTATTATTACAAAAGCCTTTAAAGTATTGAACCAAGAGGTTTATTGGTGTTCGGTCTTAATATGAACGAAAACTAAAATGCATTATTTAACTTATATTTCACAAATATTTTGAATAACTAACAACTTATCGCATCAAAGCTCTCTCTGAATTGATCCCCTTAGGATTAACATCCTTGAGGGAAAACGAGCTGCATAATGTCAACTTTTTCATTATTATTCTCTTTTTCTTTTCTTTCAACCAATCACAGCTCAAAAGCACCACATTTTCTATATCCTTATATATATATATATATATATATATATATATATATATATATATAATATATATATATATATCTATATATATATATATATATATATATATATATATATAGTATATTATATATATATATATAGGTAAATGAACATATTAATATTCTAAGTGTTTCCTATTGACGATTGATATGAGTAATCCATCAAAAGCACTGAATAAAGAGTTATTGATATTAAATTATTCTCTGAGCCCATTTTACATCTATGGAGTGTATTCCTAAAAAATAATATTTTTCATTGATCATGTTTTGAAACTCAATTTCCATTTAAAGAAAATGAATAAACTAAAAATATATTATATCGCAACTGATGAGAGATTTGAAGAGTACAACATGTCATTTCTCCAAATGAGATTCTTAAATGTCCCTTGAATTCCTATGCATGATTTTCAAATAAATAAACAATAGCTTTGGATGGATGCTTGGGTTGTGTTTAACATGTTGTAATAAAGAAGGGATGGAAGTCATAATATATACATATAATATATGTAATATATATATACATATATCAGGAACGACCGGGACACTTTTTTTCAGGGGGACCAAACCGAGCCGGGGCTGTACTACATTCGTTCCTTCGTCATTCTGAAAGGACGATGTTTTTTAAGAAAATAATGTTCTTATTACTTTTAAAATAAAATATATTCTAAAAGAAAGTGATGCCGTTTTTTATTAATATAAAAAAACGTCGTCAATTTCAGAATGACGAACAAACGAAATATGAAAGTCCGGTCCGGTGGCTAAAAATAACCGGCGTTTAAACACAGCCGGGACTCGGACTGGGCCGTGTACCCGGTCGTTTCCTGATATATTTGTATTATATATATAAATATAATAATAATAATAAGAAGAAATATGGTGCTTTTAGATATACTTCTATCGGTGATATAAGATAAAATTCTAGAGTGATATGGATCATCTAAATATAAACGAAAAAAAGTTTTTCACCAAAAACTTATAACTTTGTTGCTTGTAGTGGAGGTTAAAGATGAAACTTGTTACTTATAAAGGTTATTTAAGTAACTTAACACCCCATACTAATTGTGGTTAAAAAACATAAATTGACGACAATCTAAGACTAAAAGATATAAAAGTTAATAAGAATATTTTTGAAGTGACCTATAAAAGTTGAAGAAATGAGTTTACTTCTAACACATTATTTTTATAGGCATTACATTTTTTCAATTATCAATCATTGTAAAGTAATTGAGTTAAAAATAAAATATATATTTGACACTGTGAAGCTAGAGGAGACAAAAAAGATATTTAAAGACATAATAAATCACTTAAAAAATTGGTTATCAAGTGCAAATATAGTGGGTTAACTTCATGCCTTATATATTTAGAAGGAGCTCAGGATAAATATATTTATCACGATACCTTTAGATGGTATATGTATATATATCTCGATTGCAATACAGCTATAAAGCATATAATAAACATATTCGATAAATAATATTCATAGATACATGAAACTGAATAAACAAGAACGTTCTAAATAAAGTCGCAATGTTTTTTAAAGTGACATTAAAAGGTTAAGAAGGACTTCTAACTTTCGATATAATTTGGTTGATATGAATATTCAACTTTACTAGCTTAAATGTATGATGTGTTACATTGACGGATACGGAAGTGTGAGGAACTACAAACATAATAATTTATACGTGTTATGTTATAACAAAATTACAAATATTTATTTACAATGATGGAACAATCACATTTAAAACTTTATACTTCCGCCAAGGAGGTATGTTTCACTGGCGTTGGTTTTTGGTTGGTTTTGTTTGTCAGCAGATACTCAAAAAGTACGGAACGGATTCCGATGAAACTTGTGGATTGTTGGAAGCCAAAAGGAACAAGTGATTAAATTTTGGCGTATCTGAGTGTAGATTAAGATGCAAAATGAGCTAAATACTAATAAATATTTCAGTTAGCCTACTCTGCCATAGATGTCGCTGTTCTGTGAAATAGGTGCCGGGAGCGTCTTCCTCTTGGAATTGCCGTCGGGGAAACCCTCCCCCGTCCCTCTACGCCCCCCATTTCGTGAAAAATCCGCCTCGGAAGGCTCATAAGGCCCCGTGACGGGGAGTTTGCACTCTCTGAGTGTTATATGCCTATAGTTATTATGAGCACTCCAATGAGGGATTAGTTATTTTATGTATGCAGTGCACATAGATAATATCGAATGCAAAAACAGGGATTGCTAGTACTGAATTCGTAGTATGTTGTTTGCTCTCCAAGTTGAGAAAGTATAGCGAGAGAAGTAGATAAAAAAACAAAGTAAGACTGCATAAATTAATATATAACCCATGAAATAGAAGTACTCTCATTATTTCATGAACAGAGATAGATAACGATAGCTTCTTAAAGGTTTGAGGAAACCTGGAGAGGAATAGTTGATAAAGAAATTAGCATTTCTAACACACGTCACTTTAGTCGCTGTTAAGGATCATCATTAACTCGAGAAAACAACCTATTGATCTCTGACATCAAAACACACAAACATATATATATATCAGAAACGACGGGATTTTTTCGCTAGGACCCGGCCGGGCCGGGACTTAATAATATATATTTTTGTCTTCGACATTCTGAATTGCGACGTTTTTTTAGAAAAGAATTTCCCAAATTTTTTTAGAAGAATTTCCAAAAAAGTGAGGCGTTTTTTTTAGAAAAGAACTATTTCTGAAATTCCTTTCTAAAACAACGTACTCACTTTTTTTAAATTATTTTTAGAAAGATAATAAGTCCTGCCCTGTGATCCTAAACAAATCGGACACTAGCCGAGCCGGGATGCTCAAAAACATCCGGGACCCGTCATTTCCTGATATATATATGATATATGTAATTAGTATATTCTATATATTATATATATTTTTATATCAGAGTTGTTACTGTGCAAAAAATTGTCGTTCGTTTGTCGTTCACCAAAAGTTCGTCGTTCATCGTTCGTTTTAAGTTTAAATCGTTGCATCATTTGTCGTTCGTCGTTCTGAAAAAAATGATGTCGTTTTTTTTTTTGGCGCCAAAAACGAACTACGAACGATAAGAAATTGTCCTTGTCGTTCGTCAAATTTTTTGTTGTTCGTCGTTCATCATTCGCGAACGACAACAAATGAACGATAAATCAACAAGTCTGATATATATATAATAATTAATTATATTAGTTATTATTATTATGTATCCCGTTTGGGCCACGATCCTATTTATAAACGAATCATTTTTATGAATGAAATGTAGGAAGTGTACATACTCAATATACAAATTATATTTATTATGTTTCGTCATATCTGTCGACTAAGAGATCATCACTATGATTATCGGACGTAGAGAGGAACAAAATAGTATTACACAATTTAAAAATCTTGTTTATTCCTAGGTTATTGAGAACGGCAACCTTTTCTCCATTCCTATTTCTTTAGATAATAATATAAGGTCTCACTTTCTCTGTTTGTTTTTCTGTCGCTGTCTTTCCCCCAACAATGGGAGCTAAGAAAACCCCCGAATTCAGGCTGCCATTAAAGCCTTTGGCGCTCTGGGTGCTTTTTTGGAGTGAAAAGGATACAATGAGAAAAAAATAAGGAAAAACAAAAAATAGAAGGTACAAAAAAGACCTAGTCAAAAATGGAGCAAGGAATACAGGCTTTACACCCACGCCAATCTCCAAAATAGAACATAAAATCCACGGCATTGTCGATATATTACATCAAACAACTCACAACTCCAACAATCATATTCATTTATTCCATTTGCATTGATTTGCAATGTAATTTGCTGTGAATGACAAGGCAACTTACTTCGACATCCCAAAATCCCATTAACTGACACTAAACATAAAATAGAAGGATGTACATTTGCATACAACTGACAATACAAAATGCAAAAAAAAACAATAGCTTTCTAAGGAATACAACATAAACTTACATGGAAAGGCATTTTTATTATTTGATAGGAATCATAATTTGAAAAATCTACTTAAAATAAAAGCCTTTCTTTTTTTCCCTTGGTGTTTTGTACATCCAGAAAAGAGCTTTTGTTCATTTTTATACATAAAAAATTAATGGATTTACTAATCAATGAACCCTTCGTTTAATTAAAAATATTATACACCTATTACCCTATCCATTAAACTAATAATGGCCCCGAGGGAGAGTTTGGGCTCTGAGCATACAATGATTAAATTATAAAAGCAAATAAATGATTTAACATTTTATATAATGCTTAAGGAATGTTCATATATAGTTTTATTATCTGCAGGAATAAATATAATGTGGTGGACTCCATCTAGAAGCTAATAAAAGTCCATTAAAAACCATACCAAAACTATACTTTTTGCATCAAAACCATAGACATAAGTCCTATTAATATAAATATAGTAGTTGTTTAAAGATTAACAAATTTCAAAAAATATATAAGGAAACTTATTTTGAGAACAAATAAGATCACTTTCATGGCTTTATCAAGTACTTTCAAATAGCTAATGACATATACCCACTTGTTGTCTTTCTCAAGCTCATAAAAAAGTTTAAATGAATATACTTTTTGTAGTAAGCCTTCACTTATATGAAGGAATAATAAATGATTGAAAATAATAAATAAATATAAATAGTGAAAAAATTGTATAATTAAATCATTTTTATAATTTTACGCATTCTGAAACATTTATTTGAGTTTTTAGATGATTAATTTCATTACATTTTTGAAATGTCTTCAACGCAATGACCTCCTTCAATAGGAATTTAAAAATAAGTTTACAATGAAAATAAGGGTGCACTTCTTAAAAGATTTAATTAAATGTATGATATTACAAAAATATGAAATAAAAAGCATGTAAAGCTGTGCAAGCATATAGAGATAATCATTCATGCGACATCGTGTTTTGCTTATAATATAAGTAATGAATGGTTCATTAAAAGTATTGGTGGTCTTTGATATGTGCATAAATCTTACATGGATTTAATCTGACACAAAATGCTTATCACTTTAGCACCAATAACGGATGTGTTGATTAAGATTCATATTTTTTTGTGCACCAAATACAACTAAGCACATATTTAAATCACATATATAGCAAATTTATATTTAGATCACATATGTAATAAAGTTACTAATAGCACATGCAAAAAAATTGGGGGGCAACCTTAGCAATCGTTTGTATATAAGAAAAACTGTGCTAGTTTATAAAATTATTTTTTATGAGGTACCTCCATAAAAGAAGACATATTCTCTCGGTTTCAATACTCAATTAGAATTGTAGTAAACGAGAGGCATAGGGTGTCTTATAATCCGGACTACATATGAACAAGTCTTGGTGTTTTTCTTGCTTCTTTACAAAGCAAGCAAGTTTTTCCTGCATAGTCCTTCCATATTAGGCTCCCAAGGGGTAAGTCATAGCCACAACTCTGTACTTTTATCATGGCAGACAAAAATATTACATCACCCTAGTACGAATATCGGATGCACATATTAATGTTCATGCATGTTTCAATAAATAATACAAAGAATATCAAAACTTTGATTAAAATGTGGTAATAAAATTAATAATGTTATACTACTTCGTAAAATACTTTGATTTGTCATGGAAGAAAATTTATTTTATTGAAGCCACAATTACAGGCTTGAATGTACACACTAAGCAAAAAATCATTTATAGACCCTAGTTTTGATATAGCATTAATTATTGCAAACTTTTTACGAGCAAGAAACCATTAAAGTCGTTTGCTCTACTTTTGATACTACCAAGTTGACCCTCTATGTTGTCATACCTTTCCCTCCCTCAACGAGATTTAATAATCATGAAATATATAAAATGCCATCTTGAGTAAATAATGTTCCAGCTTGTTTCATTATATGTTATATATGATATAATTCAACAGTTTTTCAAGCCTATAAGCTGCAAACGATTCACAATATTTGGGTTATAACTACGTATGACATTATGGCACTATAATATCTCTCGCATACTTACAAACAAACATCCTTTTTATGTTGGGAACCCTGTTTTCTAAATCAGCATTATCCTCAAAATATGATGAAAAAAATATTGTCCTGAGTTTGAGGAGTTTTATTTGGATTTAAGCCTTTTATTCAGTTATCATTGAAAATCATACAGTGTAAGAATAAAATACACTAAAATAAATTAACACAAAACAGAGTAAACCTTTTCAGGCAGTTGAGAAGAAACATAAATTATAATGTTAGTTCACATCAGGAGTTGCTTTATTTATTTAATATGTATTGGTCATAAAGGAAGATTCAAGTATAAGGCACATAAGAAAAATACAATGAGTGTTTTTGGTAATGATTACCTCTCAATTGATGTTCACAACGCCATCAGTCACAAATAAAGTGTTGTCAACTGTTTATTATTATTATTGGTTGCTTCTTTTATTTTTATAATTCATATTCGAGGATAAAGGTTCCATCTTGTTATCGTAATATACAAATAAAGTGTTACAATTAAAATGATCAACTCATAAGTTTATGAGTTTGTGCTTAAATTGGTAAGATTTAACCCTGCAAAACCCAAAAATTACATTATATACTTATAAAAAAGTGTTGAAGGACATAAAAAATATAAAATTTGTAAAGGAAGGAGGTTGATGTTTGAATGAAAAATAAATGGTATTCTAAATTATTGGTGCGGATAAGGAAATTTGATACATTTAATTTGAGTCTGTTTGGAACAAAAATATTGTAATTTTTAATCTGGGTCCTACAGGATTAATGAAAGGAGGAGAATACATTGATGGATCATTCATATATTTATAATTAAGGATAACAAACTTGTGATTGGTTGAAATAAGAGAAGCCTTTCATTATAATAAAGTAAAGAATAGACTTTTTTGGTTCTAATCCATCTCTTTTCTTTTTCATTTGCAGGCAAGCCCTATCAAGTGGTCCGCCTAACATTCCCTAGCTTTCGCGTGAACCCCATTCTGAACCCCATGGACCCGCACGTCCTTGGAGACTGTCGGGAGTCCCTTACCATCTACGACTCCACTTGGAGCAACGGATCAGCCGTCATCAAGAGCTTCTGCGACGCAATCAGCCTCCCCCCGCCACAGAACAAGGACTACGTCTCCGAGTCCAATGCTCTCTACATCAATTTTCTCTCAAAGACTGGAAGCTACTCTGGAAGTTCTTTTCAGTTCTGGGGTCAGTATGACTTCTTCGACGGACGAGATAGCATTTCACCCGGGAGCCTCTGTGATCGCATATTCAGGGACGGAGAGGAAGAATTCAATGTCTTTCAATCCCCTAGGAACACTCTCATCTACAAGCAAAAATGGGATCCATCAAACGGAGAGAACGAGCAGGCCGTCATCACTTGTAACTATGATCTCCTTGCCTCCAAGCATCAGAGAATCCTATTGGAGCTCACATCCTCAGCTTCAAGTCCAAGTGTCGCTCAGAGGAGTCTTCCACAGATCGCATAGAAATCTATGACGAAGATCGCAGCATATCTGAGTGCTTAGATGCATGCTCTGAGCCTAAGCGTCTTCCCATCAATACGTCAGCTCTGGGCCAGAAATGCGTCTCATATATGCAGTAGACGCAGAAACGGCTGTTCTTAAGTATTTCAAGTCTGGAGGACCCATTTTTACGGCGCAGTATCGATTTGTTCACCCTCGGCCTGTGGCTTGAGCCCTCGTATACCCTTGCGCACTTCAGGGTCCCTCAGCTTTCCGAGTCGAACCCTGGCCCCTCAAGGAGGCTCACTTACCTGCATATGGGATCTGGAAATACGCCCACGCTCGGATCTTCACATGCGCCTCGCCAACATATCCTTTTATCCCCCTTCGGAGTCTGTTTGCGAGAACGGCTATGTGGAAATTGAGTTCGATAATGAGAGGATCATTCGTCTCTGCGATGGAGGGCACAAGACCCTGGCTTCAATTGAGGGCTCTCGGATCCTTGGAAGTAATAATGTTCTGAGGATAGTTTTTATAAGGCCAATGATAATGTTAAAGGGTTCTTTAACTTTCAATGGTCATCCTCAACGGAAAAGAAGAAAAATCTATTTTAATTTCCGGGTATTGAGGATAGAAGTGTCGGTTGCTCATTGAAAAGCATGGCTAAAGAATGTCTCATATAAAGGCCACCAATGAGATGGAAGAAGGCTTCTTTTGAAATGAAAAGCCAATTATGTAAGGCCCTTTAATATCTAATGCTCTCGTTTACGCGCCTCCATTTTACATATCCAAAATCGAAATAATTGCTGCATGAATTTGCCATTTCATGATGATAGAGATTCATGGAAAGAGCATCAAAGCTGTAATTGATAAAGTGATGTTTGTTACACATGGATCTGGTGGTTTTCTTATTCCTCTAATCAAAAGGATCTGATACTTAATAATCAGTCTTTAATAGACTTACCTAATTTTTCTAGGAACATGCAAGAAAAAATAAAACGGTATTCATGTATGTTTCTGTTGATTATTATGTATACAATATTTTAAAAACGAAATATTTATATTTTGTGTAAAATAAATCCTGTAATATATATATATATAAAGTATGAAATATAAGTTATATAAAAAACGAAATATCGATCAACACTAGTCTGCACATTTGAGTAATATAAAATAAAGCCATCCGCCATGATGGCTTGGGATCCAGTTGTAAACAGACGACGACTATTTTCATTGTTGAAGCACAGTGGTCTTCGGCTCAATGCAAAATATAAATAAAATTTTTATATTTATTTAGCTATGATAATACAAAAATGTCCAGTGTGTAGTTTTTGACATTAAAGCGTTTACGACCAAATACGGTGTTGTAAGGAGTTGGAAACTGATTTTCTTTGCTTTATTATTTTCCTAACATTTTTAAAGGGTGCAAATTTGTTTTTATGGGTCCACTAATGTTACAAAATTCAAATATACTTCACCCTCGGCCGAGGTGTCGATTTCGATCCCTTTATCTAATGTTTTTTATTAAACTATTGAGTGAGATGGAAATACACGTGTTCTGCGTAAACACAATCACTTTAAGTCCTGATTTGATAAAAAGAAGACCTAAGAAAATTGCACCTTTTGTGTCATCATAGAAACCTGAATGAAGAATGTCAACCTCTACAAACTTTAGTTGAAGATCCTTTTATTCAGACGGTGATGTCCATTTCAATCAAAGTGCCTCTCCCAGTATATCTACCACAAATTTGTCCTATGAATTAAATCTTTGACGGAAGTTATTACGGGTAGAAATTCGTATCAGCCATTTTAAAGCTAGACCCGGAATTAGAAACTTGTTGAAAGAGAGCATATCCAAATCTCCTTATATAGACACACGGATCAAAGAAAATCTATAAATATACTCTCTCAAAGAAGCCAAGCCCTAATACGCAACATTCCATTCAGTATGGAAGGATTAGATGCCTTCAACGGACTAGAGATATGTATGGAAAAATCACTCTGCTCATTTACTCTAGACCAGTGGTGCCATGGTGGCGGCCGCGGGCCGAACGGCCCGAATGGACATCTCATTTGGCCCGTTACGTTAGTGGTTGAGAAGTGTTCTTATAAATAATAATATTATGATACAATATCAACAATTTAAATCTACTTTTGTTAGTGTTTAGTGTTGCAAGGCCAAAAATGTACCGTAATTTGGCCCCCCGAGGTCCCACTTGAAAACAGTCGGCCCCCTGACCGATTTCACCCTGGCATCCTGCTCTAGACAATGAATTTTGCCCTCCGTTCTTCAAAGAAGCATTGTCATGAACCGTATTAAAAATATTCTCCAAACTCTTGATAAAAAAATCTCGATTAGTAAATGATAACTTTATAGAGATACACAGGGATAAAAGAAACGATTGGGTAAGCCGCATCGTTAGTTGATTTAGTTGACCAAATTATTTAACACAGCTTACCAGTTGCTGTTTGAAATTTCATACTTAGCAATATATACATGAGCAATATAAATCTAAGTTATTGAAAATAATTCGTTCGGAACTACCCATTCACCGAAAAGGAAATTCATCTCAAGAAAAGGTATCCATATTTCGAAAATAGAGAATATGCATTTAAAACATTGCCAAAAATCCTGCAATTGTTCATCGTTAAATCTCCAAATTTAGCCTGTAGAGCATGATAAGCATATAGACTCGAATCACTTGAATAAAACGTCAAATCTGTTAAAAAATAATATAAATAAAAGTAAAAATAGTAAAACACATTTTTACGGGCATTTTATTTTTGAGGTGATATATATATATATATATATATATATATATATATATATATATATATCATGAAGAATATAATGACAAAAAGCTTCAGGTCCCGATGAAATTTGTGGAAGGATTTACACACAATGTGCGGAAGAGATAGTCCCTTATTTGGTTGAATGGGGAAAGCAATGGAAGCTTCCTCAATCCTGTACCATAGGGCGAATAGTTCCTATACCAAAGAAAGGGCTGCCCACAGATCCGAACAACTGGAGGCCAATTACAATTATTAATGAACACTATCGAATTCTTTCTGGTGTACTTGCTTCAGAAATCGAGCCTATATTAAATATTAAACTTGGCACAGAACAAAAAAGATTCCTAAAAGGAAGGAAAATTAGCGACATATCAAGAAATATAGAGAGCGTCATTGAGCAGGTAAAAAAAGGAAAACTTATGGAGCTATCGTTGCAGTAGACTTTTGTAAGGCGTTTGATTCCTTACTTCACAGCTTTATCATCAACTCCATAAAATTACTCCCGAAGAAGTTTTTCAATCCTATTAGAACCCTACTCGTCAATGGCACGTCATTTATATCATTGGGAAACCAAGGAGTGATATAATCAACTTCAAGAGTTGCCTGCAAGGCTGTCCAACAGCGCCCCTTTTATTTATTGCTGCTCTTAATTGTCTTAGATATTCAATTTTAAAGATATTCAAATGCTTTGGAGTGATTTTAGAGGGGAAGAGACACATCATGGTTATGTACGCTGACGATATTACCATAATGCTAGAAAGTAAGTCTAAGAGACAACTGATTAAGTGTATTGAAGTGGTTCTGGACTATTTCCAAAAAATATGAAAAAAAGTCTGGATTAAAAATCAATACCAAAAAACAGCTATTTTACCTTTCGGGGAATGGAGTCCTGGAAAACAATTAAAATTGCTGGCTGCTCGATCATGGACTTTATCTCAGTTCTCAGGATTTCATGGGACAGACGTGGATAATCTTCTTCTAATTTGACTTCACTTAAATACTTGTGGATACTACAATATCATCGTCAAGAGGGTTCAATATCCAGAAGAGGATCGATATTTTTAACTACATTATAACACTGAAAATGTTATACAAAGCAACGCGATTCCCTGGCTTGCAGAAAAAGTTTAAATGAAGAAAAGTTCAGGCTGAACAAATTATTTCACAAATTTTGCATATCTTCAATAATAAGACCTAAATCTCTCTTAGGAAGAGGGATATCTCTTCTTAGGATAATTTTACCCAAAATCTACTGCAAAGTTTTTAAAGACATCTCTTACAGTCCTGAATTGAATGGAGGGCTACAGTTTCTTTAGATCCCATTTACACGTGGCTTATGCTTGGTACAAATTGTATTAATTCCCATTTAGAAGAAATTTCTCCCTGGATAGCGTCAGCTTTTAAAGTTTTATGGAGTGGAACGTCATCATTTGACGCCCTTTCGACCATTGACGTGATTCGCCAAAATCGGATTAATAAATTTTACTTTAAAAATCTTTTAGATCCTAAAGAATTGGAACTTGTCGCCCTTAAAAACCAAATTTTATCATTATATGATTTGGTTGGCAACATTTTTAATTGTGGAAAATTTTATTACCCTCTAAAAAGATCTGCTCTGGAACATCAAGTACAATTTGCTTAACACCGTTATTCATACCTTTGCTGTATGCCAGGGACTTCGCTTCCTAAGGAAAATAATTACCTGCACATTGCCAACGTGGGTGAAAACTTTGTGAAGCCGTTGATTTTGTTTGGAGTTTCTTCGAATTTTTTGAAAGCCTCTCTGAAAACGCGTGCCATTGAAATGGCTATTTCAAATTGCTAAAGCCGAATTGCAGAAAAACTGGTCATCGAAATACCGGTCCATATGGAAGGATTTCGGGCAATGCTCATATCAAAAGTTGCAAGATATTCGGCTTTTGGCATCAAAATTCCAAACGTGGATGGTTCATCGTGGGAATATGCGGGAAATATATCAAGTATATCCTCCAAACATTACAAAAAAATCCAACTCTGGCTTATACGAATGCATAAAAAGTTTTTAAAGAAGTAAATATTCTTAAGTATACTTTTTAACACAAAATGTTTTGTTGTTCTGAAATTTTAAGCTACATTGTATTGATATAAAATTAGAAAGTATATTTTATATGATTTTGTTGTTTGTGTAATGTTGTTTGTTCATGTTTTTTATCTTTTTGATACATTGTTAGGAATTATGTTGGACTTTGTGTAGAGTATTAATTTTAATCTATAATGTTTAATTATATATATTGTTTTATATAACTACTCTAGATCTAAAAAAACCTTTGAAATCTGTAAAAAATATAATTTTAAAAAGGAAAAAGAAACGTTTTTAAGGAATTTTATTATATATATATATATTATATATATATATATATTTCCCTATTTTTATGTTTTTTATGTTCCGCAATACTCAATCAAATTACTATATTGTGGATATCAAAGGAATGGAAGGCAACCCAAAGAACTGTCTGGATTTCAACACCTTCTTTTGCGGGACCGTCGATATTATTCGCCAGAATTTCATAAAGGTGCCCTTTTTTACTAACCTTCCATGTGCAGAAAAACTTGAAACGGCTGCCATTCTTCAAAACATTTTAAAACTTCATGACTTGAAGATAAACACTATCTTCAATAGTGGAAAGTTAGTGTTTCCTTGAAGAGATCTGCTTCTTATTTAACATGTGATATACCAAAAGTATTATCTACTTGAGGTGTATTTTATATTCCGTTCTGCAAGATATTCTGCTCTTTTATGCAGTATGACGGCTTTAGGAGCAAAACTTAAGATACAATAAATCAATTTTATTAAATTTTGCAAAACCTTTCAAGCCTGGGGTCTTGGAAGATATAAATATACGACAAAAATGTAGAAAATGTGAAAATATTTGTTTCATAATTCCAACTTATCAATTCAATTGGCAAAGTTTGTTTGTCAACTTCTTTACCTTTGCTTCAATCAAAATTAGGACTCAAAGGAATGTTAATGAGAATTCCGATCCCCTACAAGGCAATGATGGCTATGATATTTCCATTTGTTTATATAACTAACTCCCTCTATCGGTTGAAAATATAAACCAAAGAAAAAAAAATATTCTCCCTTTTCCTTTCTTCCCTCAGATGTGAATTCCCCCAATCTTAGACATATAATAATAAAACTCCATTTTGGTCAAACTTGTGCTTTATTGACGAACGCTTATTCTATAAAAATATTTGCGCTTGTACAAAAATATGGAACTTTTTAGAAAAAGAAGAAATTCAATGAGGGGGGGAGTTAAAAAGAGAAAAATGAAAGAAAAAAAATGCAGACATGGAATGCCTTGGCTAAAAAGCAATGGAGCCAGCGAGTAATAGTAATAATAAAAGTTACAATAATTTATAGACAATAAAGTTAGAATCAAGAGAAAAAAATATCAACAAATTTGACACATTCAGATAATTTTTTGTAATATTATAATAAATTATTTTGTATATATTTAATAATAATTATAACCCGAGTTCATAAATGTTTTTTTTTTGCTTTGTTTCTTGAGCTACGGCACATCATTTTTACTTTATTCAAGGGCGAGTATTAAACTTTTAAAGGGGATAATAAAATTGAGAGGGGGCACTCGTGTAAGAAGTTAAATCAGAGAGGGGGCTTTATAAAGAGGCATATATATATTTTTGCTTGCTTTTCTCGTCTCAACTTGGTGGTTGTTGGTTGGGGCTTAATGTAAAGTCACGTCATTAACATATTTCGCTGAGCTGATTGAAAGACAGGATTTTAAAACAATATATTTTTATAAATGTGTTTGAGTAGGTGATTAATAATAATTATTATATGTATTAATATATAAATTGGTTCATGGGCGAACGATGGGAACTATTATAGAGGAGGGGGGGGGGTGATAACTTGGATTAATGGATAAGAATAATAAACATATTTGGACCATGATTCTGAACGAGTCAATATAATAGATATAATAATAATAGTAATGATGAAAGTAATTAACGTTTGAGTAAATAATATATATATATATTAATAACTATATATATATATATATGTTTAAAAAAATGAATAGAAATCTGAAAAAGCTAAGAGGAAGGTAAACAACTGTTTTGGAGTCATTGAAAGGTTAACAGACTCATACAGATAAATAAAGAAGAAGCGAGACATTATTTGTTTTTTATAACTTTTCCTAAATGTTTTTAAATGTACATAACTTTTGAAGGATCTATAGAGGTTGGACAGCATGACACTGTTTTGAAGGAATACTCATTGGGAGGGAACCATCATCTATATATATATATATATATATATATATATATATATATATATATATATATGATAGTAAAAAGAGAAACAGATAACAAGAATATTTGTTCATTGTCACACATCATATGAATGTTGGTGGTTGGAAGGTATGCTGCGTTTCAAGAGTGTTTATTATGTGCATAGGGATTAGCTCATTGAATGGAATTATACGATTATTATTTGTGTGTGTTTTAGATTAAGGCATGCTTAAAAGGGCGACGAGGGCTCATAAATCAAGGTGATAGATCTATACTACAGGTGTTACACCAAAAAACAGAGAAAGTTGTAATCAAGATAGAGGCTCAGGTCTCATATTATTCCATAGTGACGTCATTCGTTATTACACACTCATTGTGGAGACACTTATTCAGCTTATTCAGAGAGAAGATAGTAATATATCACAATACATAGGTATATTATATATATGAAAACGGATGCTTTCGATGAGTAATGTTGAATAAAGCTATGGCTGTATAAGATTTTTGAGAGGTAACAATACTTTGTTTTCCATATTGTTTGCTTATTGGCCTATTTGGCATATATGTTTATATAATTGTTATATAACTCTTTTTGTTCTCTGAGGGTAATAATTTATTATTTGGCAAAAAGATGTGCCAACATGGATGTTTTTTATCATTACTTGCATAGTACCATAGCCTCATTCCATATGAAAGGAGTACTAGACAACAAGGCCAGAAAAATTATAAAAAGAATAGATTTTGTGAGTAGAGGAATATATATTCATTGAATAAGTGACGTAATGGCTTTACTGGTTTGTAGATGCAAAGGATTCTTATGACTTGAGTTTTTTATACTCAATAATATAAATTAAGATTCAAATGTAAATTATATCAATAATATTCAAAAACTTATACATAATCACAATTGCTGCATCAACGGACGTCTTGCTCGATTGAAAGTCATATCAAAATATACTTTTTTTACTCCTTTGACCAATTCTGTCTCCAATGTGTCATCACAAATGCTGAGTCGGCCAATGTAAATTTCAATGTATGATATATCTTGATTATAACTATGTTTTACCTTTTCTTAGACTATTTATAATACTGTCTCCTTTACAGTGACACATATCATCCCAAAGGCAGATGTCATCCTGAATACCAATAAATATTATTACACCTTTATATTATGCCGTCATCACCTTGATTTTTTGAGCTCCTCTTTTCTCCCTACATCTTCCAGGAAGGGGTTGGTTTTCGCCCTCAGACATACCATTCCCTTACAGGTTTAGAGCCATTTGATTTCCTAAAGAGTCTAGAGCGGTCCCCATTGACGGCACAGGAGTTAAAGAGTCCATTTCCCCCGTCAATGAGCGATGTCGTTGCCGTTTCCTGTTCTCCCAGCTCGCCGTAGTCATTTGGGGTGCAAACTGATAGCGAGGGGCCGCAGGCGGGGGCTCAGCGCTCTCGCATTTAACAGCGCTCTCCACGCGGGTCCGCATTTTGAGGACAATGATGACGATGAGTATCATGGCCACAAAGGCTCCCAAAATTATTCCTATGACGAGTACCATGGTGGCAGGGAGGGTCTTTGTGGGAACGGGTGGAGGATCCGCGGGCTCGGAGCTAGGGGCTCCGCAGCCTCGTCCAGGTTCCACTTGGGATCAAAGCCCTCGTAGCCAAGATTCTTTCCGTCACTGCCCTCTTCCTCTACTTCGTCTTCTTCCTCTTCATGCAGCTGTCCTGGGATTGCAAAAAGAGTGGGTTGGGGGAAGTTCGTTGTATGGTCTAGCATTGAGGACTCAACGGAGCGGTTGGGATGAATGAGGGTCGCTAAGTCGTCTTCTTCCTCTTCGTTGTGACTGTGGTGGAGGGAATAGTCGTCTTCGTCTCCTTCGTAGTAGGTGTGGGAGGGAGTTGATTGCGTTGGCACGTCCTCATTGCCTATAAAAAAGGATGGGAAGATAGAAAGAAAGCAACAACCCATGAGAATATATTAAAGCTCATATTTTATCCAAGTTATATTGAAAGTCTAGGTATGTCCATATTGTCTAGAGAGCTGACTTTTCGCTTGCCGATGGTTTTTTATGACGTCTCTCCGAGAAATATAACATTACTAACATTCTTCCCGATCACGTCAAACAAAATAATAATTATAGACTTATGACATTTCACTAAAAAATGAAATAAACATACCTTGAATTTTATATAACTTGATATTATCAACTTTTTATTTTACTACAACAAAGAGCTGTGAAGGATTCGATTGAGTTGCAACAGTGAGATATAAATAAACAATATGACATTCTATTTACTTAATCGAACCTGAGATCAATGAAGTCGGGAGGTGTCGAACCCATTGCACTCTGAACAACATTAGTCATCAAGCCAAGGTGCTCTCTTTTGAGCTTTTGTCAAATAAAAACTTTGTATTGAGAGTGGAAAGTTGATCCGAGAGAAGCAAATGGTGTTTTGATTTCAGTCAATATATTGAGGCTTGCTCTAATGAAGTAAGAATTAATTTATTGTGGCGACAGGGATTCGATAAAATTATCATTTACGTTATGACAAAGTCAATTTATATTTTGTAAAAGGATAGTATATGTGTTGTACAAGTAAATATAGAATGACTTATAGTTTAGTTGCTGATTTGTGTGGCCTACTTGTATATCTGACGTCATAATAATAATAAACAATGTTGCTGCATTCTTGGATACGCTCACTTTTAAATACTCTTTTCAAATATATAATGAGTTGAATGTTAAATTCATTTTCCTATTTCATGTTCGTTCTCTCAATATTGATATACAACATTTTCTTTGGTTATAGGAAGATATGATTTCTGGGAAGAGAGAGAGAGAGAGTACATGTAGTTCTCACGAATATAATCACAGCTCTTCAAAATCTACGTGAATAAAAGAAGGAATCAACATAACGGATGCAAAAGGAAATAAAACACTTGGAGAAAGGATAATTTGAATAATAAACATGCGGGATAAAATAACAAAAAGTAAACAGACAAATAATAAAAGAACAAATCATTCAGAGATGAATATCTCACGTTAAACATCTACGGAATATATATTTTAAAGGTTCAAGGCTTAGTTTTTAATATATATCTTGCATTTCTTTAAATAAATATATACTATTCCTTTTACTTTGTGGGGTTTCAAGTAATTGATTTATAAGGACATATATACATATATCTAATGGGAGAAACCCCGCAAAGAAGCAACAACGAGGACAGATTTTTTTGACTAAAATATTTATGTATACAAGTTACAGAATACGAATCCCTTTTGAGTCTTTTTAGATTTATAAAAACCGCATTAAGTATGATAACCAGGACAAAGTAAAATGTTATAAATAAAAAGGTATAAAGAAAATCAATATATAAACAAAACAAAAGCTATAATAAATGTCACGAAATTCGCTAAGAGACGACTGGCCTGCTCGATCTTTGCTACCAGGAGAAAATGGTCAGTTGTAATTCATCATCCTTACGGAAAGATTGTCCCTTTTGTCAAAAATATACGCCACATCTAATGAAGATTAATCTCGAACATGACACGTAGGTATCTATAAGTCATATTATAAACTGTGTTCATGACAAAAATGATTTTTTTTGTTATATATTAACTTCAAAGTTTATAATAAGACACATCATATATATTTTTCAAAGTTCTTGAAGGGGACAATCTTCCGAAAGGGTTAGAATCCTACTCCCATGGCACAAAGCGAATAGGAACAAGAGGTGTGGATGAATAATAAAAAATGATAAGGTGAAGAATTCGTAAGGGATATTGATTAAAAAACAAAAAAAAAGATAATATTTATAATAATAATATTAATTGTAAGTAGAGAGTGAGTCTTACTGTATTTTGAAATTAATATTTTTGTACTCTGATGCTTTGAAAGGTAGGAAAAAGAGCAAGACGGTGTTTTTTTCTGCTTGTGCATGATTCAACAATCGTTTTTATATTTATTCTCTCAACAAAGAACAAGGATGGCTGCTTCTGTAAGTTTTGCGGCTAGGAGAAGAAGGTGTAGTAGACCAGAGTCAGGCTGTAATGAAGTCCAGCCTCTGGAGGCCATAAGGGAGGCTGTGAGAAAGAAGAAGAGAAGAAAAAATCCATTTTGAATCACTTCCTGTTGTAGAAGATACTTGTGTTTTTTAGGGAAGGGAACAAAAGAATACAAAAATGTAAAGAAAATGGCTAAAAATCATAATACGAAAAAAATAAGAAAGCAGAACGGAAGTCTTTTGAATTCTTTATATTTTTCTGTAGTGAAATGGGATATATCCTTGTTGTTGATTGCGAGGGTTGTTCAAAAAAGGTTCTTTCATAACAAATATATATATTCCATAAATGCTTAAATAACTAACGGACTAAAATGGAAGATAATAAAGAAAGAAAGGCCCTATGGGTCAACACATTCAAGTCCACCGTCGTGGGTCAATGCCACCGTATTATTATCCCTATCATAATTCTATTCATCCTTGGGTTTCCTTGAGTAATCCCAATACTTTCTATTAAATTAAAAACTATAATAAGCCAAACATTGATATTTCCCCATAAAGGCATTTTTTACCAAGAGGTTTCAAAAGAAAGTATGAACAGATGATAAACAATGCAATTATTTTTAGTAAAAGGCATAAATATCAAATGGGTCCCACCCTCGTGTGAGTAAGATGTGATAATAAAGAAGATTATGATAAAAAGGGTTAAAAAGGAAGATGTATACCATTTTTCTACCTTCTTTGATGATATTCATGTGATTCACTCAGATTTTAAACTAACATAATTTGTGTTGTTCTTATTCTAAAGTTTAGCATTCAAAGTGAGCAATGTATATAAAAATGTCTTTGGCTTATAAGGAAGAGAATTATCTCAATAGAACATCCTCTATCTGATAATGAGTATTTTAATGTATAACCTAATGGGACCCAATAGTATAAAAGAAAAGTTTTTGGGTTTATTTTAACACCATTGTCCGCTCATGCCATTGATATAAATACACTTAAACAAACATAAGAATTCACATGATTAAAATTGATGCCATGATGATATAAGAATCTAATTTTTTCCATTGTTGATGTCTCAACATAAATATTTTTATATACGAATTCATGGTGCAAGTAAGAAAAATGATATAAGGATAATGGATACATTATTAGAAGGGATTCATCATCCAGGCTTATGGAGTCTTAATTCAAACTGTAGGACAGAGAGCTCATCATTTAGGTCCAATTCACCTACCTGCAAATTTTAGAGGTAAATATATACTTACTTGAAAATGCTGTTTAATTCTAGATGGGTATATTATTATGACATTAGCTCCTCTATATATATTTAATATATGCAAGGACATCTAGTATGAAGAGGAATTATGAAAACGTTATGATGAAGTAACTAATACATTTAGTGAATAAAGGATTAAGCATTCAAATTTGTGTTGAATATATATATATATACATAAATATTTTTTTTTTAGAAGTAAAAAATATATAGGATTTAGTAACCAAAATTTGTAAGTATCCTAAAATGTATTTCTCAAAATGGCCATCTTTTTCCTTCACCATCGCCTGAAGGCCATCTTCTGCCTTCACTATTGCCATCCACTGCTCCGCAATCGCGGCCTTCAACTTGTCCACACTGATGTGAGAGGTGGCACAGGCTTTGTTCTATACAAAGCCCCATATCCCATAGTGAAGGGGCGAGCAGTCAGGGAATGATGAAGGTCACATGTCGGATAGCCAAAAACTTGCCGGATTCTTCTGTCTTATATATATATATATATATATAAAGTTCAAAAATATTGATTAATCGAAGATTGTTTTACATGCATGTCAAAACGCGAAATAGTGGAGAACATGAGAGTTATAGTTTTTGTTGTTATGATAACGTAAAGACCTTATAAACTGATGTGCCTTATTTATAATTAAGCTATCACTTTCAAGCAAAGTAAAAAAATACAAAAAAAGTCCATGAAATGTAATCTATACCATCATTTTTGCTTGTATTTTATATATTTGGAATGAAAAGCCTTTTGCTTTAGATAAATACATTTTTAATTGCAACTTATTTTGGAAGCATGGATTCACTGATACTCTATATATCCATGCCACTATAGGCTGAGTATAGGCTATGACTGCGGAGTCAGCAACTGATGAAACATAAAAACGAAGGAAGGTATGATTATTATCGCTCCAGCAGTCAAAGTATAAATACAAAGTCTGAAGGATTAGAAAAAGGGACAAATGACAAAAGACATACCAGTGACGTCATTGAAAGGGTCTACTTTTTAATAAAATAAGGGTTCAGCATTATTAGACATTTATTGTATAATTTCCTTTTTTCTATTCCCATGGTTACTTTATTGTCTTAAAAAGTGAATGATGTATTTAACAATAATAAGTTTAAATATTAATAATGTATTATTTATATTTTAACGTTAAATTGATAATACGCCTATCATAAAATCAAATTATATTTTAACAAACATTGCCAGAAATATTAATGTGTGCTATATTGTTTTTAATAACCAATGAGCTCTCTTCGTATAGTCTTTTGACTCCTTTAAATCCCATATATCAAGTTGAATATATATATAACAGTACTCCAAAGTAAAAATACCATGGCTATAATAATTTAAATTTCCGAAAATTTATCATCACAGAAGCACTAGCAAGTTCAATAAAACTACAATCATAAATATTATGATATAATTATACCAATAATAAAATGATTCAAATGCTTAAAACAAATATTTGATTGATATTTGTAGAGGAATAGCAAATTATTACTTCATAATTGACTCTAAACAAAGACCGATTGGTATCATTTTTATGTGTATTAGTTTTTTAAATATTTTTATTATTTCTATAAGAACTTGTATTTTTATATTCAATAATCTAGTTATAAATATAGCTTCTAACATGATGATTTACTAGTTGAAGCAATCAGAAAAACCGCGACTTGCCGAAGTACCGCAGGAAAATCATTCTTAGGTGCTTATTGTACATGGTTTGTCATTGAGGCCGAGGATGGCCTATTCAAATAAATATATTGCTATAAGCTCCTAATATTGATTTTATTTTTTCAAAGTTAATATAAATATTGAGAGTGCTTTCACGGCCTATTAGAAGTGTGTTTCACACACACACCCTTTCAAAATTCCTTAATATAGAAATGAAGCCAACTGAAAGTGGAGATAAGCCGTTTATGCATATTCCCCTTGATCCCATAGGTGCTACTATCTAATAATTATAATAATAAATAATTAAAATGGTCGGGTAAAGGAAAAAATAATACGAATAATACTATTTAAAAACTCAAATGAAAACAATGGTTTTTGGTAGTGATCATAAATATCAACTTACTATCACTGCCTCGTGGTGAGCTTCCAAGGATGTCTTCGTGTTGGGAATCTTTGCCGTGCGCGGGATCACCATGTGTTGCTTCCAGGTCACTCCAAGAGGAGTCTCCGGAACCAGATCCGGGCTGACAGTCCTCTTCATCATCACAGTAATCACTCATTCCCATTTGAGTCTCCTCGCTCTTCTCTCCACCAACAGCTCGTCCACCCTCTATAGCGACACAGGATTATAAAATGAACTTGGAGTAGGGACGAAAATACAGTATTTTATTGTTATTCAATTTGAACAACTTTAGTTATCTTTGATACGCTCAAAAATGGTAATTACAAACTTTAAAGTTTATTTCAACTCATATACCGATGTATCGTCACTCATCCTCGATACTTAAGGATGCTTTATTTACAGCTGTCATGAAGTCAGAAACATGACTATTTATGTTTGCAACACTTAATTCTTCTCGTCTTATCTTTAGAGCGATGATTTATTTATTGTCAAGGCTGGTAAATATTTGTATGAACATATTGGTTTGCTTTATTTTTAAATAAATAATAGGCAATACTGAAATGCTCTTTTCTTTACATCCTTAACTGCTTTTAATTGATTGAGACCCATGAGAAAAGCCACATCAAATGGTTTAATGAAATTCTTATGTCTTAGTTAATTTTTGAAAGTCCTTCTACCTCAACTTAATATATATATATATTTATATATATAAAGAAAAGTCTCAACGTACTATCTTTTCTGAAATACAACTGCATTAGAATTGATATTCTTGCCAAATATTTTAAGGACTATCTTATATGTATCACCATTAAACACATTTAGTCACAACATCTAACGGGTTACCAGTACATATTTTAGAAAATATAGTAATGGGTGAATCAATATTTTTAAATTATTTTTCATCTTACAATTTTTACTGTAGATGCAGATAAGAGACTAATATGTAAATAGTACATTAATACTCTTTGTGTATAGGAATAAGTAGCCAATACACTCGCCTAATTTTAAGCATTTAGGAGTATAGTATTGAATCTTTTTTAACAATGTATTATGTACTTTATGGCTTGTGTTTTTGTTTAATTGCTAGTATAAAAAAAAATAATTGTTGATGTTCTTCAACTGAATAATCTTTACGGACCCAAATATACATTTTTTATTTTTTGACTCAATAAATTTGGAGTATTTCATAAATTAAAAACAATATTCCTTAGTGAAAGATGTGATTTCTTTGGTAGAATATGTTAACCTTTTGTGTCTTACATCAATATTTACATATGAGATCAATACCATAAATATCTTATTGGTATATACACGTTCATTAAACAGAAATGTCATTGCTTATTAATTGAGTATAAATTTCTGATTCCACTTTCAAAATATCATTATAGATTCAAATGCCAGAAATACATATATTACTCCAACAACCCCCCAAAATGTCATTCTTGATCCTCAAAGATAAATATTTTATTTTGCACTTACTTTTCCTTTTAAGCTAATTTTTAGGTCCCCACCCTCTTATTTTGTTTTCCGTTTCCCAATGTCTGTTTGAGAGTGCCATCTGGTTGATACTATCTTAATTTAGACCCTTAATATTTCCTCTTTTCTCGGAAACCATTGGTTTTAAATAGCTGACTATATTCACCCTGATTGAGATTTGAATATTTTTATTTTTATTGTACCCACCCTCTGCCTCCGGCGCCTTGTAGACTTTATCAATCATTTTGCGAATGGCTTCCTTGGAAAGAGTTCGGGATTTCTATCTCTGTAGTCAAATGGAATGACGTCCAGTTTTTTCACGGTTCCTCGAACACGGGCTTCTCCCACTGAGGCGAGTTCCAAGGGGCGGAGCCCATTGTAAACCACTCCTGTAATGACCCCCTAAAGGATCGCTCCACCTTATTGGATCCGGGTAATAGGCGGCCTCCCACGGATATTGTGTTCTGATCGTTGAAAACCGTTAAGTGCTTATTCCTACAAGAAAGGTAATCATTTAAACTAAGTTTTTTTTCTTTCTCCTTTTATTGTTTAAATGATATATAAATTATAAAAAATAATATATAAGTTAAATAAACATTATAGTTTATAATAGGTTTTTGTTGATTTAAAAATTATGGACGAGTCTCATATTGTCGAAACCAAATGGGATTTTTTTTCTGACAAATCAAAAATATTATATAATTAAAATTCTTAAATTGAAAATAGTGTATCACATTAAGAAAACAATACCAGGAGTTGTTGTTATATAAAATTTAATCTGAAGCTTTATCCAATAATCTTGTTAATGGTTTGACTAAATCCATAGAAGACATTTGCATCCGCCAATAGTCTGAGTGAGGCAAAAAAAGTTATTTGAAAGCTAGCCACGGCAGCTCCCATTAGTCATTGTTTTTGCTTCTGCTTTCGTTTTTAATACTTATACCGATTTTAATGGCTTTTAGAGTTGTTTTTTTATTATCGCCTCACAATTTCATACTGTTTTAATTTCGTGATTTATTTATTTATTTTAAAACAGGTAGTATTTTCTTGTTACACCTGCAATTGTTTAAAAAAATGGATCACAAACAATACATAAGATACAATTTTGTAGCAGTCAAATATTAATTATATACCTTATAGAAGTTATACATTCATTACCTTGTGGATTCTTTGTAACAATAGGCTTATCATCGACTTGAAGTGTGGAGTTTGCTCCGCTCCGACTAAACCGAATGACGTGATAATTTCCATCGTTGACCTTTGTTGCAATGTCTCCAATCGTAATGTCCTTTGAGCCTAAGTTGTAGTTTCATGTATATTTTTCCTCCATTTATTTCAAGTTGCATGTAGTCTCCTGGCTTGCTGCTATCCCGGAAGGAATCAATCCTCGCTAAGACAGCATCGAAGGAGGGCGTGATGATTCCGAGAGAGAGCGTGTCTTCATTTGTATCAGGTCGCTTGTCAGAGGGGTACTCGTAGACAATGTTACCAGTTCCCCATTATAGGAGACAGCATCTGAGGGAAATATTTGAAAATTTGAACTTTAGTGTATATAAACTAATATTTTTGGGAATAAAGTTTGATATTGGGCATGTGTTAAGGAATGTATGTGATATGTAATTTTTGGGAAGCTAATTAGGCATCAGTTATAAATGAGTAGAATATTTGGTTATTTTATTTATATGGCTGCTTGATCCCATTGCCTGGTTATTCTATCTTTGTTTTAGCCTTCATATATCTATATTTATCCTCCATAAGTCGTTATACACCTATTCTTAACCGTCATACACTTTATATATTCTTATATTTATCCTTCATACATCTTAATATATCTATACTAGCTTTGTACAGCTTTATACTCTCACTATATTATCTTTTTTGCTAGCAGTGCCAATGGAAGCAGAATTAATAAATCGTAATCAATA
>CP045899.1:22095809-22147514 GCA_013387185.1 Caligus rogercresseyi | reverse complement strand
TCAATTTTTTTGACACAGTAGAGAAAGGCAATTACAATTTCATGAAGCAAAAAAAACCAATAACTGTCAAAAAATAGCTTTTTACTTAAAGTATTTTTAATGATAGTTTAATACATCAATAATTTAAAAAAAATGCCAGGGACAAAGATATTTAACCTTTGTTACTTTATGAATTATTACAAAAAGTGATAATTTTAAAAGAGTAATTACTTCGAGTTATTGTGTTTTTGAATTACTTTTCTTATTTAAAAACAGATATTATTTCTTAATATATACTCTTTTCTTGAAACTTATTTTTAGAATATTTTTTTAAATGGTTAAAATAATTTTATTCTGTTACTGCAAAGAATAATACAGTGTAAAAACATACACTAAAAACTACAGATAACATAATAATCAAATCAAGACAGTTACGTAATAAAACATCAATGAACATTATAGCTCAAATAAATAATATAAAGACGAACAAACTTTCTGACTAAATGAAACAACTAACGATTCTCTATTAATCGTTAGTTGTAAATTTAAATTTATAGTAAATTCTGCACCATCGGCAATACTACCCGTTTGATTTCCGAATTCTTCCTTCCTGGACAAAGGGAGGCCCAACAATCTTTCATATATTTGAGATCGCTCCATCATACCTAGTGCAATTTTAAAAACCACGGCTTCTTAGGATTAAACTATAAAAGAACGTTCAAGTGGAAAGCGGAACCTTCGAGTGTTAAAATTTGACCTATCATATTTTTAGAATATATATTTTCCATCAATGAGTGCTAATTGCAAATACTTTTAAACAAAATCTTCCTGACTATAAATTAAATGAGCCATAGAGATACATAAAATATAATGGGTTATTGAATCACATTAGACTCTAATTATTGTCGTACGCCCCCTATTATTATATCACATACTTAACCATTTTTATAAGTTGTTGAGTATGCTGTATGATAATATTTTTAAAAATCCATCACATTTGTAAACTAGAGGCATATATACCTCAGAGAGTGCAAACCTCCGCCGATCCCCACCTAATGAATCACTTAACAAATACATCCAATCATATATGTCTACTAAGTAGGTGTGTTTGGTGAATAATGAGTGAGGAGAGAGCCATTCCAAAAATATTCATTGACGTCATACTATTATTAGTCAATTGAGAAATACTCACTGGATGTTTAAACTCCTTTCTTTTCTCCATCATGTTCTTAATATTAGCGTTATATTTTATTTAATATTATATTAAGAGAAGACGGGAAGAGAAAGAAGTTTAAGCACCCAGTGACGTAGTCCTTAGCTGATAATGAACAATATTACGTCAATTGATATTTTTAAGCGTTTGTTCTTTCTTACTCCCTGAATAGAGACCCCATTTCATTATTATTATAGTAGTATTTGCTCATTTTGCATATAAAAAGCACTCAGAGATGCTTAAATTTAATCACTTGTTCCTTTTGGCATTTCCAACAACTCCACAAAGTTTCATCGAATCCGTTCCGTACTTTTTGAGTTTCCCTGCTGACAAACAAACAAACAAACCACAAACGCCTGTGAAAACAATACCTCCTCGGTGGAGTTAATTAAGCTTTTGTTTTTATATAATGGATGCTATTCATTCATGATTTCTCAAAAAAACAAACATTGATAGAGACAGAGCGATTGCGAAAGTACTAAAGAAATTGAATCATTAGGAGTAAGTTGGATTTATGATTTTATTTCTTTAGCCCGCACAAAGATATAAATTATTCAAAAATGATAACTCTTTTTATCTTATCTTCAAAATTCATTCTTAGTAAAATACTCCACCAATAATTTGTTAATTCTAAAGACCAAATAAAAAACTCAGTATAACTTATTCAAAAATAAAATGCACCGTAAATATAATTAATACTTAATTATATGATACCTCCAACTTAACATACCTAGAACAAAATCCCATCCAGATCCAATGGTAGTTATCACCCCTCGTGCTACTACTTGCAATATGTCCGTCAACCATTAGGTGTGTCGATAGCGTGAGGGCCGTCCAATCACCACCTTGTGCCATTCGTTGTCCGAGAGACTTCCCTGTGCATTGTCCTTGATCCTAAGTGAGCCGTAGCCTAGATTCAATGTGTAGTGAAGCCGTCCTTTTATCAACTCTGCAAGGAAATATTTCTTTGTGTTTGAATATTTTATCAAAACATTTCGTCAAAACTTTTTATGTGCCTCTAACCGTATAGTAAAATACAAAGTTTTATAAATACAGTTTTTAAACATCAATATAGGTATGATCACTGTTATTGCATGTACTTATGACCACATCAATAGTATATGTCCAATAAATACAATTTCATTTTGTAAAAAAAACTTTTGTTTTAATTAAATAAATTCAAGGATAATAATAAATAAAACTATCCTTCAACAAACAATAAAAGTTTTTAGAGCAAATCAATATTTTTGTTTATTAAACGCCCAAAAGGAATAGTGAATTCTACTTTTATTATAATTTTAGTATTTTTAAATATGGCTAAACTTATATTTTTACATCTAATTAATCTCATTTTATTATCACTTATGTACATTGGAAAATCCAATTGAGTAATTGACCTTAAATGGAAAGTTTAAGAATTTTTCTTTCATATTTGGTGTATCCCCGACTTAGCCATGGATGCAATTACGGCCAGATATAACAAAATAAACATTCATTATTCCTTGTGCGTGGGGATAGTCTTTTGGTAATGGATAGGAATGGAATTTGGAGCTTAGCCTTGGTGCTTACAGATTCACTGACTGTTTTTGGCCTTGAAAAAGAGAGAGGGGTAAAGAGAGGGAGGGAAGGAAACTTTTCTTTCCCCCTCTCTTTCCTCCTCTTTCTCTCTCTCTCTCTCTCTCTCTCTCTCTTTCTTCTATCCCTCTCTTTACCCCTCTCTCTTTTTTACGGCCAAAAACAGTCATAGAATCTGCAAGCACCAAGGCTAAGCTCCAGAATTATATTATAATAATGGACAATAATTCTTGATACTGTAGTATTCTAATCAAAAGATTCGTGAATGCCAACGTGAATGACACCTTTAGATGACGAAACTTACATCATTTAGTTGATACTCAACCCTCGACAGTAAAAAATAATGTGCCATTCCATAATGCCAACAGCTTTTGTATTGTACTTACCTATTGCAATGAAATCGCTTGCCTTTCCTGCGTTATACATGATCAACCCGTTTTGTTCAAAGGTTCTGAATCGGAAGCGAATATTGATGGAGTTATAGGCCTTCATCTGAGGTAAGCCGATGTACGTATTTTGAACAGTAAAGGAGACTGAGTTGTGGAGGGAATCCATCTAAGAAGATTGGGGTAGAGGGTATAAGTTAAGGAAAATTTAGAAGTAATTTGTATTCATATATTTAAAACATATTCGATCTAAATAAAGAATAAAAGGTTAGATAAACATACAACTCGTTTCGGTCCAACAAAGATCAATAATAATTAAGAATATTTTATTGATAGTCCTTTGACACTCCTCAACAATTATGTGAGAAGGTTTTTTATCGATGTCCTATGCTAATGCAATGATCATTTTCTTTGACTCTGCATATTTTCATATAAGTGTGGACGATTAAAGCAACATTCATTCAGTGAAAGGAGTTACTATGTTTAATTAATACAAATAGATACTAAGAGATACCAAAAATGTTGTTCTCGCAAACCTATCAACAAACACGATTTTGTCTCATGATAACATGGCATTCTTTGTTTTTCTAATTGATGACCCATTTATCGACATGATAAAAAAATAAGCACTATTTTTCCGGCGTATGAGCAGTTGTTATATTTAATTATTAAAAAATAGGTGGAATGAAAGGATTCATTTCAAAAAATTAGTAAATGACATGGATGGAGGCCCATTGAGAACAACAATCAGTATTTTTAAGGATTGTATTTTTCTTTTTGAGTTAATCAGTTACTTTCTCAACAATTGCGAGTAAAGTTAGATTTTGTAAAATAAATTCTTATGTTTGTATTATTCCCTTTCCCATTTTTCCAACCAAACACGTTTCAAAAAGCACCACTTTTTGTATCTCTATAGATATTATTTAAATTAAAAATACCATGAATTGATAGGTCATGAGAAAATACAATTTCAGGTTAAAATCTCTGAGTTCATTTTCAACTGACCGCAAGTAAAGAGATGCCTGATTTTATAATGAGAACTGAATCTTATTTTTCATTCTTCTGTTTTCAGTAATCACATTATTACCAGGGTGGTAATTATTCTGGTACATGTTGCGGAAAAAAAACACAATTGGAGAGTATCCTTTTAGAAACCAAAAAGACTTTCTCATCATTCTAATAGTCGTCGTATAGAAATCACAAAATTGAAAATAAAGAAGTATTTTGTATTAATAAACATGTTTTATCTCGAGTAATATTTTACGAGAAAAAGCATGGAGATACTCGACAACATTCTCATTCTCTATCAATAGTGCTGAGTCCAAGGAAGGAGTTGCTTGTTTACAAATAGAGCTCCAATCCTCATTTTGTTCTCTGAAGGCCTTCTTTTTAATGTATTTGGTTATTATTTCAATCGTATTTATATATTTTAGTTTCATCTTTAATCTTTCCGAATTCGTTATTTTAATTTTTATATAAATCTTCATGGAAAAACTTTATAGTAATTATGCTTGAGATAAAAACATTTTTAAACAAGATAAATAATATTTCACATGCAGCTGCAATGTTCGCATTAATTCACTCTTTTATTACTCTGATCAAATAGTTATAGCAGCTATTATGCTTATGTCAATTTATGGGTACTTACACCAAAATACATTTTATTGCAAATATTTCTACGACAACTTAGTGACTTCTAAGCAGGGTTGTAGTGGGTAGCTCCCCAGGTACCCACTCATTTACCTACCCGGGGTGGTTTTTAATCCAAAGAATTTGGGAAGTGTTTAAAAAAAATACCAAGGGAAGATTGAGTAGTATTATGGGTATTGAGTGTTTAAATGGCGTCAAAAAATTACTATGTCGTATTTTGTCTGGCTTTGCATAAGGTATGCCTATGGGAAGACAAAAAATGTATTGGAAATAATATAATTTATATTACTCGTAGGCCTACTTTTTTTAAAACTGCTTTTCTTCGATATATTTATCCACACAAAAAGCTTAGTCCAAAATAAAGAGCAAAGTATTTTTTGGCAAAGGGTTATCATGTAATGTTTATACGTCCACTGAATAATTTTAGAGACGTCAATTCGTAAATATTTATCCAATTCTTTAAATCTTAATAGTGGACTTACAATAAACACAATTTTTCTGAAATCGTGAAAACGGTTTTTGAAATTCCTTTTTGCACTTTTAGTGCATAATGATTCAAATATATCTAATATATATTTTATTTTATAACTCTTATCAAAATTTATTAAAAAGAGTATATTAGTGACGTCACACTCCCCATTCTGCCCTAGCAGGCAGAACTCCTTCTCTCTGATATACCTTATCTCTATGTATCTTGGAAGGATAACCTTTTTGATGGATAAAATTCAGTAGGGGTTCTGAATATCATTTATAATGTACTTACCTGGTTGTCGTCTTTGGAGAGTATAGCATTCATTTTATGATTGGATATTTGCCCAGCTTTAATGAGCTCAAAGATATTTTGTGCATTAATAACGATTTGTTGCATTCGCCCTTTAAATCCCGGAGCCGTTGACGTAATCAAATCACCCTTTTCGATTCCTCCAATATTAATTTGACTGTAGCGAAGAATGGATTCGGAGTTCAGAAGCTCAGCTGGAAAATGAAATCAGGAAAAAACCCATTTATTTATATTCAATAATGTTTTTGATATCAAATTATGATATATTATTGCATAAATATTTATTTTAACCAATAATAAGAATGATAAGCTAAGCTGGAAAATGACATTATTGGAAACCCATTTTTTATATTAAATAATATTTTTGATATAAAATAATGATATATTATTATACAGATTTTATTATAACCAATACTGAGATGCTAATTTACTTGGTTGGCTGTAGTTTGTGTTCGAATTAGAAAAAAGAAATTATGCAGTAAATATAGGTATTTTATTTCATGATTCGTGTAGAGCATACAAATAGTTTAAAATGGTGTATCGGTTTATTAGTAAAAAAACAAATGCCTTGATATTTGTTATAAATAAACTACTTTGACATTTATATTTCATATTTGTAGACACATTAACTTTTTATCAAGGAATATTTTTCATTAAAAAAAGTAAAAATACGACCTTTATTGCCAACATGCCATTCATCATGTCTAAAATCAAAAATTTCAAGAAGCAAAATCCGTATTCGAAGTTTGTTGGTTTTAAGCCTTCAGAGTGGACACAAACTCAATGCTTTCTGTAAACAATACCATTTCCAAGTTATATTTGCATGCTTTCAAAATTAATTTAATCTTCACTAACCGTCAATCGGCTCGTCGTCATCCACAACCACTCTTATTTTGGTACCCCTGCGTTGCAAAAGTACCGTGTGATAGATGTCATCGTTAAGACTCTGCCCTGCAAAGACCGTTTTCTCGGAATGCCCAACTTGAAGGTGATTCGAACACGGCCGGACTCCAGGGTCACGTCTAGTTTATATTGGAGGTATCGTGATGGGTCGTAATGAGAATGCCGTGTTGTTCCATGCTTCGGAAACGGAGCACAAAGTCATCCGCCTCCGTTGTTGTTCCGTCCTTGTAGGAGAGACTGATGGAGTGACTCCCCTCAAATAAAACCGTTGCCGCAGCTGGTAAAAAAAGTAATAAATATTTACAAGTTGTTGAGATCTCATTTATATATATATAATTATTTTTCTTTCTCATCAACAAGGTCTTTATTAAAACAAATTATATATACGATAGAACAGTAAAGTACATGTAATATTTATAGGAAAAATATAAAAGAAAAAATTGTATTTCATAAAAACATAAATAAACATTAAATATATTTTTAAATCATTTTTTGTCCTTTATATAGCTTGATGAAATTGCATCCTTTTTAATATATGTGGACAAGATATCTAGCGTTAAAATCAGTCAGGTCTCTTTCTTCCTTTTTTTGTTTATTATGTATATTCAATAATATAGACAGACAACAAAAAAACTACTCTGTAAGAAAGCATAAACACACATAAAAGTTTTTGCTTTTGCTTAGAACATACACATTAAAGTATAATAGCAATAATATTTCAACATCAAGCTCAGACAAATAAGTCTGCGGCTTCATTTAATTATGACGATGATAACTTCCTACTTTGTCTGAAGCGTCTTAATATGTTTAATACGCTTGCATAGGTGTGAAACTCATTTTTAAGACTGAAATAGAGTTATGTGTGTTTATGAACTATACTTTATTTCTAACTCAAATCCATGACCTAATTTTTTAAATGACTATATATATATATCATACCTCTTCATATGTAAGAATAATAGCTTTCTCTTTTAGTATCATAATGTTAATAAGAGTATAAACAACATTTATAGATGGAGCACTCTCCCTCGAGCAAAAATTTCTTGGCATCTTTGATACTTATTATTAATGATACTAATAGTTTGATTAAAAGTCTAGAATATAAGGAGGAGAGGAGAATATTGCCTCCTTGATAGATAAAGGAAAAAGTAATTATCTCTTATTAATTACATGCACATTGAAGGATCTACATTAAAAATGTTATTATTCTATACTTCATTAGAGAAACAACAATAATATACAAAGATTTGGATTTCAAAATATTTAGCATTTGGCATAATTTTATTATGTTTTTAGTTGCATTGGTTATATTTTAGTTTGTAAATTCTTATAGTTGCTTTGCAAAAAATTTTTGCTAATATATAGCTTTTACCTGATATTATAGGTTATTTTATTGTATGCGTTCTACCCTAGAGCCAAAAAATTAAACTAAAATGTTTAATTATGCTTTTATTACGCATTTGCTCTGGTTTTTATATATTTATCAATTTTTTATTTACATAAAAAACGAACATGAGAAAAAAATTATATTTAATACACTATTAAGAAAAGTGAAGTCGTTTTTCTCATCTAGTATGTTCAATGAAATGTGTTTGTCTTTCATCTTCTTGAAAAGAGCCAACTCATCGAAACTTGGTCAATTATTAGCCGCTAACAAATAGTTTTTATCGAATGAACCTTTTTATTTATTGAAATTTGTTAACCATTTTAATAATTCTCTCAATTGTAATTCGCATAAAGAGTTCAAAAATCCCTTTTTGTCTTGTATTACCATATCCACACGTCGCCCCTGTGAAGCTAGTCCTCGAGCAATCACACACAAATCGATTCCAGCCCTCGGTACACTTCCCTCCATGATTGCATGGCCTATCATGACACTGATCTGGCATTTTGTGGCAGGAAGAGCGGATGGATCCTATGGAGACATATAAGGAAAAAATGATACTCATGAAAAATAAGCTATTTTTTTAAATATTAATGAATTCAACGATATCAAAGCGAAGGAGTGTGTAGTTATTTTTTTAAATACATTTTTTTTTCCTTTATTGTGTGCCTGAGAGCTTTATGTAGGTCCTATGTACAAGAGTTTATTATGATATATTATAGGAATAGACGTATGGATACATGAGGTGTGTATTTTGCTATGCTGGTGTGTAATCGGTATATTTTGCCATTGGGCATATTAGTTACATTGTAACTAGTCTAAAATATATAAAAATAATAAATAGATTATAAATAATAAAATATATAAAAAAATAAAACAAATGCCATTGCAGATGGATTATATACGCTGCGTCCATGGCCCTAGCTGCGGTCCTGTGTATTAAGTCATATTTTCATTGTTCATAGAGTTAAAAATATTTCGTAATCTGCAACAGTATGAAATATACTGTTAAACAAACAAAAGTGATGACTGATGTATATGGATTATGAATAATCCTACTCTTATTTACGTCATAGTCATCATTATTTGTGTTTTGTATATTACAATATCTACATACTTTTATGAAGGTTAGGCCCCATATCCTGCATTCTGCCTTTATATTAAACAATCCTTCATCATCTGTCCACTACTCTTAGAGCTCTTTATTACTTCTTTGCTTCAAGCCTTACCGACATCCTGTTGATGTGCGTAGCTCACGACATCGATGGATGCTCCATTAATGGTCAAGTCCCGGAGACAACCAACGAATCCATATTTGAGCGTGACGGTCCAAAGCGTTGGGGGGAACTTGATATATGGGTCCATGTAGTCCACGCCGCCGACGTAGAGATTCCCGACCAGGTCTAGTTGATTGGCTTCGCCTACGGTGAATGAATTTGGGTGTTAATTCATAGCGTGAAAAAGATCATCTAATTTTTATTAGATTGAATTATTATTTTGTACATCAAAATATAGTAATGAATATACTGAAGTGTATAAAAATAAACAATTTACTTTATAAAACACCTTGAATATAATGTTCATTTATGTTTTGTTTTTAACGTAACTGTCTTAAGATTGTGTGTTTTTAATCTCCTACTTTCTAGTGCATTCTTTTTTTTTTACACTGTATGGGTTTTAGCAATAATTAAACACTTAACCCCAAAAAACCTTATATTGTATTAAAAAATACATATAAAAAGTGAGCATTCAATATAGTTTTTCTTATATGGATCAGATAGTGAAGAATTATCGAAAGATGTATTGATTTATTATTATATTAATACTTATTAATGAAATAGGTCTTAAATCCTGTTGACCAATCACTTACTCAAAACATCTAGGATTTAATTTCATAAATTTACTTATTATGAGTAATTGATAATACTTTCTTCTTTATTACGGATGTAATTTATAAAAATAGATATTAATTGAAGTTTGAATAAAAGATAGCCACAATTATATTACTTACATACAAAAAGCAAACAAAATAATGATTTGGACCTATGTACATATAAACTACAATATAAGATGTTTATTCTAAAATAAACTAAAATTATAATAATAATAAATCTAAGAACAACGTCCATTTGATCCCTTCCATAAGTTTTATTTTAATGTTTAAATAAAATCTCCATTCACATTCAATCAAAGATTTGTTTGTTTAGCTCAAGGGATTTGAATATATAATATTAGTTCATTTAAGATAATTTTTATAAACTTTGAATATTTTTACTATTAGATTTATAAATTTTAAATATGTTTTTTTACAAATTCTTAATTTTTATATTTATTAATTTTTATAAAAGATATATCATTTTATTTATATTTTTAAAATTTTCTTAATAATATATTTATCAATTTTATGCATATTTTTAAAGTATAAATACATTCTTATAACTTTTTAATATATAAAATATTGAGATCCAGTCCAATTCAATATAAAATACATTACCTGGAGTCTTAAAAGACTCTGAATCGTCATCAATTTTGATTCTTCCGGATCTTTGACTTAGGGTCAACTCCACATGATGCCAGGCCCCGTCATTCAGAGGGCTTCGGGAAGCCCGGATCTTGACTGGGCCCGAGCCTAGATCCAAGTGAACATATAAATGACCGTCAAGTAGCTCAAATGCGAAGTAATCCTGCAAACCAACAAAAATGTTCAATGGCACTTAAGTTTGACAATTAATGTTGAGTATAAATTACCTTATGGACTTCCACCGTTGTATAAGAGGATACCATTCAACTCGTTGGTGCGGAACTTAAGGGAAATTGAACCAGATATAGTGCTCTTCCAGGATGGAAGCACCTGAAAAAAAAAGAGAAGCATATTAGGATAGCTCAAAACATATATAAAATAAGTTTGTGAAGTAAATTGTCAGCCATAGTAGCAGTATTAAAAAAATATATAAATAAACATTGTATATTAGAAGTAGTAATATAAACATAAGTCAAAACCGTATTCCTCTAAATATTAAGTTAATGAATTTACAAAAATAAGCTATCACTATTATCCTATACATATTAATCTTTAAAAACTGGAGACTTTATAAAAAAATAATATTTTTTCATTTATAACATTTTAAACTTTTCCGAGATTTTTATTGTTTGTGGTAAGTAATCATAAAATGTGTTTAAAAAGTTGTGTATTCGTCGAAATTATTTAAATTTCAATACTGACCAATACTTCCTCCTCATTCTTTATATTTTATTTATTAACATATGTATACGAATGTTCATTATTGTGTTAAACTGTCTCTGAATCAAATTTTTTGAATGAGAAGCAGATATATAACAATATTAATTTCTAATATCAGAAAAAGGTAAGATAATACCATTTTATACATTTTTCAATGCATTAATGCATATGATTTTTTTGTTTATTAATCAATATGTTTCTGCATAATGAAACGTTTTGTATAACCTTAAGATATGGTATTATTGTACATTTTCCAACGAAATCGAACTTATATTCTACCACTTTTATTAAGAATTATAAGAAAAATGTAAGATATTAGGACGTTTCATGCATTTGCAATGCATTTCATGGAAATCAATATTTAGTTGAACATCAAATTATATTATTGAATTTAAAGAGAAAATTATATTTTCTCAGAAATATCTTACTGCCATTTTTGTATATTTTCGAAAGTAAATGAACCTTTTCAATTTTATTGCTTACAATAAAGAAGATTTTAAAATTAAAATTTTGATGCATTTTAAATTTATTTAAATTTTTATTTAAAAAAAATATATTTATGAACATAAGCTAATGATGGATGAAACGATAGTATTTTGATTAAATACGAAAGATGACAGGTATGATGTAAGTATTTTTTATTAAAAAATTGTCACGCCTCCTGGAACCAGAACTTTATTCGTCTTATGAAGAAAAAACTTTATAATATTACGCATGTTTATAAACCCATAATATGGTGGAAAGTTAGGAAATATGTTAGGTATTAAACATTTTCATGCATTTTGGAATGCATTTAATGCATAATAATATAGGTTTGTTTTCTTCATTTAGGTAGATCCGTGAATTTTAAGTAGCAATAAGCATTTCTCCATGCTCTAATTCATACCCAAGTTTAAACCACTTATTATATTTTTTGCATAGATATGACTCCCAAAGTTAATTAGAAAAAGGAAGCCACCTACTTTCCAACTACTCTTATTAGTTTAACTTTCCACTTACAAAGTGTATTGCGACAATACCGATCCTTAATTGAGGGAAGTTATAATACAGGGTGGCTCTTCCAAAACTAAAACTCCTTTCATTGCTATCATCCTGTTATAGAATTGAAAGAATGGATCTTTTCACCGAACGACTTAGTGTCCTTCTCTTATAGGTAAACACAGTGAAAGGTTACTCTTGTAGCCTCCAATTGCGCATACTGAAACGATTCTCATAGCGGTATGAACACTTATATATATACATATATAGATATAATATATATATTATATATATTATATTATATTATAATATATATAGATATATATATATATAATATATATCTATGAGATGGATTGTGAAATTCTCATTCTACATGACAACAAGTGAAATACTTCCATCATGTCCCCAATATACACATTAATATTATCAAGAAAATTAATGTCATATGATGTCATCCAAAGACGCTTTTCATAGTTGCCCATAAAATGGAAAAGAAAAACAAAATAACCAAATCAATATTACTTTAAAGATTGTTATTTTTCTAAAGTCAAAAATGTTAATTATGTTTTTATTTGCGCATTTGGTCTGGTTTTTATGTATTTATTTTATTTACATAATAAACGACCATGAGGAACAAAAAATATATGATAAAAACAACTTAAAGGTATAGATATAAAATGGATAATTTTACTTAACTTTTAATTGGCCATAACACTGTGTTTAAGTTCATAGAAAATGAATTTTATGTCACTTTGTTTTGTTTTTACTTGATAATGAAATTAAGAATATAATGCTTATTCATGACTTTTTACGTAAAAGCATTAGTTCATAATATAATTTAATTTTAAATATATAAAAATACTGAAAAACTGTGTATTAAGCAATTTTTTTTTAAATCTGAATGAGTTAAAACTGTATTTCTACACAAAGGTGTATGATCGAACTTATCTGAAATTATTACATGTGTGACTATTCAGCTAGAAATATTATCTTTTTAAAACTTCTTAATAACAAAATAAAAGTAGTTTACCTTGTAAACAAACAAATTCTGTCTAAAAAAATTAAAAAAGAAAAAAAAAATAATTGAAGCAAATGTAGCTATTTTTTAAGCAACTTATCTTGCCCCCTCATACTTTGAGCAGATTTGAACTCTGGGGATATATTCATACTCTAGCTACTGTAGATACGAATGTCCTTTTTAGGATTATTAATATTCCGTTTTTTCTGGACCACCCTGTACTAAGACTGTCTCACACCCATGATAGAGAGAGACAGAGAGTATTGTTTTAAATGTGAGTGCAAAAAGTTCTACCCTTTAAGGTAAACAATATCCTTCTTTCCTAAGCAAATCTTTATATTGCCTAAAGCTCAGAAATAATTACAAAAAAGGAGCTCTGCCAAATCGATTTCCGAGGTGAAATGAAAGGGAGTGAATATGAGATATATTTGCATGCCCGTCATCTTTATTTTTATTTTCTTATTGAAAAATAATAAATATTATTAATCATAGGGCAATGTTGATTTAACTGCATATATTTTTGCATTAATTAGTGCAAGTACGTCTTAGAGTGTAACCTTTATCATTTTTTCTTTTTCTTTTTATTTCACAGTTCTTAAAAATACATACAATAAAAGTATTATATGTATTTTAAAATTGAGGTAAATATGTAAAAATACACAAATAAACATTACTATCCATCATATATTATTCACTAATCTCGTCTGTCTGTATGTCCGCACGCTATCTCCTCCCACATTTATGGTCAATTTGAACTTTGAAGGTACTTATGGAATCCTGGGTCAGACGGACCTTATAAAACTATTTTCAAAGTGATGGACCAGAATGAACCAGAAAATTTCAGACCTTGTCTGATTTGAACTACCTACTTTTCAAGGTAAAGAGAGGAAAAAAGAAAAAGAAAAGGAGGGGAGGAGTTAGAGAATAGAAAAAGAAAAAAGCATCTCATGTGACTTAAAACATATTCTTTTACAAAGTCAAACTTTTTTATGAGGAATGTTTGTACAAAACAGAAAATTATTTTCTCTCTCCTCTCTTATATCTTTAATGTCTGTTTCACTCACAAACTACTCCAAAACCTACGCATACCCGAAGGGCGAACATTATTATAGAAACCATGTTGTTTTCAAGTGTTACTTTCTTTATTAGATTATTAAAAACAGTGTAGTGTTCATCCTTTTTAATAATAGCCCTTAGGTTATATTCTTTTGGCTATCTTCCTTTAGGGTACTTCTTTAAAGGATCAGTGCTTATATCGTCATAGAAACGTATATAGCTCGCCTATTATAAAACACTTGTATTCAAATTTAAATAGAGAGGAAGTCCTTGCTTTTTAGGAACATATATACGTTTTTGTTACCTTTGGCAATTAATATTTTTCTGTGAATGACAAAAAAAACAGCTTGTATAAGAAAACTTCTACTCTTATTGTACCACTGCTGATAAATACTGTAATGATCATAAATAATTGATATAACTATATATATATGTATCGTAGAAGACTGATCCTACTCATGACTCCAAATTCATCCATTCATTTCAACGCCGAAATAAAGATTTGATGACAAATATTTGATATATCTGAATGATTTCATTGTATATATGCAAACTTAAGTTTATAATGTTCCTAGATTTTTCAAATTTTGTTCTTACTCGGAGCATCAATTTTAAACCACTTAAAGCTTGATCATAACTTTAAGACATTCATTTTTTTGTTTGTTTATAATAAAAAAATTGTAATTATATAAGTCAAATGATGTCGTAGTCCATATTTTTACTTCTAAGCGTACCTTCTTATGTTTAAAATGTTTGATCACTTAAACATAAAATACACATGTCCATTGACCTCCCCTTTTTCGTATAAATATGAGACTAGTTTTTATTTATTGAGTAATTGCTTTCTTTTTAATTAATATATATATATTTTTTAAAAAGTAATTATTAACTATTCTATAAATTTTATTTCCAGTGTTAAAACGTTAATATGCCTAGCATATACGTTAAGCTATGTTTCACATTGATTAACCAATTTAATTATCCCGAAAATTCAACTTGATATTCTAACTACTATAAATTAAGTTGTGGCTTAGAGTTTAATTATTTTTTTTTGAAATAAATAGTAATTTTTCGCCATTTTTATATTACTTTCCGTAGATAATATTTGACCTTCTAAAAATAGGGATCCCAACTAGTTTCACAGCTGGACCTCAAAATTGCGATGTCCGCCGCTGACCATAGGGTGTTACCATAAATACTTACAGGAAGGACTCCTGCGTTGTAAATGATATAATCCCTCCAAATTCTTTTCATCCTATATACAGAAGCCTATACTATGTAAAACCATAACATAAAGAAAACATAATACGAATCAATGATGAAGTCATAGTGTTGTTACCATGTTTGATGTGGTCTCCCCCATTGGACTTGAATGGCAGTGGAGGAACGGCTGCAATGTCCTGACATTCATACTCCACATCACCGAGACGGAGATGGAGTTGATTATTGTTCGCAGCTAGCTCTAAGAGGTCCAGGACAAGACTATCCGCCGTGTAAATGACCTAAACGAGGAAAGGAATATACACATTAGCCAGAGGAAGGATATATATAGAGGAAATCTCTCTGTTCCATGGTGATGAATGCGAGCATGTTTTTTCTTCTTCAAATTAAATGCATTTTTTGTCCCGTAAAATTATATAAATTATATATTTATGATAATCTTGCTTACATTAGATTGGTAATCATAAATTCTTTTAGAATAATTCTGGACTTCTTAGGTCCTAGAAATCCTGTCTTCCCGTTGCCTTATAAGGCAATGATATTATAAAAGGACTTGTGATAACGTTTAACATTTTTTAATACTCCATGTTTTGAATATTATAATTGTTTGTTAGTTAATACTTAGATCTCTTCAGTGATTTATATTTGTTCTTTTTATATTTGTTTGTTCTGTGGCAGCCATTTTAGATAGATTATGAAAAGCTTAGCAAATCTGTATTCTCTGTCGATTATCCATTCTTATCAGCATTAACTCTGGGACCTATTCTGCGAACGTGATTGGTGAAAGAAAGGAGAGGGAATAATTAATAAGCAGATGACATTATCCTAAGACATATTTCATTTGTGGTGTGTAGCATAGAGATAATATCCTATCATGAATCATTCTAAAAAGTATATAACTCGATCCATTTTATTTACAGATCTTTGACCTGATTCCTATAATATCACCCACTAAAATCCACTCCTATATAGGTTCATGGCCTAGCCAACACTAAATGTTGATATATTCAATCTGACATTTCCATTTGTTAATTTGACATTTTTATTAGCGTATCCAACGAACATCATTTGGATTGTCTACTGTGACTGTAAAAATTGATTGGGCAAGAAAATTAAACAATCTCGTGAACACTTATCATTTATCTCCACATTTCAGGTGGATTATATCGGCAAGAGTACATTGATGGAATTAAATCATGTATGACGATGAATCACAACCCTATATCACCCGTGAAAGATGCATTCCATTGTGATCGACACTCGCTCAATATCGAATTACTTATGAAAATAAAGAATATTTTATTTTAAAATCATTTATTTATATAATGATTCAATATTTTACTATTAGACGACGAAAAGAAAAAATAATAGGAAAAGTTATTTTTATTGATGATATTTTTTTAGAACTAGCAACATGTCATCTTTAGTAACTAATAGTGTGGTGCTCGAGGGACAAGAATGCTTTAAAAACATGACAACAGAGAGAGAGAGAGCGATATATCTTACGGATCTAAGGCATCCAACCAATTATTTTGTGCAATGGTCCCGGGCAAAGAATAGTAGCCTCACTGCCACCTACAAACACCTTGGTAGACGCAAGGACCGAGAAACTACCAGAAGTCACCCAGCGTTCGTTGTAGAGATCGTCTCCCGTCAGTGTCACCTAAAAAATATAAGAAAAACGGAATGAAACTCAATAGTCAGTACTGAAAGACTTATTAGCTTAAATATGAGCTACCTAAAAATGTATTCCTTGTGTCAATAACATTAAACTCTTTTTCCATTCGTCTCATATCATTTAGCAGCTGTCTAGTGAAGCTTTCAATTTCATAGACTTAATTGACAAAAAATCGTGTTTTTCTTTTCAAATACGTGCTTCTCTTCATATTAGGTCCTTTGTCATGAAATTTTACATAAATACATATTTACATACTTAATATGATTGTTCGATAATAACAGGAGCTTATGGATTACCACACAAATTATAAGCTAATGTGCATCTCGACTGGTTTCGTCCGTCTTCCCTGATTAAATGGTGATCCATTTTATAGGAACCTTGTACATGTTTGTGTTTAGTTTATCTGAAACCTTTTGACTAATTCATTTTGTTAGTATTTCATTTATAATAATTTTAATTGTACTTTTTTATTATTTTATGACTTTGACTTATAAATTTAGTATATATCTAGTATATAATTGATTAAATTAATGGGCCCACATCAATCATTTAGTAAGCTGCCCAATGATGGATAATGAGGTCATCCTTATTAAAAGACTTGTTGGTCTCTATATTTTATCTGACTTAAAAGGAATATTTGAATAGCAATTGCATTAAAAGAAAATACACTTCTGTATGCATTTCTAGCTCACTAAATATAATAATGTTTTTGTGAGCCATTGAAAAAAAACCTAGCCTTGCTATTTCGTATCCTTTAATTAGACTACACAATTCTTATGGTGTATATATTTATTTACCATCACATGAGAGATGGGCTGGTCCTAATCATCATCAAGTGAGTTAACCAGAAGCCATCCATTTTTTTGCGTGGATTAATCCAATATTTACATTTTCCATACATACATTGATCATAAATGACGACAAAATCGATTTATTTCGACTCGGACGTAACTATAACGTAAGTGTAAGCTATGCATCATGTTAGTAAAGTTCAATTAATCCTTATTTATTAGGTTAATTCATGGATCCATGAAGAGTCACAACTACATGATCCATTGTACCTTCTTTTGTCAACGGTCCAGATTTAAAGCTGTCTCTGGTGATCCATTTAAACATACATCCAATAAAATATATTTTATTGGAAAATATGTGTATTAAATTATAAACATATATATTTAAATGGATCCTCAATAGCCATAAACAAGCAGAACGTGTTTCTTTCTATTTCAACGTCATTATTGTATACATTCAATAAAACGAATCATCTTTTGTTAAGATATACATGTTTATAACTAGTTTTTGAAAGCGCAGATTTGCTTTTTGATTTTTTTGTCGGCTGTCCAGTATTAAATAAGTCCTTGGTGATCATTATTTTATACAACATTCCTTATTGCATTCAATAAAATACATATTGTCTATGTATAAAATTGTTTAAAAAATATATGTTTTATAAACTTATCAGCATATATCTTTTAATTTATACATAAACACTTATAAATGAGACAAAACAGGGTTTTTAAAGATAAATTGTCGCCTATCCAGTGTAAAATAAGTCTATTGATACATTGTTAGGTTCATTCCGGATTACATAAATATATAGTTTTTCTTTGGAGAGCCTTTTAAATATATATGTTTATTAATTTATTTGAATAAAATTTCATTAGTTCATTCCTTTATTGGATGCATCTCTACTTGGGTATGGATTAAAAATGAGGGAATATTTATGTAAAAATATAAAAAACACATAAAGTCTATTTGGGTGAGCCTAAAGTGTCGATTCTCTAGGAAAAAGGGGGAGCTGTCTATCTACACAAGTCAGGTACACTACTTTCATTATCTAGGGGTTTCTTAAGGAATACAAATTCTTATTTACGTATGTTCTAACAAGGAATCGATTTGAAAGCGTGTTGGTCACTGTCCCACTCAAATAATAATAATAGTTAATTCCATAACATGCAATAAAGAAAACAACAAGACAAATAATATCCTTCATGTCATATAAATCATACATAGCTAAACCTATTAATACCCCTTAGAGGGTTAAGTCATAATTGATGCAGATAGCCTTGAATGCCCCCGTCTCATTCATCCAAGGCCCATAAACAGTTGTTAAGCACCCCTATGTGGCTCTCACACTCTCTAAATATATAAATCATTGAGCTCTACAAGTTTATTTATGTAATTCATTAATGTTGTTTTAACGTATCCATTAGAATGGTTAAATCGGCCATTCGTTCCTTTAACGAACAAAGTTATAACTTTTCTTCTCTTTATTATTTTATAATACATTTGTTTCCATGTTTTTTTTTGTACATTTGATATATCTTTTTATTTAACATCTTCAAAAACCGTTCACATTAATTGTTTTCTTCTTCAAACGGCATAAACACAAAAAAAATATATATTATAAGGTTGAAATCATAGGTAGAGGGTTTTTTATCCTCCTGCATTGATTTAAAATATACTGGACTTTAGATGGATCCTTTATACATGTTTGCACTCTTAAAAAGGAAAAAAGTCACTATTTATATGGTAAGTGATGAAGGGTTGATGTTTATTTTTGAAAAATAAATCCTGTTTATTTGTACTTATTGATCCGATGTATTATTATTCGATATGAAGAAGCTTTAAAAGCATTTATGTGTCCAAGGAACCCATGATTTTTTTAATATGAAGTACATCAGTATACTAAATTGGGCACATATACATGTGTCCTGGACTTTGAGAGTCAAGCACGCTTCCACCTAGTTAAGGAACTCCCTTGTAATATGATCTTTATAAATATAAATATATTTATATATATAAATGTAAAAAAAACATTTCTTCAGTGTAATTTATTACACATTTATTATACATTGTAAATATTTCAAACAGGAAACGGCCGGGTACCCGGCCAGGCCCGGTGTCCCAGTTTTTGTAGACACAGGGCCGGGACTTCAATATTTTCTTTCGTTTGTCATTCATATTTTTTGGAAAATAATTTCCAAAAAATAGTGAGGATATTTTTTGTAGAAATGAATTTTTGAAATATCTTTTCTAAAAGACGTCATCACTTTTTTTTGGGATATTTTTTTCTAAAAAAACGTCATCACTTTTTTTGAGGTTTTTTACGTCGTCACTTTTTTTGGAAACTGTTTTATATAAAAACGTCGTTACTAATTTTTGGGAAATTCTTTTCTAAAAAATTCACTTCAGAATGTTGAAGGAACGAAAATATATTAAGTCCCGGCCGGCTTGAAAAATTTAAGTCCCGTCTCGGTCCCGGTGTTCCCTGGTTTTAAATCTACACAAAGATAATAGAGAATACAAAATGTAATATCCCGTTGCTTTTATATAGTACTTATTATTGGAGTATCCGTCTGAAATAAATTATTACTATCATAGCGTACCGATAACCCAATCGAGCTATGGCTAACTTTCCAAGCTATATATAAATATTGACCTTAACTTAAAAAATAAGTGACTTTAAAAACAAAACCAGCCATATACAAGAACTGCTTGGATTCAATCCATCCAAGTACTATTATATAATGCCCCTGCGGTCTGGGTGAATCATGTTAGTTATTATTTGTGTGCAAAGTTCTTAGATATAAAGAGTTGCTTTCTTAAGTGCTCAGAAAAGTTTCCAAAAGTAAAAAAAAAGTTGGATAAATTTGACCAAATCTAGCATCAATGGAGGGATAAAAAGAGTTCTAAAGAAGAAAAAAGATACATTCATTGGCTTATTTATGAAGATACGCCTCATTAAGCAATGATATTATTGGTTTGCTTTATATACAGGGTGATTCACTAAAATTGAGACTCTCACTTTGGTAACTCCTACGTTTCCCCAAGTTTGATATTCCTCGATTTTTTATTTTGTTATTGTTGATAGACATATCACCTACAACTTTCATAAAATTAAGTTGTGTGAGATAGCCCTGCTTCCAATAGAAAATTGCTTCTGAACAGGATAAATGTGACTTGATTTTGGCCTCATTTCGTAATGGAAAATCTACGGCTGAAATTATGAAGATTTTAAAAGCCACAGTGAGCGGAGCAACGGTCTACAGGACCATAAAAGTCTTTAAGGAGTTAGGCAAGGTTTCAACGAAGGTTCAAGCCCGGAAAAAATGTGAGGACACTGCCTGGGAAGAAGAGGATCAGGGAGAAACTCAGGACAAATCCAACTTGATCCATGAGACAGATGCCTAAAGAGGAGTACATGAGCACCACTAGCATTTGGAGATTGATCAGGAAAGATCTGAGGATGCTCGCTTACAAGAATAAGCCACCTCAGATTCTGTCCCAGGCCATAATGAACAAGCTTCTTATCCGTGGGAGGAAAATTATTCAACAACTCTCCAAAGACAGGTCGCCATCAGTTCTCTGGACAGATGAGAATTTTTTACGGTCCAGGCCACCTACAACAGTCAAAATGACCGGATTTTGACGTGGAAGAAGAAGGACATCCCCTTGGAGCTGAGGACAGCCTTCAGAAGGCAGAAGCCACCCTCCATCATGGTCTGGGCTGGCGTGACGTCGGACGGGAAGAGGGCCCCTTTGATCTTCGTCGAGGAGGGGGTGAAGGTCGACCAAGCGGTTTATTTATACCTTCTTTCCGAGGAGGTAGTACCATGGGTACAAAGAGAGTATCCAAAGACACCTTTAGTGTTCCAGCAAGATGGGGATCCACCCCACACCAGCAAATTGGTTCAAAGCTTCTGTAATGATATGTTTGCAGACTTTTGTCCCAAGTACTTGTGGCCACCATTCTCCCCAGATCTGAACCCCATGTACTATGGAATATAGTCCATCCTGGAGAGAAGGGCGTCAAGCAAGTCCTGACCATCAGTGGAGATTCTAAAAAAGAAACTGCTTCAGCCATGGGCCTCCTTATCTGAGGAAGAAATATCTGCCTTTGTTGCCTCCACCGTTAGGAGTTTCAAAGCTGTACTGAAGACCAAAGGGGATACGTGGAAAATTCATACGATATATATATTGTTTATTATATTATACTATATATTTTTATTGAAGCAATATTTATGAGAAATTTAATACAAAGATCATACATCGTAATACGTGTGTCTCAATTTTAGTGAATTACCCTGTATACATACAGTGTGTCTCAGGAATTGTGAACGATATATTGGAAATATTTTGTTGGCTTACTTTATTTATTTTTTTGTTTTCTCTTGTTTATATCACTAAGGAATCAGCATAAACTCACAACTTTTATTAAACAACGTTGTCGTTGGAGTAAATATAATCGAGATGGAAGCCAAGAAAAAAGCCAGCGCTTCTTGACACGGGAATGAGTTACAACGAGATCTTCCGCATCGTCCTGTGTTCCAAAGGCCTTATTATCAAGGAAAAAACAACAGCCTTAAGAAGAAGCTTGGAATTGGTGGGCAAACTGGAAGGGGACAACGTACTTCTTAACCCAGGAGTCGGCAACCCGCGGCTTTTGGTAGCCGACCCCTGTCTTAACCAATAACTATGTGACAATTGATAACTCGCCCTCTGTCAGCATCAGGGCCTTTGCCAAAGAGTTACTGTGAGGACAAACACCATCATGACTTAAGGATGACTTCCTACCTTTCTAGACTTCGCCACCTCCGGTCAAAAGCCAGCATGGAGTCCAGAGTCATTAAAGGATGAATAAAGAGCCATCCACCATCCGTATCTTCTCTGACAAGAAGCCTCAGACAGTGGACCAGACCAAGACTACTAGGAATGACGTTCCTTGGCCTTCTGACCGGAGGAAATGCCTCCTTTCAATGCCACCAAACACCCAGCCTCTGCCATGATGCTCGATGTTGTTTCATCCGATGGGAAGATAATGCCACCATATTGGTTACCAAAGAACTTAAAGATCGGTATAGATGTGTACCTGAAAGTCATGGAAACAGTGTCTGGCCTTGGATGAAGCCCAATGACCCTAAGGGCAATTATATCTTCCAACATTCCTCTGCTCCTGGCCATACGGCCAGGATCAATCAACAGTGGTGCAAGGACAATTTGGCAGCTTTTTTGCCTTGGTCAATGTGGCTTCCATCCACAACAAACTGAAATTCTCTTGAATATGGGATATGACGCGCCATTGAGAGGAATGCCTGTGCCACCCCACATACAAATTTGGATGCCTTAAAATACTGTGGAGAAGGAGTGGGCTTCATAGTGAGGAATTGCAGGGTTTTCGAGCCTAGGATCGCGGCCATCATTGATGCTGAGGGGGCTCACATTGAGGTTTAATTGTTTATTTATTGCATAATACACAATAGAAGTTTCATTTTCCTACTACTTGTACTTTTTGAGAACCTTAATAAAGTCATGCTTGGTAAAATTCGTTCCCAATTCGCTGGGACACATTATATATATATATATATATATATTCCCTCCAGGTGGCTTCACTTTAGGCGCTACTATGTGTCACGCTACCTGGTTTTCCAGTCTACATATTATGCCAAAATACTTTCTGAAGGTTGTAATATTATTCTTATGGTATACTAATCTTCAAATTCATTTTTCGTATGATGATTTACCACAATTTATTTGGTTCGAAAAGTTTTGACAACCACTGACAAATTGTTTCATTATAATAAGTAATTGCAGAAAGGAAAATGCAAAAGACAATACATTGTCAGTGCAGTTGAATAAACTTTAATGAGTGAAGGTTTTTTTTGCAATCATCAAAGTTTTTAGGGTTGAAGGTAAAATTATATTTTGTAGTATATTTGATTCATTAGTATAATTGCGACAAAGCATGTAAAACTCATTGTTGAATTGTACTCAACTGCATGAAAATGTATGGATATGAACTAGTATTATTGCGTTAAAATTAATTTGTTCAACTTTCGTTCAGTTTGATCATTACTGACCTTGACCTCTAAGGAGGCGAACCCGTGCTCTCAACTAGTATTGAACGTTGAGCAAACCCACTTCCTTTATATGATCTATATTTTTTGTTGATTAAATTTTAAAAAAGTAAATTCAAAGATATATATATATATATATCAGGAAATGACCAGGACTTAAATTTTTCAAGCCGGGCCGGGACATAATATATATTTTCGTTCCTTGGACAATCTAAAAGAAAAGAATTTCCAAAAAAGTGATGTCGTTTTTTTAAGAAAAGAATCTTCAAAAAAAGTGAGGACGTTTTTTTTAGAAAAAAATCTCCAAAAAGGTGAGGACAATTAAAAAAAATAATCTCCATGAAAAGGGAGGACGTTTTTTAAAGAAAAGAATCTACAAAAAAAGCGAGGACGGTTTTTTAGAATATAATATTTCGAAAATTCCTTTCTAAAAAACTTTATGAATGACAAACGAAAGAAAATATTTAAGTCCCGGCCTGGTGTCTAAAAAACCCGGCCGGGACGCTCAAAAAACAGCCGGCACCCGGGCCGGGTACCTTGGTCGTTTTTGATATATATATATATATATATTAAAATCACATAAAATTATATTGATCCGTAGGAATTTGGAAGCACAATTGACATCAATATAAGTTAAAAGGCAAAAATAGTTCGTCTAAAAACACGAAATACAAAATTTATCAAAGTCAACATTCTTCTAGGTTGTTGTCTTTTGCCTCAGGAAACTCAAAGAAAAATTAAGGACCTTTTCTAAGTCTCAAGAGGATTCAGTTATTTTCCTCGTCTTTCATCACGAGATAAAAATTGGGCCCATTTATGGAACAAAATGAACATTATATTCTCAGAGTATTTTTCTTTCTTTCTCATGGGAATACTATTATATGTACATAACTAGCTCGTCTTGCTCTCGGAGATGCTTCCTTTCAAGCTAGTAAATAATTAATGCGCGGACTATCCTTGGATACATCCTTATTAATACTATGAAAAAGATCAAATTTATCCCACTTGAGATTCAATATTATTTTTTATGTTTTCTATCACCTGAAAAGGCGATCGCAAAAGGCTGAATTTGTGATGCCAAACAAGACCTTGAGTGAACTTTTGATGGTTTTTCACTACTTATGTTTTTATTCAGTAATCTAATATCCTAGATCACCAACATATATGATATCTGGATACATAATAGACTCAATAATTGGCTCAGCAGCTGTTGGGAGTCTTCATATGTCGCTTCACTGATAAAAATATAAGTTCTTGAAGTCGATGAAGAAACAAAGAGCAATAACTTGTAATCAAGCTGTCAAGGATAACTCTCAAATCAAAAGGAATGGAAAAAGCGGGAAATTACTACAAAAAAAACCAGTGATGTCATTATGGAATTCTTTTTTATCGAACATAAGATTGGGTGACATCACTGGAAATATATTCAAGGGATTTTTTCTGTTCCCAAAACTACTAAATTATTTAGATCAAGTTGGACAGCCACTTTAACTATCCATAATGCTAGTATTGTAATAATTATTTTACTGTTACGTTGAAGTGGGGCGTAAGTTATTGTGACACAGTGACCCATGACCAAAAAAACGGATTCCATACGTTGTATATTATTTGCGTGTAAACTCGTCATAAGATTGTCAGTAATTTATATATATTTTTTCTTTTTTTAACTTAATAGTCTCATCCTCGAATTTTTGAAGGATTTTTTTTGATTGTGTTGTTATGAATGGCTCAGTTGATACTTGATAAAGTGTGTATTAAGAAATATATAATTATATCATTGGTTTGTTTCTAATTGGTGATTCAACCAATTACAAAGTATATGAAAAAAAAATTTATTCTAATTAAACTTTTGTAGCTTAATTTCAATTAATACGTTTCAGTGGTTCACTTTATAGATACTAAATCAGTGTCAAATACATACAGGAGTTTCAATCAAAGTGTCATTAGATCCCATTTGACATTTACAATATGAACTCTATAGATATGTATATATATATTGCTAGACATCACTATATATTGCCAAACTTTATATGTATATATATTTACATTTAAATATATATATATATATATATCTATATATATCTATATATATATATATATATATATATATATATATATATATATATATATATATATATATATATTATATGGGATTTCAAACCAATCGCTTATCTCGTAATACCTACTACAAAGTATGTTCTTATAATATATGCCCTTTATTGACAAATAGATGCTCCCTGAGTCGAGGGAGGAAAATTGAAATACATCTACGACTCAATCAGTGCCTTAAGTAAAAGAGTCTGGATAAATTTAGGTAGCATTACAAGTTATTCATTAAAAGTAGATGCCAAATAAAAAATTAAGTGGTATTTAGACGCATTAATAAAATCGGCATTATTATTAATAATCAATATGTAATATAAAATAGTAAATATAGCTGGCTATAAAAATATATCTATTTTAATAATTTGGGCAAATATATTTCACGAATTTAACTTTTAAGATAATATATTTTTAAATCTTATTCTGTTCACTGTAGGATAATTCCTTCATACGATGCCAAATTCTCCTCCTGTTGAATTATCCCACAGTTCTTTATAATAATTATAAGCTCATCTTTGAATGAACAAAATAATAGTTTAAATGGCTGTTACGCGAGGTAAGTGACAAAGTATTATCTACGTTGACATAAGATAATAATGAATTGAAGAAATGTAATCCCACAATAAATACATGTGATGTCAGGCTATGTTGATCCCTTAGAAAAACTTGTTTATATATATATATATATATATATATATATATATATATATATATATATATATATATATATATATATATATATATATATATATATATATTATCATAAAGAGAATAAACGACACAAGCTTAAGCGTATGGCGGATGGTTAGGCATCTACTAAATATAGAAAGAAAAAAGGCTACAAAACAGCTAAAGCCTTAGTTAGAAAACTCTTTTTTACTCCATAATAAGCATTTTATTATTAATAATATATATTTTGGGAGGGATACTGCGCAAATAAATGCTAACAGGGGTATAGCAAATCCGTTAATCATTCTAGGAAGCAGCCCTAATGAATAGTTTTGTACACAGTTTAGCAATGGTAACATAGTTATAGTAAGAAAAACCCATGTGAGATTACAATTCCTCCTGGGGTAGGTTTATCAAATAAATATATAAAAAACTTGTTTATATCATAACATTTCCGTCACTTGATTTTTTGCTGTTGCAATTTCACCCTTTTTTACTCCTTAAGTCCTGGTATTTATACTTTGATTATTCAAGGGATATTAATAATAATTTATAACTTCTCTACATTGTTTTATAGGTTGTTAACTTGGACATTCAACTGGACTTTTTTATTATGTATATTGCACATCCATTTAATAGTTGGGTGATTGAGTGGTCCAAAAATATATATTGATGAAACCTACTTGGTTTGGATTTGGTCCTTTCTAAGTTATGTGCATTTTTTTTGTTCAGACTCTCCAACTCAAAAGGTAAATGGACTTCTTTTACTATGAAACAACTCTAAAGAATATATATATATATATATATATATATATATATATCTATATATATATAGTATATATATATATATATATGTGTGTGTTAATTTGTGTGGATAATTATTACTAAACCTATCTAAAGATAGAGAAAAGAGAGAGAGAGATAGAAAGAGATATATAGAAGGAACAATTGAAGGAAGGAATAAAAAATACCCAAAGAAAGTTTGTTATCGTTGTTTTTTACTTCTTTGTGTGTGATGAGTGTGTATGTGTATGTGTTTGTGATTATTTCCAACTTACATGGCAGTTCATCTGTTTTCTGAACTCCAAATCCTGAAATTTAGAGCAAGGAGGTAGGAGGGAAAAATAAAAGGAAAAAAGTAAATTTTGTTATTTTTGTAAATGGGTAAAGCAGGCCCTTCACCCATTCTACAACTTAGTATAAGCCCTGTATGATTTATATATAAGGTACATTGATGATCTTTGGCGGCCTCTTTTGGAGGAGAGGGATGAATGCTTTTTTTAAAACTTGATTGCACGATTCATGATAATTTAAAGCAAGCATTTAGTTTTATTGCTACTTGACTTGAAAGTTCAAATTAGTTGGCCCAGAATGATAAAGAATATAAATATCAAATGAAGTGCGATGTGGGAAAGGCTACTTTAGGTTTTATTTTATTAATATCGTCTCATTTTTATTGTGATACAAGTTCAAATGACTAAATTAAAAAAAAGGAATGTTTGAAATTGAATGACAACAGCCATAATATTAGATGTTCAAATGACTTAATTAAGAAAAATAATGTTTAAAATTGAATGACAACCGCCATAATATTATATGTTCAAATGACTTAATTAAGAAAAAGAATGTTTAAAATAGAATGACAACAGCCATGATATTAAATGGTTTGATAATTTTATATGTTTATATATATTGACTTCAAAATTTAAGCTTTAAATTCTAAACACATATTTTGAATTTAGGATCAGTTTGAAATAAAAATAAATAAAAAACTATGTGTGGCACAACATATATTTTACAATAGTATTTTATGCTTTTTATGGTATTTCAATTTGTCAAATTTTAACAATTTAGAAAAAAAAATATTAATCTTTTCAAAAATGTGTTTTTATCTTTATTAATTTTTAAAAAGTAAAGCCTTCTCCCTTCTCCTCGTAGTTGTTATCTGCATATTTTTTGCTTTTTGGACCTTTTTGTCGATCATCTTTGATAGCGTATCTTAACACAGGACTCTTAAATTGTTTTTTTGTTCTTTGAATTTGCGCAAAAAATAAAAATGAAGCAAAGAGAATAATATCATTTTAAGATGTTAGAGATATAAAAAAGGATGCATAACCGAAAAAAAGAAGAAACTTAGTGTGTAATAGAGAGATAAATATAGATATAGGGTCAAAATAAAAAAACTTGTAGTAGCCATTTTGCGCACAATTATTAAAATTATTTTAGTGTTGGGAGCATAAAAAGCAGGAAAAGGTTGTTGATTTGTAGATTATGCAAAAACCGGTTGTTGAAATGAGTTTTGTAGATTAAAGATGGATGCCTCTTTACTTACCTCTGAGGACTTTCGAGATACTTTGACGTGATGCCATTTGTTATCGTTGAATCGGACCGTAGAGGGTTTGATTTGAGTATCTAGTTTTCCTGTTCCGAGCTGAACCGTGAGAGAGACACCTCCGTCCTTTATGCCGAGGTTCATGTAATCGTTTCCGTTTCCTGTCAGCCAACATAAAGTTAATGAGTTTTAAAAAAAAGCCGCTAGAGGCTAGAGCAGATTACATTACAACGAATGCTTTCTATTTATTAGGGAATGCTATTCGACGTTCACAGATTATTTCCGGGAATATCCATTCTGGCAAAAAAATCCTTTGTACCTCAAACTGTATATAAGTTGATCAATATATCATAATATAACAAAATATTTAGGAGAGATCCTAACAAAGAAATATACAGATCGATTTTTTATTATAAGTATATAACTTTTCCGGGACTCTCTCAATATCATTTTTAGTCCACCAAAATCAAAGCATGTCCAAAACGAAGGGATCATTATCCAGGAAACGTAAAACACAAATGAAAAAACTAATTTCCAGGAATACCAAAATAGACCCTAACATATTTAAAAGTCTCAAAGTCATTCCCAGATAATTGGGTCCAAATCTAACATGACAATTGTAAGGAAAAAAATGTTTTTGCAAATAAAACTAGAGGCATGCATACACTCAGAGAGTGTATACCTCCGCCGAAGACGGGAAGAGGAAGAAGTTTAAGCTACGTCACTGGGTTAACATAGTCCTGAGCTGATAAATGAACAATAATGCGTCAATGAATATTTTTTTAGCGTTTGTTCTTTCCTACTCCCTGAATAGAGACCCCATTTCATTATTATTTGTAGTAGTATTTTGCTCATTTTGCATATTAAAAAAGCACTTAAGATGCCAAAATTTAATCACTTGTTTCTTTTGGCATTTCCAACAACTCCACAAAGTTTCATTCGAATCCGTTAAGTACTTTTTGAGTTATCCTGCTGACAAACAAACAAACCAACAAACGCCAGTGAAAACTAGAGGCATATATACACTCAGAGAGTGTGTACCTCCGCCGATCCCCACAACATTCCTATTCAAACATTCTCCCTTTCACACGCCCGATTTTCTATCTCTAATCATTGTTTCCTCTCTGTTAGCTCATTTAGCATATTAAAAAGCACTCAGAGACGGGAAGACGGAAGAAGTTTAAGCTACGTCACTGGGTTAACATAGTCCTGAGCTGATATATGAACAATAATACGTCAATAAATATTTTTTTAGCGTTTGTTCTTTCCTACTCCCTGAATAGAGACCCCATTTCATTATTATTAGTAGTTATTTTGCTCATTTCGCATATTAAAAAAGCACTTAGAGATGCCAAAATTTAATCACTTGTTGCTTTTGGCATTTCCAACAACTCCACAAAGTTTCATTTGAATCCGTTAAGTACTTTTTGAGTTATCCTGCTGACAAACAAACAAACCAACAAACGCCAGTGAAACAATACCTCCTTCGGCGGAGGTAATAAATAATATTAGATAAGATAATAATTTTATTTGTATTACTATTGATAAAAGTTTGACTTTTAACATATAAAAATGTGAAGAAAGGAATTCAATAAATATGAGGAAATTATGTTTCGTCCTGTACTGATTCCATGGATCCCCGAGTGGCACAATTATGAACCGGGTCTTTGATACAATTCCGAATTGAACTAAAAAACTGATTCACAACGTTGACATTTCATGTACATAATATCAAACACATTCAAACGTTAAAACTTTTACATCTTTAATTTTGAAGGATGTTGATTAAGTCATCCATAAATCATTTTCTTTCCATATTAAATATTTATGCTTCATAAAAATGTAACATTTCGAATGAAATGAAAAGAACTTTTTTACAATTGCAAGGTTAATCATTCAATCTTAACCATTTATTACAAAGTAAACTAAGAAGTTTTTTGATTTAAATAATGTGAAATTCATTATCATATATTAAATATATTGAGGTTCCTTAGGTAATAATGTAGTAGAGTATTACTCCCACATACATTAATTAAAGTGTCTATGGGGGGGCATCAAATTCAATTATTATCTTCCAAATATACTCTGTTCCCTTCGGGCTTATCATTGATATAAGATGTGGTGTATTAGCCTGATAACTAACATGAACATAGTGTTTAAGTGCAAGATTAGGATCCGAGTGAAAAGGGTTTTTTAATTTACGTCATCAAAATATATGCAATTTGATGGACAAGTTTAAATACAATAAAGTTAATGATATACAACTAAGGATGAAAATTTGTGAAAATATATATGTATATGCACTAAATAATGGAATATGAAATAATCTTACCTAGCAACATCTATTGACAAACCCAATTTGAATGATCTAATTCCTTTCATATCAATCCACTTGATATAACACCATTTACTTCAATATATCACATTATACAGCCATGATAGTTGGAAACTAGTACTCAAGATCGTATGTAAATCGTTATTTATATGTAAAAACTTGCTAAAAACTCATTCAAATCTTTAAGCAAACACATAAATCCTTATATTATATTACCATTGATCTTGCATATGTATAACACTTATATTGCTCTTATAAGTATTCAAGAGAAGAGCACAAATCAATAAAATATTAAATAACAAACCAGCAAGCCAACAAACCAACGCCAGTGAAAACAATACCTCCTTCGGCGGAGGTAAATATAACTACCAAAATAGATAAGAAAAAGGCATTGATAGCTGAAACAAATAAAAACAGTTGTCGACTTTCATTGCATTCAACTTTTACTCATGCGAGTTTTTGTGCATTATAAGCTAAGAATTTAGTACCATCATTATTTATGTATCGTATAACTGGGGCCGAAATAATATAATTATATTTTTGCCAAAACTTCTTTTCGCATAAGCAATTGAGCGATATGAATATAAACATGATCCCTATCATGGAACTTACTATCACCTAAATCAATATAATAATGAAGCAAAGGAAGAAGAGTACTGAGAAATCAATAACGCTGTAGTAATAGTCATTTGACATGAAATGAGGCGTTACTGTGAGGTGCAGTCAATAATATGGTTACAATATTATTTTGTACTAATCTAATCGACCATAATTACCTCCACCGAAGGAGGTATTGTTTTCACTGGCGTTGGTTTGTTGGTTGGTTTGTTTGTTTGTTTGTCAGCAGGATAACTCAAAAAGTGCGGAACGGATTCGGATGAAACTTTGTGGAGTTGTTAGAAATGTCAAAAGGAACAAGTAATTACATTTTGGCATCTCTGAGTGCTTCTTTAAGATGCAAAATGAGCTAAATACTAATAAGCATTTCATGTTAGTCTACTCTGCCGATAGATGTCGCTGTGCTGTGCTCTCAAAGAGGATAGCACAGCGACATCTATTGGCAAATGACAAAAAAGATCAAGTGATTTATTTGGTGGGGGTCGGCAGAGGTTTTCACTCTCTGAGTCCTCTAGTTAACAATATTTTCCCTGTCTGCCTTACATAGAAAGGTCATTTAATTACTATTATGTGTGTTCGATGGGTGGAATCGTCTTTCAGGTTAAAAGGAAAATAATTGTTTCATGTGCAAAAATAAGCTGATTTAATCCTTGATTTCCACTTTTAATTGTGAATTTTCAATTACAATTGTTGATTTCAAAAAATGCATTTCTTACATGCTTATGATATGTTATTTTGTTTGTTTTTGATTGAATGAAGTATAATTTGGATTTTGGGATCAAAGTTAATTAACTAGTGTATTAGGGCTATAATAAATAAATATACATCAAAGGCAATAACGAAAATTATATAATATATTGTTTATATATGTGGAGTAAACTTTAACAATACATATAGTTTATATATATATTTATATATAATTAGTTTGTGAGAATAAGTTTTAATCGTTTTTATCTAGAAAAAAGAACATAGTTTGAATATGAAAACATTAAATGATTTAATCAAAATATATCCATATAAAGCGACAACCTTCGCCCTTTTTTTACTTTTATTTAACTATAAAAAAACTGCTGTTCATCACAAGGGATTGATGAACCCGTATAAAAATATATTTCATATCATAAATCAAAATATCATATCAGCAAAATGAGTCTTTCGTGATTGAACATATGACTTTCATTTTTAACCTAAGCATGTAAACAAATATATCGTTTTTCAACAAAAGTGATTTTTAAATTGCTAAAAAATTACATCTTTTTAAAATTAAGACTTTTTCTTACAAACAAAATAAGCTTGAATATATAAGGTATGTTAACTTTTGATTATCAAACATAGCATTTGATTTGATATTTAGTAAGTTTAAGGACCTCTTAATTTAAAAAAATCTATTTTATTTGTGTTTTCATACATGCTATTGACAACACTTTTCTAATTTAAGACCTTGGGTATGATCGCCAAATTATATAGTTCAAATAAAGAATATGGGGATTTTGGCATCTTTTTTGCATATTCATCATTTCTGCAATGACTACGAGTACGCCACCATTTTAGGAAGGATAATCATTAACCAAAAAAAAAGCATGGCGACCATTTGTCAATTTATTTATTCTTCGATTGATATATCTTAATTTTGTGGACAGCCATAATATCAATAATTTATGTAAAGTAAAAATTGCTTAAGCACTCAATGTTTGTATTATTAGCGGTAATAAAAATTATTTATTTGTTATAAAAAGTTTCCGAGAAAAAGAAAAATTACATTATCATTAAGTTGAACATGCTGCATTATATATACTTTTCAAACATTGTGCTCTGATTATTATTGGAGTAATAGATGATGCTCTGTTGACAATATTTTTTATTAATGTAGGCCTTGCAACTAAATAATATGAAAACTATTGATCTTTATAATATTGGAATGCTCAACTGATAAAAAAATTAAGGAAACATGAATCAATGTAGTTAAAATGGCAGCCACGCGAGGTAAAAGATGAAATATTGGATACGTATTAGAATACTGGTGAAAGGAAGAAGATATATCTTACAAAAAATACAAGTAGTTCAGGCCTTGTTGATTCGTTAGAAAAAGTTGAATTTTCATTTCATTACCATCCCAGCGTCACTTTTTTTAATAAATTCTACCCTTTATCTACTCGATAGGGCTTTGTATTTTGACTATTCAAAGGATAATAATACTTCCTTTATCTTGCCTCTTCCCTCCTCTTATTTAGTCTATTGTTGAACCAGTTCGGTGGATAAACATAAGGACACGGACTTGTACTCACTGTGTAACAAAAGCCCAGAGGACTTTCTCGTTTTAAAATATAATGAAATGTCGTCGTTGGTTGAGAGTATGGGCTCCACGTTCCTCTGTTGAAGGTCGTAGGTGATGTACTCCCCGTGGCGAAACGTTGCCTCCAGAGGCGGACGTGGACTCTCGCAGCTAAGGCCGACGTAATGTATTTTGGAGCAATCACAGATTGGACCGCTGTCCGTTGGGAGACAGATCCCACCGTTGAGGCAGGGATCCTGATGATCACAGGCATTCACGGTACTTGCTCTACTCCCTGAAAAGGACAATCAAATATGGTTCTTTGGTATATTTTACACATGACTTAAAACACGGGACTTAAAAAAATATTTTTCCACCATCAATATTACTTCTTTTGGCTTGATTGAGATGCATTTGTGTGGGTGAGAATATACATTAAGGCCTTAAATTTTATTCTATGTAATTGAAGGTCTGTTTTTCTATAAAGTATAATACACATTTATTATTTATAAGTATACAAGGAAAACATAATTGATGGATTAATTACATATATATAATCACATAATTATTGCTATAGATGATAAACATGATTTTTTGCCTATATGATTTTATAGAATTGCATCCGACAGGGTATGAATAAGCATACTAGCGTATAATTAGTCTATCGAATCTAGAATCTACTCATTGAGGTAAACTAAAAATGACTATCCCCTCTCGGGATTCGAACCTGCGCCCCCAACATTGAGAGTTGAACACGCCCTAATTCACACGACTATCGCACTCCCATTATTATTATTTAATAAGAACATAAATAAAACTTGAAAGATAATTTGTACTTCTATTGATTCGATAGAATTGCATTATGTAAAAGAATAAGTATTCGAGCATTAGGGTTAGTCCATTGAACCTAAGATAAAGAGGCAATACGGAATCGAACCTGCAATCTCCAAACAGTAGAGTCGATCAATATTCACTGAGTCCACTTTTTTACATTATCAGGTTTAATATATATAGTTTCCTCAGAAAATGGTTTCATTCATAAAATAATATGGTATAAGAAATGAAACACTAGGGACTCAAATAATACTAATAATTGCAAAGTGTCTAAAGGGTTAAAAGCTGTAATATGGATTTGGATAAAAATTACGGGGTCTTAGAAATAAAAAGCGTTGACAACATTGTATGTATTGATATTGTATTGATAAATTAACTTTTCATGTAAAACTCTTATAATTATATACAAATCTGATAAAAAGTTTAGATCATATTTTCAGAAAATAATTCATACTTATATTTTTCGAATTCATCAATACCTTATCGAAGCTTAAGTTAATTAGAAAAAATATTTCTAAAGATAAGTATGAACACTTTTTTGAACCATGAACTACTCCATGGGTGAAGTGGTTTTATCATTATTATATACAAACATACATATATATATATATATATATATATATATTTATATATTACATATATACATATACATATGTATATACATATATTATATGTATACATGTATATATATGTTTTATATGTATATAATATATGTATATATATTATATGTATATAATATATATATATATATATATACATATATATATTTACATATATATATATATATAATCTCGAATAGCTATTGTAGATGCTTAAGCTTCCTTTAACGAATAAAGAAATTTATATTTTATAAATGTTATGGCAATCAATCATTCAAAATAAGTAGTTATGAATATATGTATGATTATGAAATGCTTCCATGATATCTACCATCTGTATGCACTCTTTTAATGTAAAATATTGATATAGTTAGAGTTGTTTATAACGTCCATGAGTTGAGCAATTATTCATATAAAAAGTTATAATGAATATTTTTAAATCTTGATTTTAATTATGATTTAGATTAATTAACTCTAAAATAATAATATCAAAGTATATGTTTTAGTACAAATATATGTATGTTCTTTGTTTTGTCCCTACAATGCTACTTTTCCCGCCATGAGAATGAAGAGAGAAAAGGAACATGGCGGGAAAATAGAGAGAAAGACAGAAAAAATAAGGGAGAAATATTATAAATACATATTTATGTTGAACCTGAGTTCAACCATTTTCTGGAAAAAATATATTTTTATCAAATATTATGTGGGTTTCTTTGTTAAAAAAATCTCAATCAATTATTTCTTTTACAAAGACAAAAAAATGTATTAACAACCTTTGTCACGTGACTGCTCCAAATAATTTTCAATTTTCTGCCTGTGCTAAAGATTCATTTTAGGATTGTTTAACTACATATATAGTAGATTAGTCTATGGATAGTTAGAGACAATAAAGACAAAATAAATCATAAGCATCTGTATAAATTCTTTAGAAGAATGCCTTGTTTTGTTTCTAGTACATGTACTTGCATATACAAAAATATTTGTCACATTATATAGCTTAATGTTCTTCCCAAAATATTGTTTATTTCCTTTCAGTCATTCCCTTTGGACACTTAATGTGCCATTTTAATTAGGTTCAAACATAGTGCGCCTACTTTATTTAAAATCATTTTCATCAATGCTTAGTCCATATTGATAAATATATGCAACAAACTGATATCCTTTATATAGTAATACCATGCAGAAATCATTTGTTTTTTTTTGGTAATATAATGCTTTGCTCGATAGCATTTCAACTAAATGACTGTAGAATACATTGGCAAAGAACATAACAAAAAATATTAAATGATGTGATACTAAATTGTTTAATCATTATATTACTATGATTAAATTACTCCATACAACCAATATTTAAAAACGAAATATTTAGATATAAACTTTATTTTTACATATTTATTCCTTATTGGCTCAGAAGAATTATTTTGGTTGCAATCTGTCAATCCTTTGTCTTACTTTTAGTCTACTACTTATATTAGACAAAATAATTTAAAACATTATACAACATCCTCCTTTTTAATGGATCAATTCGTAGGCATATCATAAACAAATTTGCAGAAATACTATTATTCGTTGTTCAATATAAATTAAACTCTAAAAAACAAGGTATTACTTTTTAGTTATAATGATTTTTTTTTGTATTTAATCAGACTAATTCTTATGTACGAAGTGTAGTTATGCTCTTATAGTGTGGTGCATTTATAGAAAGTATGGACTAGGTTAAGGTTATTCTAACAGACAATAAGTTTCTTTTTCTTTGACAAATATTAGTTCAATACAATCAATATATTTATATTTAGCAATACCTACCATCCTAACACTTGTTACGTACTTCTCAGTACAAATACATGTTTTAATATTATAACAAAATATATTCCTTACCTTGTAGGCAAGAACCTCTTGAACTTTGAAGACTTTCGTACGAGCATCTTTAAACTTGATATCTGAAATCTCTCCTCGAAACCGTGGCTCCAATATGGCCGTAGGCAGAACGAGTATCTCCAGCTTTTCCCTATACCACGTGGGTAGACCCCCAATATAGAGAAAGGAATTAGAAACAGGATCCCCAAAGCGATAGGGAACCCCTGGATGATTCGTCGTCGTCGGCGGTGGTTGGGAGTCCGAGGACTGCGTGGAAGTGAGTACAAGTGGCGTAAGAAGAGACTCACTCCGATCGTCTACAATAAGAGAAGTCTCAGCTCCATTCTTTAAGAGGCGAACACGATGAACGTTCCGGGTGGCCCAGCTCGAATGCCCACGGTGATGATATTATAGCGAGCCCCGTTCCCCGCACCGTTCCAGTTGTAGCGGAGGCGTACCTTGTCCCCGTCCACGAGGGTGAGCTGTGCAAAGTCTTTGTGTTCAATGTTGTCCGTATAAAGAAGGAGTGCATGACGCTGTTGGGTTGACGTACGGAACTTGAGCTCTAGTGTAGAGTTTACGCCGCCTAACCACTGAGGGTATTGGGCATAGGAGGTCTGTGATCCTTCCAAACGATCCCTTCTACGGGAAGGAAGGAGAGAAGGAATAGAAGGAGGAGCATCATAGGCTACGATAAACCCAGAGAAATAAGGTGACTGATCCAACCATTTAACTTGCTTAGGTCATTGGCGGGAAAAATGTCAACAAAGTGAAGAAAAAGAGTTTTTGAGCCGCCGTCACACACTCTCACACAGACACACACACACACACTACTTTGTGTCTGATCGAGACACACAGAAGATTGCCAGAAGGATTCGTCTATATATATTTTGTTCTGCTCTCACTTCTCTTAATGTTTGTGTATTTTATTATTATTATTTTTACATTCTTACTACTATGTATAGCCAACCCTGGGTCATTACTAATAATAAGCTAAACAACGGCAGAGAAAGAGAGTACTCATAGAAGTAGAATACAACTTTATCCAGGCCATGAGAGCGGGAAAAAAATATATGCCATATACTTTCCCTTTCTCAGGTTAATGCCATGAAGAGCAGAGGAAAGAGGCTTTCATGCCATTAGGCCTCTTCCCTGAGAGCTCATGAGAGCTAGCTTTCGCCATGGAGAACCCCCCCCCCCCCTTATACATACACACTTTTTTTGCTTGCAGACATACACATCACACACAAAACCCTTGTTTTCGAAGAAAGTTTCGCTCTTTATTTCTCTCTTTTTCTCTAGCAACCCTCTCTTCTCAACCATGAAAGAGCCAAAGAAAGTTTTGAGCCTTACAACTGCTTCTATAGCAAGTATAAAAAGGAATATATATTGCAAAAGTTATTGTTTCACAAATTTATAAATATTTTTTAGGATGGCACAAATGTCTATATTCTTTTGGAATGTCTGAGGTAAAGCGTTAAATTAATGTAGCGCATGCAAGGAAAAAGTAAACCAAAAAAAAGGCCAAAATTTTGGTTATTTTCTTTAACGTTAGATGTCGCTAGTCCATTAAATTACGTCACAATCCTATTTAAAACGGGTTTAAAGGGATTAAGTTTGATAAGACACTCAAACACTTTTTTCATGATAAAAACGTCTCCAAATATATAATAAAAGGACTTTGTTATTATTTTTAAAGAGCTCTAGCATCAAAGCGCCCCTTACGGACTAAAGAAGAACTAAAATTTTGGCCAATTCCTTTTGGGGCAAAAAGGAAGAATTTTAGGTTATGCATGCGCTACTTTACTTTAACACTTTAGTCTGAGGGATCCAATTGAAAAGTCTTTGATAATAATAATAATATTTGTACCAATACTCAATAAAATATTAATAGAAAAGTTATTGTACTTAGTGCTTATGTTTATATTTTATTTTCATAACATTTAAGAGATACGATTGAAGATATTAATGAATACCAAAGGTATGATTTGATAAAGTTATTTTTACATTTTATGTAATGGAAGTCAGAAATACCTATTTTTACGTAAAACATCTGTGAGCTATATTTGAGGATATTAAAGTGCATTTGTAGATATTTTTGTTGTTGTTATAACTTATTTATGTGGTAACCAATACAAAAAGTTTGAAATAATTCACAACCAATAATAAACACATATATAGTTATTCAAAACTTATTGAAATGAATACATATTTATATCTTACACAAATGACTTGAATCCTTGAAATAATTAAAAATGAATGCTATTTATAATCCTACAAATGCAATGCTATTCAATCCATAAAGGCAAAAAAAATGAATACATTTTGTACTATCCGTGTTGACACATAGCAGGTCATTTTGTGAAGGGTATCCAAAAGACTCTTGACGTAACATGCCCTGTATCTCGGGTATGGTAGGGAAGTAAAAAGCCTTACTATTGGTCCCTGGAGGTAGTAGCATTTTGTAGAAGGAACCTGAGGTAACTCTACAATTTGATAAATGTGAAGCTTACAACTGTATGAATTGCGACTTAAGTTCAGGGGGCTGGTGAGGTCGCCTAAGCGGGAGAGAGCTGAAAGAGGTTCACCTAGTCTGCTGAAGAAGACGGCAAACGACTTTCTAGGCTTTTCAAAGTTATTCAGGGCTCCTGCAAAGATTGAATTCTCAGGAGGAAGCACTCGACATTATTTTGGAGTCTTCTATACCGGGCTGTTCGGAAGCTACGGGGCATTCAAAAGCCAAATAGAGAAATCTACGTGAATGTCGTTTATGTCGGCAGAGTGATGAGACGTTGAATTACTTTGAAGCGGAGACCGATTTTTTATGACTCAAAAATGCTCTAATCAACATCCTTCAGAGCTAATGTAGTTTCCAGCCACTCTTATAAATTTTAATATTGATTACCTGTTTGTCACCGAGATAGAATGACATAGTTCTTAATGTAGTTGTGCGTTCTAGAGGTTGAGCTAAGATCGTTCAAAACAATTGCGCCATAGATCAAAGACTTAAGCTCAATTCGTACTCCAGGATCCTACCCTCGAATAAATAAAATATATTTTAGCAAGTTTCCTGGTATTCTTCTTTTTGGGTTGAATTCCAATCAACGTAGCGCATATAAATCACAATGGAAGTATCAAGTTGTAAGAGCTATATCACTCAAAGGCTATAATATGATAATTTCATTGTTTATGAGAATATTTGAGCCATCATGATATAAACCACTACGCGGTACTCGGCTATGCGACAGTAAAGATTATTACTCCTTCCAATATTGACACATAGAATATACACGCGAATTAGTTCGACTTTATCCTTCCTGTTTGGCAAACATTGAGTAAAAAAAAAATGTCATTTAAAATTGAAAGGATTATATTCTAGCTTTATTTTTTGATAAATAATTAGGACTTATTCTGAATGATCTTTGGTCTGATACGATAAATACACTTTTAAATGGTGGTTTTGGGGATTTTATATTTACTTTCTTTAATTACAGATTTATAATTTATCAATTTATTTTCATTTGAACATGTTTATAATATTTATGGTACCAAAATACTATTTGCCTTTTAATTAAAAGATATCAAATAAAAAAAATAGATAAAACAAACTATAAATAAGGTCACCATGATTTTTCACTATATCAATTAAATAACTGTGAAACATTTGTCAGCTAAATAAAAAAAAAGTAAATCCATTTATGTTGTTGGTGTCCACTTTCCCTATTAGTAGGGTTGGGCAAATCAACAAAAGTTTTTAAAGCCCAGTGGTTTCTATGGCCAAATTTTGTATAGAATCCAAATCTGGCAAAATTTTTATCTCAGTTGATGTCTTACGTCGCTAACACTCAAAAATTCAAAATGGCCGCCAAAATGACCTAATTTGACCAATTTTTTATGAAATAGTACTTCCAGTAAGTCTTTATATAGGTTTTCTTGTTCAAGGAATTAAAAAATAACACTATTAAGTCAATAAATCATTTTTATTTAGAGGTTCACAGAATATTTATTAATTTTCCTATACAAATTGGAGGTACAAATAGGATTTCAAATATTAGCATGAAGCACCATAACAATAGTTCAGTATCACATATTTATATAGCACTATTCCCTCACCCTTAAACATTTTGAGCAGTGTATTAACATCTATAATCAGATCTGACTCTGGCTTGATATAATTCTTAATTGATTGTTTTAGTGCAGCACATGAAAACTTTGCCATTTTAAATCTCCCGTCCGCTTTGATTCTTCTCATTTGACGAATATCTGGTGCCAGTGTAACTCTTAAGTAACCTATTTCTGACAGCAATTGTTTTTCTGTCAGCCTTTCAATCAAGTCAGAGAATCTCTTGTAACTGGGCCTTGGTGTCCCTTACACATATCCAGTAACTTCATTGTCCTTTCCGCTTTTTTCTTTTGAGCTGCTCTTTCTTTATTTTTGGAGATTTCGACAGTGTACAAATACTTGGATTCAACGGTTCTAACAGCGGTTACATTTGTTGATGCTCTTGTCCATATCTATCGTTTTTGCTTTTCATTGTCACTCAGCTTTGAGAAGGATGGGTCTATTAATAATATATTTGTGGGCACAGCATTTTTACGAGAATGAGTGTGTACAGATGTAGATTCTCCACTTTCTGCAATACGGACATCCAATTTCGTAATTCAGACTCAGAGACCAAGTTTTGTAATTGCAGTTTGGTTTCATCAATATCAATAGACCCTTCCTCACTATTGGTTTGCCAGGAAAAAAACATTTCTGCCAACTGTCGCTCTAGTGTATCTATCACCTCATCAAGTACCGCGCCATAAAGTCTTTTTTGTCCATCATCTGTACGTACAAGATTATCTCTTTTCCGCTTCAGGTCTGGTAACTTTTGTTGAAAGAATAATCGTATTCCGTATTCGACCCAGTTTCAATTTTTTATTTCTTCTTCATTACCTCGTCCATCTATCCCTAGAAGATCCATAAAAGCGAAAATGAAATCTCCACCGAGGTTTTCATATATTTGGGCACAGCAAAGAAACCAGTCATTTTGTATGTATGTCGAAACTGATAATACTAGCTTGTTTGTATTGGTATCGACAACAGCGTCAAAGAAATCTAAAACTGACTGGCAACGTGACCAAAATTCTTCGGCAATTCTGCAATTCTTCCAAATCTATTGACTTTAGAGCCTCTGAATCCATCATGCTTGATGCCTTGCGACTCCATCCACGAGGTATACTCATTATAAAAGAAGCAGAGTGTGCTGCACGGCTAGGGGATAGCAGCTTCGAGATTGCAATCAGTGCTAGATTGTGAACACTGGATCCTGGAGATGTAAACACCTTTACACCAACATTTACTATTAATATTTCTGAACACCGATTTTTTGCTCGGTGTTTTTAAATACTTTATCGGCTGGATGATCTGCACCCAATATGATATGAGCAGAGCATTTGAGAATCTTCTCTTCAGTCACCCTAAATGTTGTAGCATTGTAGAACAATCACCTGCTCGATCTGTCATCCAAAAATCTATCTTCAACATCGGAATCGGCTAACAATGCTAGACACTTCAATTTAAATTAATATGATGCAGCACTGTCAGCTCCAGAATGGCTAACATTCTCTGTATACCAGTTTGTCATGGTTTTTGTGATCTACCAGGACCTGAGATAGTGATATGGTCACCTTTAAAATCGTATTGCTCGGACCTGTTGCTTTGGTTGTATCATCTAAACCAACCGTAACATCATCATCACCTTATTCAACAGTTCATCTGCTACCATGAGGAGATTCATATGGGAAGTATCCTCCAGGTATCTGTTTATGGTCCTACGACTAGGAAATACATTGGTCGAATCCTTTGCATTCTTTCGACTCTTTATCCCGCTGGTACTTGGTTCTACAATCGTTTCATCAACACTCACATTACTTTTTTCTTCTATTTCCCACTGTTGGTCAAATATAATGTTGGCTACATTGACAATTATTCCTGGTATGTCGCCAGGACTTACTTAATTGTCAGTCAAACACTGTAAGTACATCGAATAATTTTTTAATTGATATCTTTGCGGCTGTTACGGACCTTAACTTTCGAAAATTAGTATCTTCACTGCCTTGTAAACCACAGCTTTGATGTGATGTTCTTGTATTATAATGGAAAGATCTTCGAAAAAAGTACTAAATCATGTTTAAGCTGTTATATTTGCAATCCTTGACCATAAAACCCCTAGTTAGACATCTTACATGTGGTGTTCGTTGTAAAAAAAAAGGATTTTTTGAATCCATTAGAGCTTCTATATAATGGCTCGTCAACTATCTCTATGGGAATGAAAGAAAGTGACCCTATTGCTTTAAAGAAGAGTTGTCGTCAGGGATGCCCCATGTCACCTCTTTTGTTTTGTTGGGAGTATCGTGGATCTTAGTAACACAATAAATAAAAAGTTTAGGGGCTTTGGAGTCGATTTTGGCTCTAGTAAACACATTTTAGATATGTACGCCGATAACGTTACCTTAATGTTGGAGGCCAAGTCAGAAAAACAATTATGCAAGCGAATTGAGGTCATCTTAAATTTCTTTAGGAAATATCAAAAGAGGTCTGGGCTGGAAATCAACCATAAAAAACTTTAATTCTTCCTATGGGGATATGGACTCCTCATTGCAGGGAAACAATTGCCGGTTGCTCTGTACGGGAAACAATAGAAGTTTTAGGAATTATGTGGACTTCTCGAGGAGTGTCGGAGGTCAACTGGACAAAGTTGCAAAAGCAACTCTATATCAGCCTCCAAGGAGGCAAGAAATTTAGTCTACAAAAAAGGATTGACCTTTACAACGATCACATTGTTCCTACTGTCCTATATAAAGCTGCTTCTATCTCTTGGCTTGCAGAAAAAGCGATCTCGGAAGAAAATGCCTGGCTGAATGTGCTATTTCATAAAAGCTATTTGCCTTCTTTGAAGAGACCCAGGTCACATATCGGTGGTGGACTGTCTTTACTCGCCAGAATATTACCACTAATTTATCAAAAGCTTATAGTAGACTTAACGGTTCACCCAGATCAGGAATGGCGAGCTGTCTTCACTTCAAGTCCAGGATATTTTTACTGATGTTTGGGACAGAGTTTACAAACGGAAAATTGAGGGAAGAGTTTGCATTTTTGTCGACAATACAAAGGATCCTCTGGACTGGCACCCCTCTCTTTTTATCCTCTTCAACGGTAGACATAGTTCGACAAAATTTTAAAAAGCCTTTTTATTTTACCAATCTCGCTGGACCAGGGGAACTGGAATGGAAAGCATTGTCTAATGAAATTATTTCTATTGACGACCTCAAACGTGAGCCCTTGTTTAACTGTGGTAAATTTTTATACCCATTAAAAAGAGCTGCTACGAATCATCTTCCTCCCATACCATGGCATTTGAAGATGTCCTTTGCTACAAATACATTAAAGGAAGCAAATGAAATTTGTGATACTTATTCAAAAGAGCTGAAACTTCCTGTCTCTTGGAGAAAGAGAATTTTTTCTTCCATCGCCAAGATTAAGGACGAGAAAAGATTCACCGCTCAACTCCAGATTTCGGCGAGATGCTGTTTTTTTAACACACCTTGTAAAGACTGTGGATAAGTGTTTAATACAGTTGTGCATGCTTTTGCCAATTGTCCGATGCTCCACTTCGTAAGGGAGTTTGTAAGATTAACGTGAAAGGAGTTAATGGTAAAATAATCACGGCAATACTTTTGTTCGGACTGTCCATTAATCTACAAAGGGCACCATCAAAAACCCGAACTCTGGACATAACTTTGTCCAGCATTCGAAGTTATCTGGCTAAAAAGATGACTGATAATGAATTGATCAAAAACGAAGACATCAAGGCAATTACAATTTCTACGGCAGCACGATACAACGCTTTCTCAATTAGGATTCCTGGTACCGACAACATTCCTTGGAAGTATGCAGGAGATCTGGTGCGTTTTTACCCCTCCAGTTCCAATGGGCATCTACAATTTCTTCAGCGAATTTTACGGGCTTACAAAAAATTTAACAAGACACTAATTTGAACTATCTTTTTTATTAAAAAATCATGTATTGTTAACTGAATTTTTTTTCTATACCTACTTTTTTTAACAATATTGGTGGAAATTTATGTTTTTTATAGATATGTTCTGTTTTATAATAGCTGGTGTGACTTTAGATTAGAGATATAATTTTAAACTAAAATGTTTATTTATATATTGTTATATGTAATATCTCTAACTCAATAAAGTCTTTAAAAAAATCACTGAAATTAAGTCATTTTGGCGGTCATTTTGAACTTTTGAGTGTTAGCGACGTCAAACGTCCTCGTATGTTAAAAAAATTGTCAGATTTGGAATCTGCATACAATTGGCCATAGAAACCACAAGGCTTTCATTCATTTTTACAAAAAGCCCAAATTAGCCCAACCCTACTATTAGTTTCACTAGATGAAGCATTTTAGAGTGGAAGATATGTTTTTCTTTAGACTGAATGACTTATTTATACAGTTTCTTAAGCATTCTATCCGAGCTTTATACGTCAAGGATATACATTATTAGTCAATATAACTATCCAGCAATCTAAGAAGTGACTTAGATTTTTTATGTAAGATAAAAGCATCCTTTCCATAAAATGATTTCCTTATACAATGTATGGATATATAAAAGGAAGAAAGGGATATAGAATTTTGAATGATTATTACATCATTTCTTTTGATTATCTTCTCATCATCTTACAGGGGTGATAGTGTGTGTGGCTGAGAGCCTGTGTGTGTGTGTTTGTGTGTTTTATATTCACGATGATTGGAAGAGCTCCCACCTGTTTTTATTCTAAGAGGGCTTTTTCTTCGTTTATAAATGGAAAAAAAAAAGAGAAATATGTTGAACGCCATTGATTCTGTCATGAGATCCATAAGTAAAGATAAGCAAATATTGGTGTTTTCTTAAATATGATTGGTTGAAACATAAAGGGAGGGTATTTTAATTATATATATATGCAATAATGCATCATTTCAATCTGTCAATCTAGTGAAAAGAAATTCATCCTTAAAAATATTAATTATCTTTCTTATTGGGCCTCCTCCATCCATGACGTCATTGTCTAATCCTTGGAGTCCTGCAAAGTATCACTTCGCTCGGGCTCTTGAGGAGTTAACATCAGTCGTTCAGGAGAAGAAATGCATCCATTAAAATATACATTGTATCTTCTCATGGTCGTTCTTCCATGTTATTCTCGAATCCTTTGAATGGAGTCCTGCACTATCACAAATGTTTATTATATAAATAAAGGAACGACTCGTACTCAGATCAATTTATTTATTTATTTTGTTTCATAATATATTATATAATGTCATATATGACGATAATCTGAAAACTCTTTCAGAGGATAAAATTTTTTTTATTTGCAAGAAAATTTTGGCTATAAGATCATATTATTTCGCATATTATATGATGAATTAATGCATCGATCCGAGGAACTTAGAGCCATACTGCTCTCAGCGGCGACAAGATAAGGAACCCTTTATCTACGGATACTGTCACTTCTCTGGACAACTCCTGGAGCGTCACCGCCACGAAAGAAAGGACGTACTCCCCATCAAAGTCAAAGCATCTTTTAAAAAATATATATTAATATTTATTGAAACTTTTAATAATTTTTATTATTTGTTTTATTGTTGTTGCAGTAGAAGCTTATTTATTTGAATTTAGAGATGTACCTAGTGTTTTCAATCTTTTATGAAGTTTTAATTGTTGACTGTCTATTTATGTATTTTAATACATATTTACTGCATGTAAGTAAAGATTTGAGAGGAAATAATAAATATTCTTCAAAACTAGTTAGGAAAAGGTGAAAATTACTTTAATTGATAAATATTGCATAGTCTAGCATATTATGAATTAATCAGGTTTATTGGGAAGGTTTATAAAATTATACAAATTAATTACTTGTTTGTCTTCTATGTGTTTTAAAACATGGAAAAATCTGTAAAGAATACATATTTCAAAGATGTCCATAGTGGGTCAAATGAGTTCAACATATTCACAAACGTTTGGCGTTGACTAGTTGATTGTGAAATAATTTTTAAGAGAAATCTTATAAATATAATTATGGAGATGCTAATAATCATACGTGGCTTTGCCACTATATATTAACTATGAGCAGTACTTTTCTTAAAATATACATTTTTCATGATAAAAAATATGAAGTCTCACTTTAAAAAAATTCCACGCTGCCATATGTGACACTCCAGGAATCCCCTCCTCGCTACAAGTATTAATGAAGAATAACAGCACTGTTATACTTTTTTTCTTCCTCCTTCGGTTACAAAATCATTTGATTATCTAAAAAAATGTGTAAACAACAGCAGATAACAAAAATAATTAAATTAAAATATTCTAGACAGTTATATATATTTTTAAATGTCATTGAACATTATAGAACAAAATTATGAAAAGCAAAGAGCTCAGAGCGTGCCAAATGTTTTGTAACATAATATGTTTTCAACTTAATTACACATTATAACGGTTACGTGTTCGACTATTAATGTTAATGTGGCGGATTCTACTTCTTCAAGGTGACTCAATCATAGAGATATAAAGATATAGAGAGCTAATTCCCTCCAATAGCTGAGAAACATCGTTCATCTTTATTTTGGACACAATGACGTATTTCTCTGAAGAATCCATGTAGATATAAAGGATATAGAGAGTTTATTCTCTCCAATAGCAGAGAAACATCAATTAGCTGTATTCTGGACACAATGACGTATTTCCCTGAAGAATCCAATAAGCTCTCTATGTCTTTATATCTCTATGGACTCAATCACTTTTATTTTTCTTTATAATCTCCCTGGATCCATGATTTAGAAAAGTGAACAAATACATACTATTAAAGGAGACAAGAATTAGTGAATACGCTTATTCTTACCATACCTCCGCTATATTTGTGTCTGTGCGTGCTTTTACAATAGCTAAGCCGATGAAATTGACCGCCTCTCAAAATGGCCCGAGTTTTTACGAACAATGAAACTAAAAGCCTCTTATAAATGGCTATTATTGATCAGCAATGTATTGATTTCAAAATCCTTACAATGTAGTCAATTTTTTTTACCTTTTATATGGTATTATGCACGGTTGAATATCCCTTTCATATTCATATATAGCTCAACGAAAAAGAAATTTGCGTTTAAGAAAACAAGTACATATTCAAAACAAATATTCAAATGCACTCTACTATATTCCTAAATGATTGTAGTACAGAGGGGTTCTCAAAGCCTTTAGAATACAATGATTGAATAACTGTGTCGAAAAATAATTGTTTTTTTTTGTTCAGAGAATCGTTCGACACCTCTGTGACTTTTTTTTTAATTGTGGGTCTTAGAAACGTTAAGTAAAATACATATTTTATGAAAAAAACAGCCTCCGGTCATAAGACATTTTGTATACTTTAGTGCATGTCAAACGGAGATAAATCGTTTTAACAACATAATTTTTTATGGCTAAGATGTTTATTTATTAGCTAAAATCCATACAGTATAAAAAATAACAATACACTAGAAAGTAGGAGATAAAAAACATAATCTTAAGACAGTTACGTTAAAAACAAACATAAATGAACATTATAATTCAAATGTCTATATACAGATAAAACATAATATAAAATAAAAACTTGTTAATATTATTTTTTTATTCAGTATAAAACGTTGATGTCGTTTTATTGTCGATTAACATCATAAATTTATTTGCATATATTTTGAACCATCGCCGTAGAGAATATCTCTCTAACTTTTATGATGATTAAAAATGCGTCGAAGCCGCATGTAATCAACTTCATATGTGTACATTTATAGAACAAAAAAAAGAATTATTATATATTCATAAGAATCTAATTTTTCATATTACAAATCCGAGATGTACTAAGGGACGCTAAAATAATTCCATGACGTAGCGGGGGTTCCCTGTACATATGTATATTGTATACCTCTATGTACTAGGTTCATCATGTGATAAATATAAAAGATGCAAGAAATATATAGTGTTGTATATATATGGGACTATGAGCATGAGGAAAAAGCCTTAATATATATTTATCAATGTACAATGTATATGACTGTATGAGGATAGAAAACTAGGGCAACCATCTCCTTGAAGGGAAAAGAGGGAGAGAAAGAGAGAGCAAGTGATGAATAATTAGAGTCTTGAGTTATATCTATCAAGTAATGATTCTACAATTTCCTTCTCTTTTCCTTAAAGTAACAATAATTGGTTAAATCATTTAAGGGATATTTAACGTGTGAAGCTCTCCTGATACTGCCTCATAGGAAAATATTTTAATAGTATATGAAATAGTCGATATATATACATATATACAAAACGACCGGGTACCCAGCCCGGGTCCCGGCTGTTTTTGAGCGTCCCAGCCCGGCCCGGTATCCCGGTTTTATATACTGGGCCGGGACTTCAATATTTTTAAAATGACATTCAAAATTTTTTTAGAAAGGATTTTTGAAATATTACTTTCCAAAAAAAAACGTCCTGACTTTTTTTTGGAGATTCTTTTCTATAAAAAATGTCCTCACTTTTTTGAGATTATTTTTTAAAAAAACCTCCTCACTTTTTTGGAGATTCATTTCTAAACGTCGTCACTTCTGAATGTCGAAGGAACGAAAATATATATTAAGTCCCGGCCCCGTTTTGGCCTAGCCCGGCTTGAAAATTGAAGTCCCGGCTCGACCCGGGTCCCGGCGAAAAAAGGTGTCGGGTTGTTTCCTGATATATTATATATTATATTATTGTAAAATCATTGGGGAAGGGCACCCTGTTACATCTGAATTTATAATTAAAAACTGCATTTTAGCTGTTATAAAATTACTTTTTTATTGATGTGAGCCAACATAAAAGAAGACAAATTCTTTAAGAGGTAATATCAGATTAAAATTTTCATAAAACCATTTTACAAATGTCCCAGTATTCTGACCATCTGTTTGTATTCCATTAAAAAGTGTCTTAATGTTTCCCTTGTATGCCATAAAAGAAGCAAAACCTTTTTTCTATTTTTTTCCCATGAGTTGCACCCAAGGACAAAGTGTTGGTTACTATTTTGTACTTTAACCAAGAGAGACACTGTTTTTTATATATTTATTTTAGACTAGCTACAAATGTAACTAATATGCCCTATGGCAAAATATACTCGATTAAACACTTATTTAATAAATTTGATTGAAGATGTCCATAATTTGTTTTCGTTGATGCTTCTTGATGGTGACTTAAAGGTTACAATACAAAATTACTGTATATAAAGAATTATATGAAAGTAACGACTGGTAGGGTCCCCAATGGAATACACCGATAATCAGCGTTGCCAATCGATGCTTCGGTACTCACTATATTCTATATGCATTACCCCTAATGGATGTATGATGTAAACAATATATTTTATTTGGTATATAAATAATGATAAATATATAATAAAAATCTTATGACGTCATCCTTTGTTCTCCTCTATAAAGATATTAAGATGCTTATTTATTTGAACCAGAGTCTTATAAGAAGTATTACGACAATAGATAGGAGCATCACCTGGTGAAATAGTATTTGGGCTCAAAACAACGCATCATATGAAATTAATGATTACACTATGTAACAAAATCAAGGTCTCTGTTTATCCTTTGGCTGAAATTCCTAATTTGAGTCCCATTTTTACATAGATTCCAAAAATGTCACTCAAAATATCGTCCGAAAAAAAAGGTTTGGACTTTATGGCCTTTTTTGAAAATCAGGATTTTCATCATTTCTAATGGTTCAGGCCCAGTTATCTTCGTGCAAAGTAAGAGATACACAAATGTCAGTGGTATTTATTTTTCTACTATATCGTGGCATTTCAAATCAGTTTTATAATTATATATCTTTCGTACTATTCGAAAAAATCGGCTTTATATTTCAAAAAGTTGATCATTTTTTAGGGTTCTATTTAAGCGGCTCTAGTTTTTTGTTTCGAGTCTATTGACTATAATCAATATGTAATATATTTTGGTATATTTCAATGCATTTCAGAACAGTTTTATCATTTCAATATCTGGCATGTAAGTAAATAAAAGATCAATTAGTAGGACGAAGTATTGATCATATTAAGTAACTACTTTTAGGTGATTATTGAGGTTGCATTTA